>CP139504.1:58132339-58575912 GCA_021014915.2 Artemisia tridentata subsp. tridentata
CAAAATAAATAAACAAACCAACCCATCCTTATTAAAACCCATCCCATTTATTTAACCCAAGCCCAACATCCCAAAGCCCAACCAAATCCTTACCCGATCCAACCCAACCCTGGTATTTAAAACCAGAGTTTGACTCTGGTCAAACTCCCTTCTTCCTCACAAACCCGCCAATACCACCTCACCCATTGTTTCTCTGCTATACCACTCCCCTCCTCCTACACGCTACCTAACAATGCCAAAAGCTTTAAAAGCTTCTTCTCCACCTCCCCAAAAAGCATTAAATGCTTAAACCTGCTCAGTCCACTATTATCAATTTTGGCGCCAAAAGTGAAATCAAAGGCTCAGATCAATTGAGGATAATTCAAGGGTGCAGATGTGATCAGAGATGTCGACTTAGGGTTTCCCAATTGTATTTTGTATAAATAGAACAATGTAATAGGAAATTCAGTAGTAGTTAATTTTTAGTTAATCGTTTTTCTTATTCAGTTCTTATCTTTGTAATTGTAAGCTTCAAGTTATCAATATAAGTTACTTTGAGTTCATTGTTCTTGTTTTATTCAGTATTAAACTAAGTTCACTAGCAATTTATATTTCAAGATCATCTGTGATTCGAATTAAGTTCTAAGTCCTTTTAATTATCATCAAAAGCTCCAATAACCCTTATTATAAGCTCACATAAGCTCATCATAGCTTCATGTAAGTTTATATAGATTAAACCAGTCCTAATGCAAGATATTCAAGAACAGTCAACAAAAGTCAACTCTGGGTGGAATAAGCTACTCTGGGAATTAAAAGCTAATCTGGAAGGCTTAGTGTAGTTTTCTAGCTTGTGTGAACAAGTTAGAATAGGTTCTGGTCCTTGTTCTTTGTTCTCAGTTGAAGTTCACTTGTAAGCCTTTTGATCAAATTTAGCATTTTACTGCATCAGTAGTTTATTGCTTGAATCTTGGTCTTATTATGTTTCTGTGGTAATTGTTAAGTAATATAAAGTTTAAAATCAGTTGCTTGTTCTTTGATTTTGATAGTTGCTAAAATCTCATCATAACAGTCAATATAGCCATTGGTCTATCTCTGTGTTTCTTACTGCTATCATTGGATTTTCATGCTTATTTGACATGTTATAATCATTTGGAAGTGTTTGAAATCAGTGTTGTGGTTTGATTTTCTCAGTTGCTTTGGAAACCAGTTGTTTAAGGGGTGTTTGGATCTTACTGATCCAGTTGTATTGCTGAGTGATTGTGTTGTTATTTGTTGTTGTCACATATCACTCTAGTTCATATTAACTCAGAATAGCCATAAAAACTTGTGCTCAATTGTTAAAAAGTCAAAATCACTTTCAATCTATCATTACTTGTTGACTGTTAAGATTTTGAGATCCATGATCATGATTCTGTGTTCATAAGTTGTTATACTTGCTCAATCTAGGTCTATTACACCTTATTACACCATTCTCAGTCATTAAAATAAGATCAAAGTTCACCAAAGTCAACCCTTGTGTTTTTCTGAAAAAGTCAAAAATTCAGGTTTAAACTTGTTCTGAGCATCTGATCTTTGATCAAATTGGGATTCAATTGGTGTGTTTGTGATGGGGCTTTTCATGTTTTTGTGTACCCAGTAGTCTAAGCTAGCTTTTTCCCCATAAGATTGCATCTCAGTAGCTTATTTCACTGCTTAATTCACTCTGCAAGTTGCCCTTATTTCTAAGTTTCTGTTTGAAGTTTGAAACAGATTTGGTGTTGAATTTGCTTATTTGTTGGATTTAAGTTGTTTTAAGCTTATATAAGTTTGTTAAACTTGTCCTGAGCATTTGGTGCATTTTTGTGCTTATTAGCTTATTTCTAGCTTATTTGCTTATTGCTTATCTGCCCAAATCAGCTCTCCAGGATTATTAAACTCTTGATTTTATTTTTCATAGCTTCTAAATAATATTTTATATTTACTCAGAATTTTTCATAATTTTCCTAAGTCATTTAATATTTTTAATCTTTTTTATTAGTTTCTATTAGTAATAAAATCATAATAAATAGAAAAATAATCAGAAAAATATAATTTTAATTTTCATAATTTTCTTTTGTCATTTTTAATCTAGGAAAAATATAATTTCATTTTTAGGCCTAAAGAAAATCAAAAATAGAAATATAGTGATAGCTTCTATTTAATAGAATTTATCTTTTTAAATTTTAATTAAGTAATTTTCATTTTTATAATTTTCTTAGCTTTTTCTCATCTTATAATATTTTTAGAAAAAGTTTTAGAATTTTCCTTGTTCATTTAGTATTTTTTATAATTTAAATTAGTTTAATAAGTAATTAAATAATAAATAATTAGTAATAAATAAATAAAAAGTGTAAAAAAATATAATTTAAGTTTTTAAATAAGTTTTAAGTAATTTTACATTTTTAGGTTTTAAATTTCATAAATTTCAGTTTTTGTCCCATTTTATATTTCCTGTTGCGCGTTTGTAGTTTAGTTTAATTCGCGTTTAATTTTATTGTGGATATTTGTTTTAAGTTGTTAATTAGAATAAAAAAAAGCAAAATAAAAAATATCTGATTCATCAATCACTCTAATCCAAAGCTTTTCACAGTTTTCCATTCATATCTCGTTGGGAAACGACCCAGGTGATCACTTGCCTGGTTTCACACTACACACGAGCATTCGTTCTGAGACTGCATATATTTATATATACGTTTTCAGACGGATCAATCACCTATCCCCTCACCTAACCCAATTCGCCCGCATGGACGAGTACGGCAACTCCAGCCGTACGAACCCGAACCCTTTGACCAACTTTATCGACGCCCCGGAGAAGGTTTTGTTCGCAAACACACTCCCCGAAAACGAGTACGTACACCACCAGCACTGATCGTACCACCACCACCCCCACTCATACCAACTCCGACTCCTGTAACGTCACCACCCCCTACTCCTGAGCATACCAGGACACCGCCGCTTACACCACTATCTTCAGTTCCACCGCCTACTATTTTCTATCACCAGACTACCACTGTTCCATTACCATCTTCTATTCCACCCCTTGCTTCTCCACCCTCAGCTACTCTCAGTGAACCCCTACCACCTCATGAGAGAGCATACCGTTTGGTTCCATCCCTATCGGATCCATATGCCCAGGTTAGAGATGAGACTACGGTTCGCACCGGGACCCACAGAAGGGTCGATGCACGCCGATGGTCTTACCTGCTACCTATCATTCGTCACTGGAGATCCCAGGAAGGAGCACCGAGAGCCATAGAACTAGGAGAGAGTTCGGCTACAGCTACTTCGAGGATTCTTCCGGTTACCGGAGAACCCATCCATCACACCATACCTCTATTAGCAGCCAGATTAGTCAGACATGAGGATCGTCTGGACGATATTGCCGAGATTCTCGACGACTTACCATTAGAGCAAATTGACGCACTTGGGGAAGAAGTGGAAAATCTTGTGATTGGTCAGTTGGCGATGGAGGCAGTCTTTGATCGAGTAGGTGCTAGTTTAGAAGAAGCCATTGAGACTATTTCTATACTAGGAGATGCTACTACTTTGATGCAGACAGTGATTGAGACACTAGACTCCGAGCTTGATCGAGTTAGCTCTCAGGTTCTGATTCTTAGACGTATGGTTGAGGATTCCCAGGCTAGGGAAAGAGCTAGAGACCAGACAGTGAAGACTTTGATGGCAGCAATTGCAGATCTTCAGCGCCGCCTAGATGGTGCACCAGGAGGACCATAAATCAGAGACGTGTCAATATAACTAAGAGATGTCTTAGTCTACCAATGTTGTATTAATAAAAAATCTTGTATCTTTATGTTTTGTAAAACAAATCGAACAAGTTATTAATCCTATGTTGTGTGGATGTATTATATTGATGTTGATTTATGTATTCCATGGTTGTTTCTTGCATATGCATTATGATTCGCCATATATTGTCTCGCGAAATTTTGGTTCATACAGTGCAATTCAATCATTATGTTCTCATGTGTGTTATGATTTGATTCAGACATATTGTGAATGTACTTATGATATGATATTTGCTGTACCTACAGAGATAACCAGAATTATTAAACTAAATTGTTATGGTTAAAATTATATTAATTATAATATAATCCATATTCAATTATAACCTAACGTAATCATTATGAGATTTCTAAAAATATGCTTTTGCAATATTGATAGAACTATGGTACGTACAAGGAAAGCAACCTCCGCCGCAAATCATGAAACTTCAACTGCTACGCCTACAATGACTCCAGAGGCTATCCGAAAAGCAATCGCTGACGGTGTAAATGCAGTCATGGCAGAACAGGCAACGGCAAATGCTCGCAACAGTGGCACTAGTCTACCGACAGGAGAAAGTGTAACTGCTGCAAACCGCAAGTGTACCTACAAGGATTTCATAAGTTGTCAACCAACTTCTTACAAAGGTACTGAAGGAGTAACTGAACTTGCTCACTGGTTCGAACGATCTGAAACTGTTTTCCAGAGAAGCGGTTGTACCGAGGAAAACAAAGTCACTTTCGCTACTGGAACTCTCATGCAAGATGCTTTGTCATGGTGGAATGCTACAGTCAAAGCCATGGGAATGACGGCAGCCTACCAGCTCCCTTGGTCTGAGTTTAAAACCAAGATGCTGAAGAAATACTGTCCCCGTTCTGAACTAAGAAAATTGGAGGATGAATTCCATCTACTAGTAGTAAAAGGAATTGATCTTAAAACATACAACAGGAGATTCCAAGAGCTTAAAGTATTATGCCCTACTGTTGTACCAACTTTCGAAAAAGAACTGGAGAAGTATATCGAAGGACTTCCCCGTAGTATTGAGGGAAATGTCACTTCATCAAATCCGTCAACTCTAGAGGCAGCTATGGAACTTGCCCAAAAGCTACTGGACCGAGAGGTCAAGTACAACAATGAGCTCAAGAGAAAGCTCGATGACAAAAGAACCACTCACCACCACGGTAACAATAACCATCGCAACAACAACTCCAATAACAACAACCCTAGAAACAATAATCCGTATCATCAAAACCGAAACACTCGTCACCGTCATCAAAACCAAAGACAAGAAACCGCCAAGGCTTATGCTGCTACTGAAGGCAAGGGATACCAAGGTCAGAAATCCCAGTGCAACAGATGCAAACTCCACCACAGTGGACCTTGCACAACCAAATGTCTGAAATGCCAGAAGGTGGGCCATCAGACAAAGGATTGCAGGAATCCTGCTACTGGTAGCAACCTACAGCCTGTAACTCCGACTTGCTACTCATGCGGAGAAGTAGGTCACTTCAAGAGTCACTGTCCGAAAGGAAACGGTCAGCCAAATAACGCTCGAGGAAGAGCATATGTGTTAAAAGAGGAAGATGCACCACTGAACTCTGACGTTGTCACGGGTACGTTCTTACTCAATCAACATAATGCTAGAGTATTATTTGATTCTGGAGCAGATAGAAGTTTTGTGTCAACTACGTTTGCTTCTTTGCTTAACACTACCCCTTCCAAACTAGACACCACTTTCGAAATCGAAATGGCTGACGGAAACCTAATTGGTACCGACACCGTAATCCGTGGTTGTACCATAACCCTACCAGTGGCTTACAAACTCGAACTTCCAGAGGAACTTAGTCGAGTTCACGACACCTTTCACGTATCCAACCTTAAGAAATGTTTGTCAGATGAATCTCTTGTAATTCCTTTAAAAGAGATTCGACTCGACGACAAACTCGTCTTTACCGAAGAACCCGTGGAGATCATGGACAGAGAGGTCAAACGACTAAAACGGAACCGTATTCCCATTGTTAAAGTCCGATGGAACTCTAAACGAGGACCGGAATATACTTGGGAACGCGAAGACCAAATTCGAGCTAAATACCCACACCTATTCTCGTAAACACTTCTATTACCTATCTTAGACTAGAATTCCGGGACGGAATTCAGTGTAAGTGGTAGGTACTGTAACCTCCCGTAATTTTCCCCTATGAGTAGTAGATGCTAATAAATGATTAATAAATCATTACGTTATTTAATAACCCTTTCTACTAGTAACAAAATTTCTTTTGTTATTTATGCTACACTATCTAGATCACAACGATACTTGTGACTACCGATTGCCTAGAAACGATGCTTACACACGAACCTTGATAGTCTAAGAATCGCGAATTATTTAAAACTTTAACGTTTAATACTTAACGTCTATATATATATATACATATATTTCGACAGTTAACCGAATGTGATCAAATACAATCCCGAGTTCACGAAAAATCCCACAAACACTCAGTAACTACATTGGGCCTCGACCCAATATCCAAATGGACCACTAGAGTCATTGGGCCTCGGCCCAACATTTCGGCAAAACCCAACACCACAACCGAACCCTAAGTCTTTTCTTTTCTTCTCCTAAGCTAGCCCAACCAAGCGAGCCCTTATTAATTTCATTTTTCTCTTTTCGGCCCAATCCACCAACGAGCCAACAACCAAACACTAAAGCCCAAAGTTGATTTTAATATAAGCGGTTTAGCTGCTTATCTGCCGAACGATTTGATTATTACACAAGCAATTTAACTTAGCAACGATACTAATATTTTATCCGACTCCATTCCCGACTTAACTAAGAATCGAGAGGAATAAACATCTCACTCAAACTCGCTCATTTAATAGCTTTAAATCCGTCAAAGCTTAACTCATTCGACTTTGAGGAACACAAACCAACTTTCCACATTTGGCCTAAACGATTTTGTACAACACCCAACTCGACACAAACCATACTTTAACCACCAAGTACATTCGTTCCAAACTTTTATTCTCCAAATAAAATATCAAACGCACCTTACTTGTTCGTCATATCAAAAATGTGAGTTAAACAAGTAAAAATACACAACCGAACCACAATAACAATTCTTAAAACCCATTGTCTTCTACTACTTGTTTCTATACGCCGACTAGTAATACCAAAACAACCATAATATAATTCACTGCTACACTCTACCATCATTTGAGGAATTATAACACACCAACTAGAGTCAAGACAAAACCAAATTATATTTCTTTGTTTCCTTGTTCTCGGCTAGACACAAACATGAAGATTCACACGCCAAATTCCTTTCTTTACTCCTGGATATTCAAGGTAATCATGATGTACGATTTATCATACTATGTTAAAAGGAATTGATCCTTCCACGCCTACAAATGAAAGTCAGCGCAAAACTTGGAAACCTTCGACTCTTTCTTCTTGTTCGAATTACCACAAGGACGATTCATACCTTACGCTTTCATCATTTATGCTACTTTGACACTCCAACCTACTCATCATTTCTTTATTTTGGACCGGATATGTTTGCATGTATTCGCTCTAAATCCCCTATATAAACCATGCATGCGATCGTTATTATACGCACACACAAATATATATCACCAACCAAATACTTTAAGTCATAAACATGTTATAGGCCGACTAGTTTAAGTATTTTACGAAGTGATCGAGTCGAAACCAAGAAACATTCACATTCGTTCCTGTATCTTTGGTGTACCAAGAGTCGAGTTACATAGTTCCTTCGTCCTAACTCCGTCTCATCATAGTGATACGTCTCACCTTCGAAGAGAAGTAAGTCACTTTCCCATTTTCTTTCTAATTCATACGTTAGCTTACCTTTGCATGCAATTATCATTTAGATTCGACATTTCTTAAAACCTATAAATAATCTATGTGTTTTACTCGACACCCTAAATTTTAGCTATGCTAACTATCGAAAACCATAAATATTCGAACTCTATATATACAAATAAATCACACACATCATACGTTAGCATGTCGCATTGATAACCTTTAAATCCTATTAAAAACACTTAGAATTTTTTTTAGTTCTTAAAACCATTTTTGAAAGTCTAAGTCGCTTAGCTTTGGCATTATAATTCTTTAACTCGACATACGATTTGTATAATTTATAATTTGACCTAATAAACGAGCTACCAAACTAACGAACCATGTGTTTCATTCGACTTATAAAAACTAAATACGAACGTTGCTAGACCTTTAGTAATCGACCGAAATCATATTTTTAGAACATAAAACTATTAGCGGAATGGGCTTAAAGCCCAACAAGCTGCTTATAAGCTCCCTGAATAAGCTGATCGCATAAGTTTTATTGTTATGTTTTTATGACCCTAAAACAAGCCCGTGACTAAGTCCAAACCCACACTAAGCCCATTAGATCGCAAGCCCATAAAAGGATACACACTTAGCCCGTTAAAGGCCCATAAGCTGAAAAATAAGCTCTCGGCTAATTAAGCTGTTTTCATAAGTCACACAAACTATTTTTAAACTTAGTTTTAAAGTAAAAATAGTGAAACTTTGATTTTATAAACGTTGGACTCGATTTGCAAAGAATTGCTAATCGAGGGACTAAAGTTGTCAAACTATGAAACTTTCGGTAAAAATGTTATTTTAATAACTTTGTGATGAAAATTGTAAATCTAGAAACTATTGAGTATAAAATGTAAATATTAAAAGCTTTGGACTTAAAAGGTAATAAAAACTTAACCGAGGACTAACGGTGCAAATGTTATGCCGTTAGGACTAAAAGTGTAATTTTGTGAAAACCTAAGGAGTATTTCTAAATTATACTTGAGGTAATAATTTACAAACCAAAACCCGAACCAAATATGTTTAGTCGACGAATAATAAATTCTATCTACGTAGTTAGAAACTTATATATATATATATTTGCAAAACCACTTAACGAAATCATTAACGTAGAATCCAACTTATCGTTAACCAACTTGAATTATGAAGCGACAATCTCTCTTGTCAACCATTATACTCCGACGAACGATCACGCATCCGAAAACGTTATATATAGATCCATATATATATAACTCTATATATATTCTTTTTATAAAACTTTATATTTTATATATATAACTTGATAACCCTTTTATATATAACATTTTAGTTATATATAACTTTGATCACATAAATGCACGCACATTATAATGTGACGAACAAAACAATAAAACCATAAACGTTATGAATCGCGATAAACTAAACTTAGACTATCAAACCACTAAACTTGCCATATACGATATAGGTCGTGTGTTGAAGCCGTTTTCTTTTCATCGTTTGATTAACGATATTACTGCTACCACTACCGCACTACCCAGGTGAGTTCATAGCCCACACTTTAACTTTTAAATCTTTTGTGGGGAGATACATGCTACAAAACCTGAACACAAACTTTTCGTATGCTACGACTGTTATTATTATTGCTTAAGTAGCTATTGCCAAAAGTCCCTCAATCATGAACCTTAATCACTTGCGAGTGAACGTAAATAACTGTGAATAGATCTATTTGGGACTGACAATCCCCGTTTGGGTCTGCTAGGATGAGCCACCCAGGCGCACTTTATTTGAACAAACTTATGAGTTATTGGCAAATACTCATCACGAGGGCCCCTTACACTTTACATCATAATTGATGCCTGTTAAGCGTTGCGTGTCATGAGCTTAATGCAATAATAACTTGATTTCAACTTGTTTAATTGTAATCCGATGCAATTGACACTTTTACTTGTGTTCAAACTATTAAACTTAAACCTATGAACATCACTCAACTTTTGTTGACTTTTAGCATGTTATCTCAGGTAACTAAGGACTGGAATTCAAGGCAACGGAGTGGGCATTATAACCCTGTACGGGTGGTTTAAATAAATGTTTTATCATTCAAATTTAAATAAATATGTTCAATTATGAAACATCTTTGTATTCTAAACGCTTATATTTTGAATGATAAACTTAAAACGTCTTTTAAAGTCGTTTTCTATGATTATGGCGAAAGATCCTCTACGTAACACCCAATTAAGTCTTCCGCTGTTGTTATCCGAAATTGGGGGTGTTACATAAGCGCCTTAAAAACAGAAGTTAGTTTGATATATAATAGATTAATGCCGTTTTCTAGTCATACAAGATAACGGTTTTGCATATTCTATGGTCATTATTAGCATAATTTTTCACGTAGCCAACTATCTCACTACCTGAACACTTTACGAAACTCACCATCCTTATGACGACACCAGCTTACGATCTCATCTCCATGACCACCTCATCTCCATGAAAAATGCAATATCACAAAATAACCTCAATTAGAAACTTATTGTCCAAAGCTAAAATCACATGTGATATATTTCATATTAACTAAAAAGTGCTTATTACTAACTCATAAGTTAAAACCAGTTCAGCTTATCTCAGCAACTTAATTTTTCATGTCATTATTAGCATAATTTATTCAGAACATAAGTTAATGATAAGTTAATTGATAAGTTATTCGGACCATAAAAATGCCTAATTATACAGCTTATTCACATTAACTTATGATCTATAGTAGAAAAATAACTTATTAGAATGAGCTTACTCTTAACAGCTTATATCAACAACTTAATTTTTCGGGTCATTATTAGCATAACTTATTCAGAACATAACTTAATTCAATCAAATGCTAAATGATAAGTTATTCAGAACATAAAAATGCCTAATTATACAGCTTATTCACACTAACTCGTGATCTATAGTAGAAAAATAACTTAGAAGAATGAGATTACTCTTAACAGCTTGTGTTTCATCACTCTCCTACTCATAAGCAACAATATCACACGAAACATAATTTTGCCAAACACAACTTTGCTCACTTGCTTGAATCGAATCCATAACACCTGATGATTTGTCAAATAATATGAATAAGTTAGCTTATAATTTAGCACAATAACTCAATTGATGATAACTAATAAGTTATTAAGATCAATCACCCAAAAAAAGGGATAAAAACCTGATCCGGTGAAAAGAACGAGATTAATATGAAGCTGGTGTTAATGAATTGAAGAACGAGATGAAAAGAGCATCGATTAATGGATTAGAGAAAAGAATTTATGTTTTCTTGATGACTGGGTGAGATGTTAATTGAGAGAGAAAAAACATGAATTAAAAAACACACTCTGTGTGTGTGAAAAAATGATTGAATTATTTCAGATTGATGTAAATAATTATATTTATACATTCCAAAATTACCCCTGTAATGAAAATAATGAATTTAATCTCAGCCTTTAGATCAAAATAAATGAAAGGTTAGGATTGGTCCCTTTGTATCTAAGAAATGTTTTGTCCTCAAATAATATTAGATCATTATATTTTGAAACTTTAAGCCCCGTAAACCTTATTCAATTGATTTAAGCTAATGAAACCTTTGTATAACAAACAAATAAGCTATATCTTATTTTAAACCCTTAAAACAAACACCCAAATTACTCGAGTAGTAGAGTATCAGACAACTACAAAGTGAGAAACTACATAGAGTGGGTTTTCATTTTGCCGCCAAATTACTCCGGCCAATGGAACCCTCACCACCACACCCAATGGAAACAGACACACCTCCTCCACCACCACCACCAATAGAACCACCGCGCATCCACCGCCTCGAAAAATCAGTCGTCAACCGAATCGCCGCCGGTGAAGTTATCCAACGCCCTGTCTCCGCCGTCAAAGAGCTCGTCGAAAACAGCCTCGACGCCGGCTCCACTTCCATCACAGTCACTGTCAAAGACGGCGGCCTTAAACTCATCCAAGTCTCTGATGACGGTCACGGCATACGTGTATAAACCCTAACTCATGACCTCACACTATTTACAAATTAATCTAATCGTTTATTTATGGAATAATTAGTTCAAAATGTATCTTACTTGTCACAAAATTGCATAGCGTGAATCAGTCTATTTATTTTTATTAAATACACTAACACTCTAATCTAATCTTCCTATTGTGCGTACAATTGATGACGTGGAACACGTCATTTATTACACAATAGGAAGATTAGATAGTTGATTGTGTTTAATAAATTAAAAATAGACTGATAAACGCTATAGAATTTTGTGACAAGTTAGATACATTTTAAACTAATAATCGCGTATAGAAACTATTCGATTAATTAGTTCAAAATGTATCTCACTTGCTACAAAATTCTATAGCGTGCCACGTCATAGTACAGGCAATACGAAGATTAGACAGTTTAAGAAAAATAATAGATTGGTACACACTATACAATTTTGCGACAAGTCAGATACATTTTGAACTAATTGTTCCTCTGTTTAATTATGTATAGAGATTAATCTAATTAATACTTTTTGTTGTTGTTGTTATTGTTTTTAGTATGAGGATTTGCCGATATTATGTGAAAGGCATACGACGTCGAAGTTAACGTCTTTTGAGGATTTGCAGTCGATTAATACGATGGGGTTTAGAGGAGAGGCGTTAGCTAGTATGACTTATGTTGCTCATGTTACTGTTACTACTATCACTAGTGGTCAATTGCATGGTTATAAGTATGTTGTCTTTTGTTTGTTGGTTATTGAAGATGTGGTTTTTGCTAACGTGATTGGGATTGGTTTTGATTTTGGTTTTTGTGTGGTAGGGTGACGTATAGAGACGGCGTGATGGAGAGTGAACCTAAGGCGTGTGCTGCTGTGAAAGGGACTCAGATAATGGTGAGAATTTGTTCTTTTATATCCGATTAGTATGTTAGATGTGATCATTAGATACTGGTCGTGGTTATGATATTACAGATGACTGTTAACTTTATGATATTTGCTACGTAGGATTGAAGTAATGTTTGTACTCTATTTATAATATACATGGTGGGTGGTATAAAAGGAGGGTATATTTGAAATGTATGCGTGTGGAATGTAGAAAGTACTTATTGACATGAGATAGTAGTGCATCATTGGGAAACATGTTAATGTTGTTTGTTTGTTCAAGAAGAGTAAAATGTTGAATAAAATGACATGTGTTTGAGTTTGTTCTGCAATTAGTAAGATTTGATGTTAGTGTAGAAGGTTTTCTTTTGATTGGATGATGTGTATGTATTAACCACAGATCGAGAATCTATTTTATAACATGGTTGCACGAAGAAAAACTCTTCAGAATTCTGCTGATGATTATCCAAAAATTGTTGACCTTCTAAGTCGATTTGCTATCCATCACAAAAATGTGAGCTTCTCTTGCAAAAAGGTGAGTAGTTTAAGTAGTTTTTTTGCCTGTTGTAGAAACAATTATTATTATGGTTTTGATATCTTCTATGTCTACTGTTCCATTTTATTTAGCATGGCGCTGCTACAGCTGACGTTCATTCAGTTGCCATGTCCTCAAGAATTGATGCAATCAGATCTGTATATGGGGCCTCAGTTGCTCGCAATCTGATAAAGGTAGAAGCCTCAGATGCTAATCCATCTAGTTCAGTTTTTCAAATGGATGGCCTCATATCCGATTCTAATTACTCTGCTAAGAAGACTACCATGGTTCTCTTTATAAACGGTATGTATGGCACAATCATTTGTCTTATCGCTAGTATTATAAATAATGTTTTACCAAGGGGGTTGTATTGTTTAGAAGTACCATTCAACATATGTAGTTTGATATCACATTTATAAGCACGTTGTATAAATTCTACGTATCTTTTTTTTTTTTTTTTTTTTTTTTTTTAAGGTTACAATTTAAGATGGACGATGTTTCATACTGAAAAATTATGACCACTTATGGCAGACCACTAGTTATTTTTCCCCTTTACTTTTAAGAAACCACGCAAAAATAAGAAGGAAAAAGAAAAAGGGCAATTTGCTCCATCCTCTCTTCTTTTTCGTATGCCGCTGACTGATTATCTGCACTACTGTACTTTTGAATTCCGACTTCTGCTAGTTTATTGACTTCCATACAGTGTTCTGTTTCTGGTTTAATAAAAGTTACTTTTCTTGTCTATATTCTTACAGAAAGATTAGTAGAATGTTCTGCTCTAAAAAGGGCAATCGAAGTCGTCTATTCTGCAACTTTGCCGAAAGCATCAAAGCCTTTCTTATATATGTCAATTGTCTTACCTCCTGATCATGTTGATGTTAACGTGCATCCCACAAAGAGAGAGGTTATGACGTTTTTTATGTGATTTCCGTGTTACTTTTTCTCGAATTATCATCTCCTTGATTTGTTTTTGGTTCACTGGATAAGGTTTCTATCCTTTTTGAGCAACTCTTTTTTCGTAATCATCTACTAGCATTACTAGGAAACATCAAAAATACAAATGTTTGCGCCTTTTAAAATAAAAATTAAAAAAATACGCATGTTTGCTCTCTTTCATGTAGAACAAAAAAAATCATGTGTAGATTTCTTGCAAATTTTCACGCAGAACTTTCTTTCCTTCTACTCTTCAGGTGAGCCTTTTGAATCAGGAAGTTATTGTTGAGAAGATACAATCTACCATAGAAATGAAGCTAAGAAGCTTTAATGAGGCAGGCACGTATCAAGAGCAGGTAGTAGAAATTTATCCCAACGTATAGTACTTGCCTACTTGGTTCAAATAACACCAACTGTCTTAAATATTTGACATTAAATCCCCATTTTTTCTGGTTCATTTATTATATATTTTTTTTATATGCTTAACAGGCAGTGGATAGCTCTCCAATCAGTTTGGTAGCTGCAAGCAAAGTTTCTCCTATGAATACATCGACGTCTGGTATGCAAAGTGCTTTTTTTGTTTACTCAGACAACTCTATTGCTGTCGATGGATGTCTCAATATCTGACTTGCTTTTATATGAATAAAGGGTCACAAAAGGTTTATGCCAAACAGAAAGTGCGGACAGATTTACAGGATCCTTCTGGAAGGATGCATGCTTACTTGCAATTAAAGCCCTCTAGGAACCTTGAAAGCAGTGGTGGCTTAAATTCCATTAGGTAGGATAAATTATCAAGGCAAACGGGCCCACTTATTTCTATAAATCGTGACCCACTTTTACGAGTCTTCCATATGTAAACGTTTTAATTGCATTCAGTCACATTTCATACCTGACTGCAGATCTTCCATTAGACAACGGAGAAATCCAAAGGAAACTGCTGATCTTACAAGTGTTCAGGAGCTTATTAACGAGTTTGAACGCGGATGTCATTCTGGTATGCAGGCTGAATTAATTTTCCAAAATTGTATAGTCCTTTGCGTATCATGTCAGTGCCTAATGATTCTTAATGTCAGGTCTTTTGGATATTGTAAGGAGCTGTACGTATGTTGGAATGGCGGATGATGTTTTTGCTCTCCTTCAGCATAATACCCATTTATATCTTGCAAATGTTGTTAATTTGAGGTACTATCCTACCCCTATGTTTCTTTTTTCCTTTTAAAGAAATGAATACCGTGCTCCTCTGTTTTTGACCGTCTTATCTTTTGTAGCAAAGAGCTGATGTATCAATTGGTTCTGCAACGATTTGGTTACTTCAATGCAATACAGCTAAGTGATCCTGTTCCACTACAAGAATTAATCACTCTGGCGTTGAAGGAGGAAGATCCAGATTCAGATGGTATTGAAAATGATGACTTAAAAGGAAAGATCGCTGAAGTAAGATTACCTGTCAATTGCTTCACTTTATTGAGTATTTTCTCTGTCTTGTTATATCGCAACTAGACACTTTGTAGCTTCTATAATTGTCTATCTGTTGGTTAATGGGCGGATTGGCCTAAGATCATATATGTTCTATTGCTATAGCTGTTTCTTTATCCTACATGCAGATGAACGCTAAATTACTTACAGAGAAGACTGAAATGCTTGACGAGTATTTTGGCATATATGTGGATCCACAAGGCAATTTGTCAAGGCTTCCTGTCATACTTGACCAGCACACACCTGACATGGATCGTGTCCCCGAATTTGCTCTCTGTCTGGGAAATGATGTAAGTAACATACACACACATTGCGTACATACAGACACACACATGCATAATTGTATAGAAATATATATATCTTAAGTCTCTTTATTCATATAGAACAAGGAAAGGTAAATATTTCCCCCTATGATATGAAGGCGTTATATATGGCTAGTTTATAATGTTGATGCGTCATTTTTTAGATTTAAAGTGAATTTTAGGTGAAAAATTACTTGAATTAATTTTTCTTTGGCAGGCAAATTTAAAACAATAAAATAACTGCAAGAATATGTAAATCACTGATCTTCACTAACTTCTGAATGTGTGGATTGCAGTTAGTTTAGAACTGACATTCTCAATGTGTGCCGGATGTTTGAAGAACAGGTTTACATAACTGGTGGTTCTGTTTTTTAGGTCCTTTGGAACAATGAGAAAGTTTGCTTCCAAACAATAGCTGCTGCTCTTGGGAACTTCTATGCTATGCATCCACCTCTATTGCCAAATCCATCCGGTGACAATTCAGATTTTTATAAAAGAGGCTCTGCTCAAGGGATCGGAAATGTTTCAGAAGGTATGGATCTTTCTCATTATATGGCCGCTCTAATACTAATCTAGAATTAAACTCTTAACTAGACAGAATGTATTGAAAACATTTACTCTGATAAAGCAAATCTGAGATGAGTGGTGAATATTTTAATCTTTCTGGGATTCAACTGTTTACTGAGATGTGATATATTTCTTACATCTTGATGGACTGGAGCGAAAAAGTTAAATGACCGTTAATCATATAAGAAATAGGTAATATGTTCTGAACCAGTCGGATATAACTAGGGTTATTTTTGTTTCATGATGATGATCATCATCTTAATGGAAGATATTTACGTAACAAATTTTTAAAATATTTGTACTGTCTTTTAATGTGTTTTATTTTTGATTGAGTTTGAGTCATGGATTTCAGTCAATTCATCGGGTCATAACAAGAGAATTCCTATCAGTAGTCCAGAAAATAAATGATAAGCATTAAAATATATACAGAAAATGGAAAGAAAGAAATCAGGTGTTGGCAATTCTTTGAAGCTGTAAAATATTCTGGAAAACATGAATTTACAAGCTACTTTCAGGGAATGATATGGTGGAGGATGGAGTTGATAATGAGTTACTTTCAGAAGCTGAGAATGCGTGGGCACAGCGAGAGTGGTCAATACAACATGTCCTGTTTCCTTCTATGCGGCTCTTCTTCAAGCCCCCAACTTCAATGGCTACAAATGGAACATTTGTGCAGGTATGACTTTCGTTTTAGCTTATTATGCACTTATTTAGTGACTCTTTTTATTTATTGCACTCTGTCTTTGTTTTTCTGTTGTTCACACAAATCATGGGCACACGTTTTCTGTGCAAATGACTTCAAATCTAATTTGCTCGCTAATCATTAGTGATTGGCTGATTGCTGGAGTCTGCAGTGCCTATATATGTGTTGACAACAGTAAACTTGTGCACTAATGGTAATATGGGGTATTCTAATTTTGTAGGTTGCCTCTCTGGAGAAGCTATACAAGGTTTTTGAAAGATGCTAGAGACACCCACATACGTTTGTATGTGTAAATGGTGGTGTGTATATAATGGTGGTTATAGTATTTTGGCACATTGTTTCACGCATCAAAATGTTCTCGCTCCAACGGCAAAATGATTTTTATCTTTTATCTTGGAATTGTGTTATTAGGTTGCTGTTTCTCAAACTAGAAGAGAATTTTCACCTTATTTGGATAAAAATATGTTTCCCACTCTTTTGACCCATGTCGATTTCCGAAATCTGACCAGTAGTGCGATTCCGATGTTAAATGTCAGAGGTAAGTAAATAGACATTTAGCTGTACATATAGAACCTTCCTTGGTCCCCATCACAAAGCTTGGGCAACACGTCTGTATCAAAATTCATATTGAGTTTGCCATTAGACTTTGACTTGGTTTCTACCCATATTAGACTTTGACAATATAAGCCACAAACAAGAAATCCACAAGCATCTAAGTATCTAACAAAGAAAAGATAAGTTGATTTGAAAGATTTTTTATCACCAAATTAAGAGAAAATATATATTTTCTGGTGGGTTGAATTTTGCTTAAGTCGAGATTGTATACAGATCTTTTAGCATTTTTTATTTCTCTATTATTACTTTTATAAGTTTTATCATTTTGTATAAGAAAATAGTGGTTTTAAAATATGCTTAATTTTTACTTTTTTAGCAAAAAGTATCGAATATTTTTTTAAACCACCAGACCAAATTAAATGCAAGACACAAAATATACCAAACACCAAGTGGATGTGTCCGATGTGATGGACACGGAAACTACAATTTTACATCGACCAAAGATGAGGCATTTTAGGCTTCTGATTTGATTTTGATTAAAGTTAGGACTTGGTTTAGCATTGCATTAAAAAAAAGGTAGGACTTATTAAAAAAAAAAGGTAGGACTTCGTTTAACAATAATTGTGACTTTCTCTCTTAGAATATGCAATGAAATGTATGCTTATACAATATGTTAGATTATTCATGACAAATTCTTAATTGGTTTTCAACAAGGGAGGGTATGGAACAGGTTTTAGAAAACGAGCCATGGCTAATTCGTTTGGTTCCTATAATGTTGAACATATGGATGCCCAACACTCGACTAACAATGGAGGAAATCACTACGGCCCCTGTTTGGGTAAAACTCCATAACGTTCCTATTGTTGCCTATTCGGAAGTTGGTTTAAGTTTGATTACCACTAAGTTGAGACGACCTATAATGCTTGATGCTTATACGAGCACTATGTGTCTTAAATCATGGGGCCGTAACAACTATGTTCGTGCCCTTATTGAGGTGTCTTCTAAAAAGGCTCTTGTGGAATCTCTAGTAGTGGCTATTCCATTTCCAAATGGGTCGGGGCATTCTATGGAAACCATTGATATTGAGTACGAGTGGCAACCCCCTCGATGTGATACTTGTAAAAATTTTGATCATAAGGACGAGCAATGCCCAAAGAAGAGTAGCGGTTCCGACTAAGGTGTCGGATGATGGGTTTGTGGAAGTGACTCGTAAGCAAGGGAAAGGAAAATCTAAACCGCAACATATCGATGGTGTCCGGTTAAATAAACCCAAACCAAATTACCACTATCGCCCTCTAAGTAAACCGACTAATGTGTATGGCGTAGCTTCTTCATCACAAGTGAATGGCGAGGCTTCTACATCACAACCTAAGGCGACTCAAGATGGACCTAGCTCTCAACCTGGTAGTAACATTAAGGATCTTTCGTCACAAGCTATTAATATTATATATCTTAAAAATTCTTTTAATGCTCTACAAGACCCGAATGATGTTTTTGAGGTTGATAAGACAACTTGTCAATCGACAAATGATGTGGAAAATATTGTTAAGGATAGTGATAGTGACGAAGTTGAGAATGTGTTTGAGGATAGAATATCTAAAATTATTCATGTATAAGTATACAATAATTAGTTATAATTAAGTTACTCGGAACATAATATGACTCATGTATTAAATAATATACTTATGATGTGATTGATCACTATATTAATATATTTTTTATTCTTATTAGTATAATTATAAGAATCTATTTTTTATAATTTAAACGTAATCTAAATTATAATGTAATATATTGATATATTGTTATTAGGCCCATTGATATGTGCATTAAATTAAAATTATTGTTAATATTTATTTATTATTTATTTTTAATTATCTTTTTGTTATTAAATTTACTTATTATTTTAGCAACTAAAAAAATAAGGGAGAGTTAAAAAATATACAAAAGATCAAAAAAACAAGTATTTTCAAAAGTGCACATTGAGAATAAAAAAACGTTAAAAATATAAATTTGTGATATTTTTTATTTTGTTTTGTGCATAAGAAAATAGTTTAAAAAAATAAATTTTGATAAAAAGTTTCAGCAATATTTTGTTCATTATTTTGTTATTGTTGATTTTTTCAGAAGCGATAACTTTTCTTATCTGATTTTTCTCCATTGCAATTTTTTCTTTTATATATATATATATATATATATATATATATATATATATATATATATATATATAAACAAATATCCGTACATTACGTAAAAAGTCCAAAAAAATTCCACAAGATCGGGTATGTTGGTGCATGAAAAAGTTGTGAAGCAAGTTTTTCTAAAAGTGGATATTTTTTCCTCAAAAAAATATTATGAAATAATACGTTGGCGTATAAAATCGTTTTTTTTTTTGCATTAAAAATTCGTTTTTGTACCCAACTTCTTTTGACTTTTTTCATAAAAACAACATTGCGCATCAAACTAAAACAAGTTGAAAATTTTGTGCATCAAAATTTTTTTTCGCATAAAAATTCGTTTTTTTGTGCATTAAAAAACCGTATAAAAATTCAAAATTAGAAAAAACTTCTTTCACAAAAGTTTTATGCACCAACATATTTGTCTTTTTATTTTAACTTTATCATATATATATATATATCAAAGCTAAAATAAAAAGACAAATATCCGTACACTACGTAAAAAGATTTTTTTTTAAAGTTCACGAAAAAATCCAAAAAAATTCCACAAGATCGGGTATGTTGGTGTATAAAACTTTTGTGAAAGAAGTTTTGTAATTTCGAGTTTTTATACGTTTTTTTAATGCACAAAAAATGAATTTTGATGCGCAAAAAAATTTTGATGCACAAAATTTTCAACTTGTTTTAGTTAGATGCGCAATGTTATTTTGATGAAAAAAGTCAAAAGAAGTTGGGTGCAAAAACGAATTTTTGATCCACAAAAAAACGATTTAATGCACAAACGTATTTTTTCATAATTTTTTTCAGAAAAAATATCCACTTTTAGAAAAACTTCTTTCACAACTTTTTAATGCACCAACGTACCCGATCTTGTGGAATTATTTTGGAATTTTTCGAGAACTTTTTGGAAAAAAAAAATTACGTAGTGTACGGATATTTGTCTTTTTATTTGATATATATATATATATATATATATATATATACACACACTAGCTTCATGGCCCGTTCGCTTCATAAAATTGTTTGACAAAATTATTTGCACGTAAAATAAATAATGAATAACGACAAATATGTTAAACAAAAAGTTGGAAACGAAAATACGGTGTTAATGTATTATATGTAAAAAGAACAATGATAACTATGACAATAAATAAATTACATGGAATCTGAACAACTATTGCTATTACGTGAAACTATTGCTCTAACAACTACCGTTAAATGCCGAATTCATTCCAAAGCTTTCATGATTCACAGGGGGTAACATAAATGTTACGGTAGCCGAAGATTCCTATAAATCCAAAGATTAGTTCATACTTGTTGGCGTATGTGTCCGGACGACCTATTTTGCCCGGACGTCCGAACGACATGGCGCCCTTCGGAAGAAAGGTCGAGGAGCACATAGCCCCTTCGCCCAGTACAACTCTTAGCAATAGGACATGTGGCGTTACCCTTTGGACAGATGACAACAGCAGCCTAACCGCCGCCACCCCAGGATTTACGGGATCGTGTCTGCGACATGTCTCCAGAGAATCCGGCGCCGCCATTACAGGTATCAAGGCTGGGTAATATAAATACCCAGCTCATTTACTACTCACAACTAATTTTTTACCACTCGCATTTACTCTTAATCATTATTTAACCTTTCGGACTACCACATACTTACTCTCACGCCGGAGCTTGGTCCTGGGATAACACCCGGGGCGAGCCTAACGTGAGTGTTTCTTGTGTGTAGGTACTTCGGAACCTCGGCAAGACCTTGTCCGGAAGATCTGACTCCAGTTCCGAAGGAGTTGCAGGTTTTTACTTCAACAAATTGGCGCCATCCGTGGGACCCGTTATTCATTCTACCAGGACCGAAGGATGACGGGCCCAACTTGGGAAACTCCAGTTAATCACGCAGAAGGAAGTGGAAAGAGCGGTGATGAAAGCGATCCTAGTAATTTGGAAGAACAAATCCTAAGTCAAGTAACCGCACTTAAGGCCCTAATCAAAGAACGCAACACGAAAGCGGGAAGCTCAATCAGACCAATCCTAATCAACTTTGACGAGGAAGACCTTAAGGATACTGAAACCGAAGGTATTAGAAAGGAACCTGAGGACGACCTAGCTAAACCAACATAAAACTTTATGATGGCTCTACGGATCCGGACGATCATATCACTAGATTTTGTGGCGCGGCCAACCACGGTGAGTGGCCTATGCCGGTATGGTGTAGGATGTTTCAACAAACATTGGATGGTTCGGCAAGAGGATGGTTTGACCGTTTGCCCAACGGTAGCATTGACAATTGGGAAACCCTTCGTGACCAATTTGTAACAAGATTTGCCCTTAGAAGGAAATGCATCAAGGATCCTACGGAAATAACTAAGATTGTACGGCTGGCAAATGAAACTCTCCCTGAATTCAAGGAGCGCTGGACGAACGAAGCCAGCCACATATCTGGCGTGCCGGAAGTCATGCAAATCTCGTCTTTCATCAACGGAAGCAAATGCCCTGAATTAGCCAAGCGTTCTCGGATAGGGTGCCTCAGACAGTAACGGAAATGATGATCAGGGTGGATGATTTTGTCCGTTCGGAAGCGGTATATCGGGCAACTGAACTACCGAGGGGTGAGAAGGTAGATGCTTACAAGGAGTATCGCCCCAACCCTTATAACAAGAATGATCAGTATGCCCCGAAGGCTCCTTTCGGAGGGGATCGTCGGCGGAATAATCACAAGAATGAGTTCACGCCTCGCAGGAATGATCATTATGCTCCCTATGTTCCTGCCAGGTATGACAACGCCGGAAGAACGGATCCTCGTCGTAATGACATCCGAAGATACGACACCAAGCCGATAGATTTGAACTCTTTGACAAAGGCGCCGAAATAAATCCTTGCTACTGAACATCAGCTGAGGCTACCACAACCCCCGCTATTGAAAGGAAAACCCCTCAAAGAAAATCTAGACATGTATTGCGACTATCAAGGTTAGAAGGGACATCTCACCAATGACTGTTGGCACCTCAAAGAACAGCTGAGAATAGCTGTAGAGACGGGAAAATTGGACCACCTCCTGAAAGACGTTCGACAAAGAGGAAAGGCACCACAAAGGGGAGATAATCATGCTAATAAAGGAAAGATCATCAACATGATCCGGAGCCAAGGGACCGCAAGGAAGCGGAAGGTCGCATATTCGAAAGAAGATTGGATGAACGCCCCGATCAATTTCCCTCCCATCCTTCCGGGGGATGTTTCAGACGAACCTTTAATAGTCGAGGCCGAAGTGGAGGGTTATACGATACGGAGAGTGTATGTGGATCAAGGTGCTTCAGTGGAAGTAATGTATGAACAATGCTTCGAACACTTGTGCCCTTCCATCAAGTCCCGGTTGAAGGAAACCAACACGCCTCTGGTGGGATTCGTAGGGGAATCCATCAAACCGTTGGGGAAGATAGAATTAGAGGTTTGTTTTGGAGGTCAAGGACTATTCCGTAAAACTGTTATGAAGTTCGCCGTTGTAAGGTCTCCTTCTCCATACAACATTATATTAGGTCGTTCCGGACTAAAGAAATTACGGGCTATACCCTCAACCATTCACTCGATGATGAAGTTTCCTTCTCCGAAGGGCATAGCAACATTGGTCACTCGATCGGTCGTTATCTCAGAATGTTGCAAGCTGGAAGAGAAACAGATGGTAGAGAAAGAGGCAAAAACTGAATCCCAGGATGCCGAGATAACTGGAAAAATGGAAGAAGTCATGGTACATCCGGCATATCCGGATCAGCTTGTAACCATCGGAAGGAACTTCTCCCAAGAATGCAGAAGGCAGTTAATTACGCTACTAAAAAATAGTCAAGATGTGTTCGCCTGGGAACCGGCCGACATGACAGGAATACCACGTCGGATCACAGAACACAAGCTCAACGTGAATGTCCAGGACAGACCGGTGGCCCAAAAGAAAAGAACCTTTTCCGCAGAAAAGAACCAGGCCATAACCAAAGAAGTAGAAGAATGGATGAAAGCTGGAATAGTTCGGCCGGTGCGATACCCGACATGGATCTCCAACCCAGTGCTAGTGAAGAAGTCCGACGGTAGTTGGAGGATGTGCATCGATTTCAAAAACCTCAACTCATCTTGTTTGAAAGACTATTACCCGCTGCCTGAAATCGATTGGAAGATAGAATCAGTCATGGGATTCCGGTACAAATGTTTCTTAGATGCTTACAAGGGGTATCACCAGGTACAAATGGCTAAGGATGATGAAGAAAGACAGCTTTCTATACCGAACATGGGACGTACTGTTACACCAAAATGCCGTTCTGATTAAAAAACGCTTGAGCCACGTATCAACGGCTGGTGGACTCAGCTTTTCGGTCACAGATTGGGAGAAATTCAGAAGCATATGTAGATGACATGGTGATAAAAAGCAAGACCGAGAAGGAACTGTTAGCCGATATAGCTGAAACGTTCGACAATCTCTGAAGGATCAACATGAAGTTGAACCCGAAGAAATGCTCCTTCGGTGTAGAAGAAGGGAAGTTTCTTGGGTATATGGTGACATCCGAAGGGATCAGAGCAAATCCGAAGAAAACAAGGGCTATCGCGGATATGCAATCTCCGAAGACGCTCAAAGAAATGCAGAGCCTAAGCGGCAAGTTAGCAGCTCTAAACCGTTTCTTGTCCAGGTCGGCAGAAAGAGCACTTCCGTTTTTTGACACACTGAAGAATATCACAAAGGAGAACCAGGATGAGTATCGCTGGACGGAAAAGGCCGAATCGGCTTTCCAGGAGATGAGAAAGATGATCCTTGAGCTCCCTTACATAACAACCCCAAAGCCGAAGGAAGATTTATATGTATATCTAAACACACGACTTGTGTTGAAGATACTTTGAGTTAATGTTAACTAGTACGCGGAATTTACTAGCTAACACTTAGAAGATATGGTTTGTATGATGTGTATGTGATTATATGAATGTAACAGTGTAATTACGAACACAATGTTTAACCAAACAAATAGCTTCAATATATTACAAGTGATCTACAATATCACTAGGGTTTAACAACCTTGAAACTTTCACGTACGACTTAGAGATATATTAAAACCCTAACCAAGGATCTCTTTTTATAGCACAAAGAGTCCTGTACAAGTAAAACTATATTCGTATCAATCTATATTAATAAGATATACATGCAATCTGTTCTATATATATCCATGAGCATCCCTGTCGTCATCTCATAACCAGTACTAACTTCTTCTACTAGCAGTACTAACTAACTTAGTACTGTTAGTGTAATCTTGAATGAATCTTCAACAGTACTAATTTATGCTTGGCAGTACTAACTGTTGGTTTAATTCCTAACAGAAAGGGAAGGGAGGCAAATCCCAGTACATTATGTAAGCCGAACGTTGTAGGAGGCCGAAAGGAATTACGCTCCGGTTGAAAAATTAGCTTTGGCCTTGCTACACCTATCAAGAAGACTTAGGAGATATTTCGAGGCTCATCCGATAAATGTCATCACTTATCAACCCATTAAGCAGATATTGAACAAAGCGAAAGCATCTGAAAGATTAGCCAAGTATATTGTAGAGCTAGGAGCTTACAACATCACATACATGCCTCGAAATGCTGTCAAGGGGCAGGTCCTCGCGGATTTCATAACAAAAATACCACTGAACTCGTCCGACCAGGTTCTGAAAGAGGGGGCAAGGAGATATGCAACATCTCTGGCCAAGAAGAATGGGTGTTATACACCGATAGGGCGTCTAGCAAATCAGGCGCCGGAGCAGGTTTGGTACTAATCAGTCCGGACCAAACGGAATACACCTACGCTATCCGGCTAAACTTTAAAAGCACCAACAATGAGGCAGAGTATGAGGCCTTACTGGCAGGATTAAGAATCGCCCGAAAAATGAAGGTGCAGGCATTGGAGGTCAGGGTGGATTCCAATTTGGTGGCTAGCCAGATGAATGGGGATTTTGTTGCGTACAAAGATAGTATGATACGATACCTAGCCAAGGCCAAAGAATATATTGCATGTTTCGACCAGTTCAAGATTCGGAACATTCCGAGAGCACAGAATCAGAAAGCGGATATACTTAGCAAACTGGCATCCGTGGCATTCGATCATCTGACGGAAGAAATCCTTGTGGAAGTCTTGGAAAAGCCATCGATGGAAGAAGAAGTTGTCAATGCCATTGTGGAGGAAGAGGAAGAAAACTGGATGACCCCAATCATTCGGTGTAAGCAGGAAGGCATTTGGCCGGAGGACCAGAACGAGGCCCGAGCTCTCCAGATGAAGATAAACCATTACACTCTAATTGATGATGTACTTTTCAAAAAATCCTACTTGGGCCCAATGTTAAGATGTGTCGGACCGCTCCAGGAAAATTACATCATCCGGGAGGTGCACGAAGGAGCATGTGGGATGCACTCCGGACCACGATCAGTGGTAGCGAAGCTAATGAGGCAAGGTTATTATTGGCCAACCATGCACCGAGATACCAGGGAAGTGATCCAGAAGTGTGACTCTTGCCAAATACATGCACCTGTTCCCAAGCTTCCGAAAACCGTGATGACTTCAATTATGTCGCCCTGGCCGTTCTACCAGTGGGGAATGGACGTGTTGGGACCCCTACCGGAAGCTCCGGGGAAAATCAAGTTTGTTATCGTAGCAATCGACTATTTCACCAAATGGATGGAAGCCAAACCGTTAGTAAGGACGACGGGAAAAGATGTCAAGAAATTTGTCTGGGAGAACATAGTGTGCAGGTTCGGATTACCAAGGGTAATTGTGACAGACAACGGAAGTAATTTCATTCACGACCCCTTCAAAAGTTGGTGCGAGAGGTTGAACATAACCCAAATCAATACTGCTGTGGCCCATCCTCAAGCTAACGGATTAGCCGAAAGGGCAAACAAGAGTCTTATGAAAGGTGGCAAGGAAAGAGCCAGATGGGAGGATGAATTGCCAAATATCTTGTGGGTGCACCGTACTTCTCTGAAGACAAGCAATGGAGAAACACCGTTCAGCCTCACGTACGGAAGTGAAGCGGTCATCCCGGCAGAAATAGGAATGCCTACCTTTCGGACCATGGTGACGGAAGAAAAGGAAAATGACGATGGGATCCGCCTAAACCTCAACCTGCTGCAAGAGCGAAGGGAAATGGCTGCAATCCGGGAGGCAAAGTACAAAAAGAAGATAGAACAGTACTACAACCAGAGGGTTGGCCCTGAATCATTCAAGGTAAGTGTTAAAGGTTTTTTTTTTTTTTTTTTTTTTTTTTTTTTTTTTTTTTTTTTTTTAAAAAAAGAAGAAAAAATCTTCTTGGATGAAATGTTGTTAAAGTGCACATCTATTTAATTTCAGTCACAACTCGTTTATTTGTTAATCGACTAACGTAAAAATGAATCCAATACATCTACAATCAAAGGTAGGTGATTTTGTATACCGAAGGAACGAGGCAAGCGGGGTTGAAAATCAAAGGAAGCTGGGACCCAATTGGGAAGGACCATACCGGATCGTGGAAGCTTACCAGACCGGCTCGTATAAGTTGGAGACGATGGAAGAGAAAGAAGTTCCATGAACGTGGCACGCCATCAACCTTAGAAAGTGCTTTCTGTAAATATATGGATAATGTATCGAATGTAACATCCGAAAGGATTTGGTATTAACTTATTGAATGACAAATGCAGCTATCCCACAGTTGAGGGGAAGCAATTTTCACTACATGTCATATTCTTACACTACGTATCATGTTCTGAACATAAGTTAAAAGTGATCCCTCCGGGAGGCTCGCGACCTCCGAAGATCAGTGGTCAATGTTCAAAGATGGTTCATACCCAAAAAGGGGTTGCCATACAACTAAGGCAAAAAGGCCGAATGGCGCATGACGCCCGAAATCGGTTCATACCCAAAAAGGGGTTGCCATACAACTAAGGCAAAAAGGCCGAATGGCGCATGACGCCCGTAATCGGTTTGCACCCAAAAAGGGGTTGCCATACAACTAAGTCAAAAAGGCCGAATGGCGCATGACGCCCGTAATCGGCTTGCACCAAAAAGGGGTTGCCATACAACTAAGGCAAAAAGACCGAATGGCGCATGACGCCCATAATCGGCTTGCACCTAAAAAGGGGTCGCCATGCAACTAAGGCCGAAAGAAAGGACGACACGAGGCTCGGAAATTGAATCACGCCCAAAAAGGGGATGAGACGAAGGCCCAAGGCATAGAATGCCAACGGCCGCAAACGTCTCAAATTGTCTCAATGACATAAACGGTACGCAAAATATATATATAAAAAAAGATGCAAATACAACGTATTTTATAACTGATGAAGCAACTATTATAGACAAAGCTTCAAAAATGTACAAATAACATATCATTCATTCAGCCAATCGGTTATTACATTTGTCCGAACCGTACAAACGGTTCACAAAACTATTCTGCTGACCCAAAGGCCTTACACCGAACCACCATCTGTTTCTAGAAAGTAACAAGAGATAAACAAAGCTTCACGTAAAATCCGGAGCAGCCTTTGTCTGTAGTCAAAACAGAGGAACTCAGATCTTACAATAAACAACTCTTTCAAAGGGCCGACCGGTTCTCTTCCGCAGTGGAGTCTTGGATGGGAGGATCTTGAGCAGCAGGAGCCCCGGAAGTTTCCCCCGTAGCATCGGTCACAACAGCCTCCGCAGGCTTAGGTGGAGCAGGATCAGGGAACATGTCCATTATTTCCGCAAGAGATTTATAGTAGGCATTGCTGATCTTCTTGACATGAGGATACTCTGCGACAAAAAGCTCATCGTATAAAGGCTGGTACTTTGCCTCGGCTTCCATGTCCAGATCATCTACATCCGCTAAAACCCTTGCTACATCCTCCTCTGAACGATCCAAAGAGACACCATCTAAAAACCCAGCCATAGAGGACAGACTGAACGGAATGGCCAAACGCTGTTTGTATTCATGGCTGTTAAGGAGCCGTCAAACCATCTCTGGAATAAAATCCTTTACCACTTTGAAGTGCTCCATTTCCATTTGGCCCATCTTAACAAGCAGATCTTTCTTTGTCTGAAGGAGCTCTTGGTTCTCCCTCTCTTCATCCCTCAGCTTAAGTTTAGTCTCATCCAACTCAGCCTCCAAGGCTCTGATCCTCTCAGCCTGCTCCCTAGAAACCCTACCCCCTTCCTCCTTCTCCTTCTCTAATTCCGAGATGCGACCCGTAAGATTCGATTCCCTCACCATGCAGTCGGCATGCTCATGTCTCAATTTTTTCAATTCTTCCGGCTCTTGCGCTATACTTTCACATTTTTGGTGGGTGACGTACATATCGCCGTACTCACGGAGAAGGGTCCCAAATCGGAACAAGATGTACGAATGAGCCACGGAGCTCTTGCCCAGCATCATCCATGCCCTCTGACAAGCATCTTCATCATCTAAGCTTTCCAAGTATGTTTCCTCTCGGGGGGTGGGCAGGTTCACCATCAAGTCCCGACAAACTTTCCAGCTATTTAAACGGTCATCCTTCCTCACTGACCATTCCGGAACGAAAAACGCTCCGGTATCATCATCACCTACAGCCTTTTCCTTACCCCGTCCGTAAGAGGCAGCAAAAGAACTCCCTCAAAGAGGAACAACAGACAACACAACCATTACTACTGTATAATACAAAAAAAAAAAGGAAAAGGAAAGGAAGAAATACACATATAAGCACATCCGAATAAATTACCATCATCGGTATCTTCAAATTGTTGACTCCCACCCTCCTCAGCCTCCGGCTGTTTTCTTATCTCGCCTGGATGTAGCGAGCGGATGGGGGTAGGAGCGGGAATATGCTCCGGAATATGCTCAGAAGAGTCCAAATCCACTATGGGAACATCAACCGTTGACTTACCACGCTTGGACGAACGGTCGGAACCTCCTTCCATAGCGGCACGCTTCACTCGGACTTTGGTTGACTTGCTAGCACCCGTCCCTCCCTGCTGGGACTTAAGAGCCAACCGTGCAGCAGCTTGTTCCTGCTTTATATGCTTAGCCTCCAGCACCCTCTCGTACGCCACCTCGACCTTCCTCTGCTCGGCCGTCTTCTCAGGAATATCAGCATTTGACGGGGCCGAGGTGGTCACATGCAGCTCATGAGACTGACCCTCTCGGTATTTGTCTCCCTTGGTCATGGTGGCCCCCTTTCGGAACTTGGGTTTGATCAGATAGTCCGACATTGTCAAAGCTGCAGAAGATAAGTTAAGAGTATGTCAGTTAGAAGTAAACATGCGTATATACTTCAACACATAAGAAAGGAAAAAACAAAGGCTGTAAGGCTATACCCTTTCCCTCGGCATCTTTAAGTGCTGCTCGGTAACCAGGATACTCCCAGTGAGAAGTTAGCCCAACGGCATAAAGAAAACCCGGAGGAATTTGAATAAGGTCAATCGCGTTCTCCGACAATCGATCGACATCTTCAACATTAAATTCACCATTCGAAAAAGGGTCCGATATATTAGAGTCATGATGCCTCCAAGGCATCGCAAAGGGAATAGCCCGTCTGTCTATAAGAAAAAAATGGTGTTTCCAGCCCTTCAGGCAAGTCAGGATCTCCCTAAAGTAAACTCTCATATCCCTACTTCCCCTCTTCTTGAAGGAGAACCAATGACAATGTTTACTCAACTTGTAGAAGGCTCGGAAAAGAGAAGTGGTAGGGGTGATGTGCAAACTCCGACTATATACCTAAAAAAGAGTCGCACGGTGCAGACCTAACGAAACCAACTGCGAGATATGGACCTTATAATACCTAATAACATCTAGCAAAAAAGTGGAAAAGGGAACGCTGAGACCACCCTCATAGAAATACTCCAGATACAGACCTATCGCATCATCCGGAAGTTCATCCATAGTCATACCCTCTGGAGGTGGCCTCGGATGCAAGTCCTCGGGTATACCAAACTCTAGTGCCACCAAGGTCACCGCCCCTTCGTCCATCCGGGAGGTATATTTCTGAATGTCAAACTTGGGTAAAAAAATCCCCAACTTCCTGGGTATCCTCCTCATGAATTGTGATGGGAGAGTTCGACATAGCTTAGCCGAGGAACCGCTCGGGCTGATCTAAGAAGTTCGATCGGAAAAAATGCTACCGAAAGGTGTGTCAGAAGAAAGCGAAGAATTACGGTGGTAAAAACAGAACAAATGACGTTATTTATAGGCAAAAGGGGGGGCGCAAAATGACGCGTCGTGTCAGACGATGATGTGGCGCTCTCTCACCCACGCGATAGACACACGCACACGTGTCTGAATCCTATGACCCCGGTAAAAATGACGGCTATCCTTAAAAAGAAGCAATAATGATTTTTGGCGGGTTATACATAAAATCCACCCCGTGAATCCTAACGGACTAAGCCCCCCCGAAAATGATAAAACGGAAATTCGAGACTTTCAAAGTATCACAATATCGGCGTAACCGATACTATGATACTGGAGGGGACATGTTGGCGTATGTGTCCAGATGACCTATCTTGCCCGGAAGTCAGAACGACATGGCGCCATTCGGAAGAAAGGTCGGGGAGCACATAGCCCCTTCGCCCAGTACAACTCTTAGCAATAGGACATGTGGCGTTACCCTTTGGACAAATGGCAACAACAGCCTAACCGCCGCCACCCCAGGATTTACGGGATCGTGTCTGCAACATGTCTCCAGAGAATCCGGCGCCGCCATTACAGGTATCAAGGCTGGGTAGTATAAATATCCAGCTCATTTACTACTCACAACTAATTTTTAACCACTCGCATTTACTCCTAATCATTATTTAACCTTTCGGACTACCCCATACTTACTCTCACGCCGGAGCTTGGTCCTGGGATAACACCCGGGGCGAGCCTAACGTGAGTGTTTCTTGTGTGTAGGTACTTCGGAATCTCGGCAAGACTTTGTCCGGAAGATCTGACACCAGTTCCAAAGGAGCTGCAGGTTTTTACCTCAACAATACTCTAGCATTTCAGTTGTGCAAGAATCACAGATTCTGAATATCATTGCAGAATGTATTATAAAGTTCAAAAGTTATACTTTAACTTATACATGAAGTATTTACATCCAAAAATAATAATTAAAAGCTAATACATGTAAGATTGCACAAAGTTGAACTTCAAAACATCATATTTTTTGTGTGTATCTATACAACATGTTGGTTTATAATCAAAGTTATGTAATACTTACCGTTATACGTGCGTGTTCAATAGTCAGAGAGGTTTATGGTTGTACCCTTGTAAAGAACCCGGTGTTTAGCTTAGTACCGGATAAAGAGTAAGCAACGTGTAAAGGTTTTCTCCGCCTAGAAGGGAGTTTGTTTCTTAGTGAAGAAAAACTCTCGAGTTAGAGGCTCGAGGTGTGGAGTAGGTCAAGGAAGAGAGTCCTTGTAGCCGAACCACTATAAATATCCGTGTTGTGTGGTTTGATCATTCCTTTCCTTACTTACTTATCTTATATTGTTTGTTTGTATATAACTATATATTACTTTGAAATCACGTTAAGTCACAAAGCGAAATAAATTTTAAAACGGTAAAACTATTCAACCCCCTTCTAGTTTTCCACAATTGGCATCAGAGCTACGTTACTCAAGATTTTTAAATATATTGTATTATAAAACTTGAAACGATCAATGGATTTTGAAAACTTTAAAGAAGGGCAATCTATGCAAAGACCACCACTATTTGAACAAAATTGTTTCATATACTGGAAAAATCGCTTTGAGACGTATGTGAAGTCAAATGACATAGATCCGTGGTATATAATTATAGAGGGTGATTACAAGCCCATAAGTAATGATATTTCAGGTGGTCGGGATGTAGGAACTTCTCTTACTCGTCACAGTCATGAGCAAAATAAATTGATTGCCAAAAATAATGAAGCCAAAATGATGCTTTATAATGCTTTACCTAAGAAAGAATATGAAAGAGTTTTTATGTGTAAAACGGCTAAGGATATTTGGCAATCATTGATTATCACTCATCAAGGAAACTCACAAGTCAAAGATAACAAAATTGATCTTCTTGTTCAACAATATGAACAATTTGTTATCTCTGAAGATGAGACCATTGATAGTGCGTTTGCTAGGTTTAATACTATTATTACATCTCTTAAAGCACTTGATGAATCTTTTTCTAGTAAGAATTTTGTCAGAAAATTTCTAAGAGCACTCCATCCGAAGTGGAGAGCAAAGGTGACGACTATTGAAGAATCTAAGGATCTTTCAAGCATGACACTGGACGAGCTCATTGGAAACCTCAAAGTTCACGAGATGGTGATGGAAAAAGACTCAGAAATAGTTAAAGGCAAAAAGGAGAAAATGAAGTCCATTGCCTTGAAAGCTAAGGTAGAGTCAAGTAATGATGGAGAGTCTTTTTCAAGTAGCTAAGACGAAGAGTATGCCATGGCCGTAAGAGATTTCAAGAAATTCTTTAGGAGACGAGGAAAGTTCGTAAGACCACCTCGTGAAGAAAAGAAAACCTTCCGGAAAGACCGTGATGATAGGAAAGGAAAGGTAGATAGGAAGTGTTATAGGTGTAGGGATTCTAGCCACCTAATAGGAGAATGTCCAAAGCCTCCAAAGAACAAATCTCAAAGAGCATTTGTCAGTGGAGCTTGGAGTGATAGTGAAGGAGATGACGACAAGCCTAAGAATGATGAAATTGCTCTCATGGCTCATGACACAGAAGAGGTACATTCTGACTCGTCATACTCTTCTATAGATGATGAAACCTTAGAAGTAGAATATAACAAACTATGTGATATCACTTTAAAATCATAACAAAAATAAGTTCTAAAACCAAAACAACACTTTTAGAAAACGAAGTTTATTGGCTTAAAGAAAAAGGGGTACGAATGGAAAAAGGTAAAAATAGTGAAGAAACCTATATCTCTTGTGTTGATATAAATAATGCCTAAACACGTTATTAATATTTTTCGATATCTCTACGTTTTGATAATCACAAAATGTAAAATCATTAATCGGAAAATTATGACGTAAACAAGTATTTAGTTGTAAATATCTATTTCTACAACTCAAATCACTTAAGGTATGAATGAACTAATGCTTAATGCATTATATGATCAAAGGAACATTTTCTTAATAACTAGATTTTTTATAAAACATCAAAAACATTTTATATATTTTTGAAAAACATTTTTGGCATTAAATAAAAATGTTTAATCTTTTATAAAAATATGAATTCAAATTTTTAACCAAAATCAGTTAAAATGTTCCAGAAAAACCTTCCCCACAAAAGGACAAAATTGGCCAATGGACAGAAGGGGCGGCCCCCTTAATTTTACTAGGCGGCCCCCTTAATTATTAAGGGGACCGCCCCCGCTCCAGTAGACTTCCAGCTGTCCAATTTTTCTCCTATAAATACCAGTCTTCTCCTGGACTTTTACTTACCTTTTGCACACTAAAACTTTCTGTTCTAAATTCATTCTAAACATTGTAAATCCTTTGATCATATTTTCTTAAGCATTGGTTTCTAAGTGATCCAAGCTTCCATCACCAAAAGTGCAAAAGAAGAACTCTACTTCAACTAGTGAAGAAGTGTTATTACTTACCTCATTCAATTGTGTTGTTGTGTAAAGTGTTGTGTAGTTGTGATAAGTAGATCTAAGTGTAACTACGTAGTTGTGTTGTAAATTTGTTGTGAAGTAGTTGTGAATAAGTAGTCGTGAAGTAGAAGTCGTGAAGTTGTCGTGAAGAAGAAGTCGTGAAGAAGTCATGAAGAAGTCGTGAAGCCGTTGTGAAGAAGTCGTGAAGAAGTCAAGTCGTGTAGAAGTTGTGTATAAGTTGTGAGATTGGTTCTAGCTACGATTAGGACTCGACATCTAGCTTTGTGTCGTTAAGCCGGTGTAAGCTAAAGTTGTGTAAGGTTTCTCTGCCATAAGGGAGTTTGTTGACATAGTGAAGAAAACTCTCGAGTAGGTGACTCGAGGAGTGGAGTAGGGCAAGGAAGGTGTCCTTGTAGCCGAACCACTATAAATCTCCGTGTTGTGGTTTGATCTTTCCATCTCTCTCTTTTATTTCATTACATTTACATTACTTGCATTACTTATATATATTTGTTTATATATGTTCATATTGATCAAGAGTTGAATTCACATAAGATAGAATCGAAGCTTTTAAAAAGTAAACAAAAGTTTTCATAAATTAAAAAGACGTAAAACTATTCAACCCCCCTTCTAGTTTTCCACATCTTGTTAAGAACTTAAACTAGAAATAGAAACACTTAAAACCACACAGGAAGATCTTATAAAAAAAAAAAAAAAAAAAAAAAAAAAAAAAAAAAAAAAAAAAAAACACTCTAAGTTTAAGAGGTTTGATAAAAACATTTGTTTAGCAGATGAGTTAATGCAAATTCAAAAGTTACCTCATGATAAAATCGGACTAGGATTTATGAAATCAGGAAACTTAAATGACTTTATGAAACAAACTGTGAAAGAACAAGAACCTGTTCCAACTAAGTCAGATACCCACGGATTCGGCGGATCCAAAAATTTGGTTCCGCCAGTTGTACCTAAAGGATTCGCAGGTACAAGTGATGAACAGAAGGTTCTTAAATCAGATCGTACTGAATTCGTTAAGGTCACTAGAAAACCTAGTACTAGTATAACTGAATACAAATAAAAACTAGCAGTTTCTATAGGAAGAGGTCAAGTTAAAAATGAATTTAGAACTAAAACGGTTCAACAGAGACCACAAACGAACTAAAACGTCATTATCAAAATAATTGGAACCAAAAAAACGACATGCCATGGAACACTTGTCCACCGTTTCCATACATGAACCATGATAATATTATGTTTAACCCAAACGGACCCATGAGATATTGGGGTCCAAACGCTTGAGTTTTTCTTGAACTTAGGTGTGCTTGAAAGTTGAATTAGAACCTGATGAGTGGATTAAAGGTAGTGGGTGTTCAAGACAAATGACGGGAAACAAAAGTGATGTAGCGAATAAAAGGATAAACAACTGATCTTGTTGATTCAAAGAATACCCAAGAACAATTCTTCTAATAATCGTTGATTCAAAAGAATACCGATAATTAGGCAATTTCACACACTCTAACACACACTTGTGTATAGGGAGGAAAGAAAATAACTTTTCATATCATCAAAAAACTAATCAATAACAAAAGCTTGATCCCAATTTATAGATGGGATTTATGATAAAGAAACCGAAACATTTAATAAACTAAATTAAATAGAGGAAAATGAAGAGTCGTAGATGCTTAGGGAACTAAAGAGTCATAGGTGCTTCCACATTCCGCATCATTCTCCCCCACTTAAAAAAACTCGTCCTCGAGTTTGCTTCTCTCGTCCCTTGTACTCGTTGCATCCAAATCTGTATCCATTGCATCAAATTCCCTTTCTTTATAATGACTCGACCTCGAACCTTGATCGTCTTAAAACCACCAATATATTCTACCATCTTTTCTTTACTAACAATTGGGCAACTGGTATTTATTCCCATGCTGTTCACGGCAGTCTCCTTTTGATGAACAACACCAACAACCTTCTTTGCTGGTACATTCTTACTATTGCGAAAATAGAATAACATGTAAGCCTTGTCTTCAAAAACCATCCAATCCTTTACTCGAGTCACCTCATCGTCATCAAGTAAATACCAATTTCCACTAGATGTTCGAACATAGCAGTAATAGTGACCAGAATGTGTGTTCCCCCCAGCATGAACCAGAACACCATAAAGAGTGTATCTCAAATTACCATCATGTTTTTCAGAATCAAACACAAACTGCAGCAACTTCGGAAAACCATAACTCCTTGTAGAAAACTCCAATCGAAAATCCCAACGGTCAGATCGTGCGCCGATGAGTCTTGGATCACATATCCAAAAACCAGAGCGATCCAACGGTGAACGAATCCGTGCCGCCTGTTTTCCCGCAACTGCGCAAACCTGGACGAACATAAACGGATTTTTGGGTATTTTTCGAATTGGCACGTAATCTTCTTCATCGATCTCCTCATCATACGAATAATCATGTGACCCAAACCAAAGATACCAATCCTCATCCTTGTATTCATCATACACGGATGGATATTCATAAATAATGTCGTCATTAGGAGACATCTTGATCAGGAACTTCGGCTTTGATACCAACTGATGTAGCGAATAAAAGGATAAACAACTGATCTTGTTGATTCAAAGAATACCCAAGAACAATTCTTCTAATAATCGTTGATTCAAAAGAATACCGATAATTAGGCAATTTCACACACTCTAACACACACTTGTGTATAGGGAGGAAAGAAAATAACTTTTCATATCATCAAAAAACTAATCAATAACAAAAGCTTGATCCCAATTTATAGATGGGATTTATGATAAAGAAACCGAAACATTTAATAAACTAAATTAAATAGAGGAAAATGAAGAGTCGTAGATGCTTAGGGAACTAAAGAGTCATAGGTGCTTCCACATTCCGCATCAAACTCGAATCAGTTGGTATTATCATGGTTCTGTTGGAACAACCTATATCTCTAAGATGGAATACTTGTCCACCGTTTCCATACATGAACCATGATAATATTATGTTTAACCCAAACGGACCCATGAGATATTGGGGTCTAAACGCTTGAGTTTTTCTTGAACTTAGGTGTGCTTGAAAGTTGAATTAGAACCTGATGAGTGGATTAAAGGTAGTGGGTGTTCAAGACACATGATGGGAAACAAAAGCCTTTTCTCAACCTACCAAGTGTACGACGGATATAATGTCACATTCGGTAGCAAACTTAAAAGTAAAATCATCGGAAAAGGTACGATCTCTCATGACTCTCTCTCTCTATCGATGATGTTGCTCATGTAGATAATTTAGGTTTTAACTTGCTTAGTATAAGTCAATTGTGCCGCAAAAAGTATAATGTCCTTTTCAGTGAAAATGGAAGCAAAATACTTAAAGACGGCATAACAGTAGGAAAAAGGTGTTTTAAAGAATAACGTTTATGTTATGAAATTAGATAAAACACCTAAAGACAAGCTTTGTCTTACTTCCTTGGATGAAAACTCAACTCTATGGCATCGACGCTTAGGTCACGCCAATATGAGGTTAATTCAATCCTTATCATCTAAGGAACTCGTTAGGAACCTACCCAAGTTGAAATATGACCAACACTTTTGTGATGCTTGCAAAATTGGGAAACAAGTTCATAATAGCCATAAGGCTAAAAACATGGTGTCTACATCTAGGTGTCTAGAATTGTTGCATATGGATTTGTTTGGTCCATCCGCTATACAAAGTTATGGAGGAAACTTTTATACTTTGGTTATAGTGGATGATTACTCTAGGTATACATGGATAAAGTTTTTGAAAACTAAAAACGAGGCTTTTGATAAATTTGAAATTTTAAGTAAGATAATTCAAAACCAAATAGGAAACAGTATAGTGTCAATAAGAACCGACCATGGTCGTGAATTTGAAAACGAAACTCAATTCGGAGCTTTTTGTGATGCTAATGGCATAACACATAATTTCTCGGCTCCTCGAACTCCTCAGTCTAATGGTGTAGTAGAACGTAAAAATAGAACAATTCAAGAAATGAGTAGAACTATGTTAAATGAACAAAACATACCTCAAAAGTTTTGGTGTCACGCCGTAGATACATCCACATATATCTTAAATCGTGTTCTAATTAGACCTTGAAAAAGACTCCATATGAGTTATAAAGAGGCAAAAAGCCAACTTTAGGATATTTTAGAATATTCGGAAGCAAGTGCTTTATTCTAAACACAAAAGATTATCTCACCAAATTCGACCCAAAGTCGTATGAAGGTGTGTTTCTTGGATATTCCCAAAATAGTAAAGCTTACATAGTTTTGAACAAAGAAACCTCAAGAGTCGAGGAATCGTTGAACGTAACATTCGACGAAAGTCCACCTTCCTCTAAGACATCACCTTTGGTAGATGATGACTTAGTTGAAATTCAAATGATTAATAATCAAGAAAATGTTGAAAGTGACAAAGAAGACGAACCGGTAAAAAGAGAAATAGTTAATATCAAAGAAACAAAAAGTCATCCATTAGAAAACGTCATAGGAAAAATCAATGAAAGAACATTAAGATCTAAAGCTCAAAATGAAAGTAATTTCTTTTGTTTTGTTTCAACAATTGAGCCTAAAAATATAAATGAGGCTATAAAAGATGAATATTGGGTTATTGCAATGCAAGAGGAATTAAATCAATTTGTTAGGAATGACGTTTGGACATTAGTTCCACAACCTAAAAATCAACCCATAATCGGTACAAAATGGGTTTTTAGAAATAAAATGGATAAAAATGGCATAGTGTCTAGAAACAAAGCTAGGCTAGTAGCACAAGGCTACAATCAACAAGAAGGTATAGATTACGATGAAACTTTTGCACCCGTCGCTAGACTTGAGTCAATTAGGATATTACTTGCATATGCATGTGCACATGATTTTAAACTATTTCAAATGGATGCCAAAAGTGCATTTTTAAATGGCTTTATAAACGAGGAAGTGTATGTAGCACAACCTCCCGGCTTTGCCCATTTTGAAAAACCAAATCATGTTTACAAATTTAAGAAAGCTTTATACGGACTTAAGCAAGCACCAAAAGCATGGTATGATCGACTCAAGACTTTCCTAGTTGACCATAAGTATACCATGGGCCTAGTAGACAACACTCTCTTCACCAAGAAAAAGGGATCACATATTATCATAGTCCAGATATATGTGAATGACATTATATTCGGTTCAACTTGTCAAGAGTTATGCGACGATTTCTCAAAATTAAAATCATGCATGACGAGTTTGAAATGAGTATGATGGGGGAAGTAAACTTTTTCTTAGGTCTCCAAATTAAACAATTAGAAGATGAGATATTCTTCAACCAATCAAAGTCTATCAAGGATATGCTTAAGAAATTTGGTCTTGAAGACTCAAAACCTATGAAAACACCCATGTCCTCCGAAACCAAACTCATAAAGGATGAAGAAAGTGAATCCGTAGATAGCACTAAATATAGAGGAATGATTGGTAGTTTACTCTATCTAACGACTAGTAGACCGGACATTATGTTTAGTGTTTGTCTATGTGCACGCTTTCAAGAAGATCCCAAAATGTCCCATCTTGAAGCCGTTAAACGGATATTTAGGTACATTAAAGGCACTACACACTTAGGATTATGGTATCCCAAAGGAACGGGTGTAGAAACCATAGTGTATGCCGACTCAGACCATGCCGGTGATTATGTTGATAGGAAAAGTACAAGTGGTATTTGTACTTTTGTAGGACATTGTCTCACCTCATGGTTTGCTAAGAAACAAACTGCCCTTGCAATATCAACAACTGAAGCCGAGTACGTGTCAGCAGGAAAGGCGTGTCAACAAGCACTGTGGATGAAACAAGCTCTCGTCGACTATGGAATTGAACTCAACGACATTCCCATTCTTTGTGACAACAAAGGAGCTATCGATCTTAGCAAAAATACAGTCCAACACGCTAGAACCAAACATATTGAAATACGTCACCACTTCCTACGTGACAATGTTCAGAAGGGAAACATCTCAATTGAGAAAGTTTCCTCAGAGGACAACATTGCCGATATCCTCACAAAACCTCTCAAGAGAGAACCTTTCAACTATCTTAGACTTGGTTTAGGATTAACGGAACCTAGTGAGTAGATTAAACATTAACTCGAACCTTAGATTAACCAAACACAGGCAATACCAAAATTGGTGTTCTGATCCTGCGGATCCAACCGACAACAAGGGCGGATCCCTTGTTTTGGATCCGCCGCATCCGTGGCCTGTTGAGCCAACTTTATTTATATTAAATAAACTCCTGTACTATTCATCACACTCCCCAAAAACATATCACCTACTGGAATTCGACCCATAATTCACCAAACTCACAATTTAGGCTATCTTCTTCAACCAAATTGTGCTCTAAACATCACTGTAAGTATCCTTATCATGTTTACATTCCTGTTATGCGTCTAGGATTTCTATTTCATGCACAAAATCAAAACTTGGGGTTTATGCATAATTCTTGTAAAATCATGAAACATATTTACTAAATTGCATATCAAAACATGTTTTTCTTAGTTAGGAATTGCATCTTGTAGTACATTATCATAATTCATCAAAAACCCCATGAGAAATTTTTGCTAAAATCTTCTCACGACTAGGAAAAAACGGTTTTTGGACATTGTTCATACAAATACAAAAACGTTATGTTCTAAACATCACTTACATAATGTCTCTTGAATGCTAAAGGAAATACATAACTAATATGTATTTTCGGGTACATTCAAATGAAGCTACATTGAAGTAGGAGTGTTTGGGTTATCTCTCGTTCTAACATGAAACTTGCATAAACAAAATTTTCATGCATAAAAAGGAGCCGAGATAACCGCACCTCCACATTGTCCCCATATAGGCACACACTAGAAATATATATATATATATATATATATATATATATATATATATATATATATATATATATATATATATATATATATATATATACGTATTGTCGATAATTTCAACTAAACTATATATTTTTCGTGTCTAGGATAATCATGCCTCCCGCGACTAACTACGATCACAAAAACACCATCAAGTATCTACCTAAACACCACAAAGCCAAGGGTCTCATGGAAGCTCAAGTAAACATCTTTAAAGCCCTAGAAAAATGCTATGTCCATGAGGGTAGGGTTGTAGACTCCTCATTTTATGAAGGAATCATGCTTAGAGAACAACTAGCCGCAATTCACTTCGATTCTCTCCTAGATATCGATGAACCCATAGTTCCTAGGTTCATACTTGAATTCTATGCAACTGTAGGTCTTAGTTCAAATGACAATGGTTACATGAACATTCACTTTAGAGTCAATGGAACCTAATTCAACATTCCTTTAGATCAATTTGGAGATGTCTTAGGAGTTCCAAATCAAGGAACATGTGTCTATTCGGATAAATGGTCATTGACAATCTTAGAATCAAACCTTGATCGAACGGCACCATATGCCACACCTTTAACCACAAAAGAAGTCATTCGTGAGCATCTCTTTTTGCCTAAGAACAACCAAACTAGGTTGCATCGAGGTCGTCAAGTAGATAGAGATCCATTTGCCATGGAACTAAATGAACTAAAGCCTCAATTTAAGAAGCTAGAAGAAGTTTTGAGGGAAAATGTCATTAGCGCGATAGGAAATCGAGATCATATCAACGCATGTCTTTGTTATATGATGTATTGTGTGTCAAACCATCAACCTTTCAATCTTGCATACTATATCGCCAAGAGAATGGCTGATATTCCAGTTTAAGGTACCACCGCAATGCCTTACGGGATGCTTTTGACCCGTCTCTATAGAGCCTTTGCACCCATTCCTAGAAATGCTTTAGGATTTGTTCTCGACTACGACGAGATTCCACACACCTTTGTCCCTTTAAGTGATCATAGGGTAGCAGTTGCAAAAGGCAAACGTCCTCATCCTCCTACATCATCATTATCATCATCATCAATGAGCGAAGATGATGGTTTGACTAACTCTAGAATCTCTCCATCGGAGTACTTGAGTCAACTTCCACAAATCCCAAATGAATCAGCGGAGTTTCGGCAAACTAAAGGAATGATGAAGAATCTAGGACGGTGGATCATGAAGCTTCACAAGGGTTACAAGAAAATGAGCAAGAAGTTAAGTTGAAAGGAGTGTTTGGTATTAGACTTTATTAGACAATGATTTGTTGAACTTGTATGTTTCTTAAGATATTATGGTAGTACTTAGCTTGTATGTGAACTAACTTAAAATTGCAGGGCGATAACACATGTTGTTATCAATTTTCCAAGATTAAGCCCCCGTTTGGCTTAACTCCCTTTATGGTAAGATATTATGATCGGATTAATCTATGTGTAAACGTGTGTTAGAACCTATATATCTAGTATTTTTCTATCACATATTAGTTATTACATATGTTTTAGGAGAATTTTCGGGTTTTGAACGAGAAACGCAAAATATGACATATGTTATGTTTATTTTTAGTACCCTGTATGGCGGATATGGTGGATCCCATAATTTGGATCCGCCTGTTATACCCTTTGGCTCCGCCAGCCATGAACCTGCGGATTCCACGGATCCAAAAATTTGGATCCGTATTTGTTGTCGATTGGATCCGCAGGTTTCAACAGTAACATTTTTCAAAATTCTCAACTAATCCCGATACTTAGATTTTGAATTATAGTTTTTAGAATTTCTTTACTGATCATTAGACTCTTTAGAATGATTTAGGAACTCTTAGAACCTTAAGAAATCAAATTCCCACCAAAATTTGATTTTTCAAATTTTCCATGTGAGTTACCTTTCTAATACAAGCAAGGAACCCTTTTATGGGATCCGTCAAATCCGTGGGAATATCACATCAACAGATTTTCCACTTTCTCTTTGCATTAACTGCAAATCTCTCACATTTCACTCAACTCCATTTGTATGGATTGACCTTAGGATGTGACAAGCTTCATTTTTTGTTCCAAATCATTAGGAACCAACATTCCTCATTGGATTCACATCAAATCCAAACACAACTTTCAAAAATCTTACTGTCTATAAATTAGGAAGCTCAGGATGATCAAAATTCACTCAACATTTTCTCTCAATAATCTCCTGTACTCTTAGCTATCTTTCTTCACCATGACAAAATCCAACAATTCTTCCACCAATAGACCTCCAAAAAGAACTGCTCGTATTAGTGTTAAGCCATGTTGCTTCATAAACTTAGCTAACTCATCATCAAAAGAGTCTTCTCCTCTCAACATCTCCTCTCCCATAGCAAATGAAAATTTCCTCACACTTTCCACTCCAACACCATCAAATGTAACCATCCATACTCCACCACCAACAATCACTCTAATAGCCACCACACCACCACCCGCTCCATCACAACCTGTTAGATCACCATCACCCCCAAACTCACCCAAATTGCAACCAATGGAGTTATTTAGAACTCCACCTACATCACCACATCCATATCTTGATGACTTGGAAGACCTTCCACCAAGGTCAACCAATCCTCCACCCATGACCTTCGAAGGTCAAGAACCCATGCTCTTTCATCCCCTTTATTGGGATATCCACGGTCCTTTGTACCGTGATGCACCACCACCTCAACCACAAATACCACTCCTCTCACCCACGTCCATACTAATTGCCATTGATGAGGCAATGTGGATAAATGAGCCACAAACCCAATAAGAGATCAACGAGGAACTCACCCGCCTCTATGCTCTCTCTAATATGGTGGATTCCCGCCTTGGTGAAGCGATGGATCTCCAATCCATCTTGATGAACTCCATTCCCACTCTACCATCATCCAACCAACAACCACCACCACCATCAAACAACCAATCACCACCACCACCACCACCAAATAACCCACCACCACCACCACAAAACAATGAGCCTACCCTTCCTCCCGGTTTTCCAAGACATGGTTGCTCCATGTGCGAGAGGACCGCTCATTTGGCCGAAAGGTCCAACATTTTGGTCCATGAGCTCCAAAATGAAATGCGGTTCATCTTGAACCACATTCTAGAGCGTCTCAACATGCTCTCTCATCTTCCTCAATAGGAGCTTCTTATTTTCCTAGTTTCCTCTTATAGGAACTTTTAGGATTTTATTTTAGAATTTTTCTTTTTAGGATTTATTTTCTTTGTTTTAATGTAACATCATTTTTTTTAAAGGTAAATAGAATAAAAATGAATGAAAAGGCTATGTACAATGCAAAGCACAAGAAACTGAATCTGTAAGGACAACCCCTACACAGACCAGAACTTGCCTAGGAAGCAAAGAAAAACTAACAGAGATGGACAATACCCAAGATCTGAAAATACAAAACAACTAATGACATAGGACTAAAATACCAAAACCAAATAGCCAAAGAAAGTAATCCCCAATGACACAAGTCAAAGCAGGAAAGGCAAGCTTGATCTAAGGTTACCAACATACTCTGAATACATGGGCCAATGCAAAGGGACCAACCAATGCACCTCCAAACATCACCATATGAGAGTAACCCATAGAAAGCTAAGATGCTATGACTGAACAAGGGGGAGTTACAATACATAACATATTTACTGATGCAGCAATAAGCCTTCTCGTAGCTTGGGTCTGAAGACTCCATAGAAGCCCAATCGTCCGTATCAACTGAAGCAGTTATGACAGGGGATGCAACAACATAAGCCCAATCACCAGAGAGCCCACATGAAGAGAGGATCAAGATACAGCATATACCCATCCAAATTCGAGAGCCATACTCGTCTGAAATGTTAGTACCACAGAAAATCCATTTAACTACGCAATAATCTGTAACATCCCAGTTCTGGCCATAGTCAGCTCCAAAAAAGAATGCCGGCGCAGAAGTCAAAAAATAACTTCTGTTGTGCATAGGAGGCTGACCACTACTCCATCTGATGCAGTCGTGGTGAAGATAGCACCAACACCAAAACATCCAAATAACCCCATACCCCCAGCTGTACCCAATGAGCCTCGTAGTATCGAAATTAGTACCACAATGATCATAATCCAAACACCATTCAAACCTGGGAAACCAAGTAGGAACATAGGCAAAGCAACCGAACCAATGGGATTTGATAAGCATCCAGTACCTAGCAGTCCTCAGTAAGCCCTCATTTGCACTTGCAACCACCAAACGCGATAAAAGAGGTGCAGCATTAATCCAACCAAATTCTAACTCCATTCTGATCTTATCAGCTGAGTGCAGCAAGAGAACCATCAAAGAGCTTGAGTCTGAGAAGGTCTTCCAGTAGTTAGAGTTTGAGAAAGACCATAATATTATAATAAGCATCCCAATCAGCTTCATAACCTCAAGAACGAAAATGGGAGAGGATGAATCGTCACAATAACCAGTCACCCAAGAACCCTGTCTCGTTAAAAAACCTTGCCAAAGAAAAACCCCCATTCTGATCCTAATCTTTTTAGCTTTCCAGTAGTCTAAACAAAATGGCCATCTGATCCAGCAAAGGTAAAAGGCGCCATCATCAAAGTCAAAAACTTTATTACAGCTCCAAAAACCTATGCTCAAGCAAAAATGACAGATCCAACGAACGCGAAAAGCAACCGGCCTGCAATGATTCAAAACATAAACTGCACTTGTACAATAACAGTTAGTAATAGGATTCCAATAAAGACACCAAGCACCCTGATAAACCCACCAGTTATGCACATGACTCAATAAGATCATGTACCGCATAAGACCGTTCCAGGATTTATGTAACACCATCAATACTACCATTTTGACCCATCCTTCCACCACCACTAATGCCATTCAAAGGGAGATTCCAAATGACCGCTGCCTTTTCAACCTCTCGAGAGAGTTTGATTCTAAGACCCATAAGCTTATATCTGACCGTGTCCACAATGATTTTAAAAGCAGCCTCCTCAGTCCTAAAGTCATTTTGGAAGATACGGATGTTCCTTTCTTGCCAAGTATAATAAACCGCAGCACCGAAGACTAAACGCTGAATGACACTCCATATAAAGTTGTTAGCAGTTTTAATGGATAAACCCGAAACGATCTCAGCCCAAACACACGATAAGTCCTCAAGCCTACATAAAGGTTTAAGGTTATCCCAAACAATCCGAGAGAAATTGCAACTAAAGAACAAGTGGCTGTGGGATTCGTCAACATTATTACACAAAGGGCACCGAATACTAGAGATATTGAACCACCTAGAAATTCTATCCTTGGTCTTTAGTCTACCCCTCATGGCCATCCAAAGCACAAACGCGTGTCTTGGAATACATTGGGAGAACCAAACTTGCTTATGCCACAGGACTTTCGGACAGTCGACTCTTAAAGCTTTCCAAGCTTCCTTAACACTAAAATCCGCTTCCTTATTCTTCTTATTGACCCATATAACCTTATCATTACAATCATTACTTAGGATAGGAACCGGGACCCTTAAAATCTCACCAAACAGATCATTCCACTCAGAAGGCCATTTCCATCCATTTACGTCAATCAAATCAGCCACTTTGTCGTTAACATCAAAACCCTGCTCTGTGATAAAGCTATGGGTGATGAGATTACACAAAGGGCCGTTCGAGTGCCACTTGTCAAACCAGATAGAGCATTCCCTACCATTACCCAGCTTATAAGCAACAAAGCCACGAATGTTATCCCTAAGTTTAAGAATCTGATTCCAGCCCCACGAACCATTCACAGACCTAACATCGTGCCAAATATTTCTACCCTTAACCCTATATGCATGCACCCATTTCACCTACAACGAATCCTTTTTACTTATAACGTTCCAAAGGTGTTTGGTCATTAACGCCTTATTCATGAGTCTAAGAGGTTTTAGACCAAGGCCGCCTTGGTTTTTAGGTTTGCAAATATCTTTCCATGCAACACTAGCGATTCCGCTCCCATCGCCCCACCAGACCATAAGAACTTTTTGAGTAACTTATCAATACTATCACAGACGTAGGCAGGAAGGATGAACATAGAGGCCCAATAAACGTGGAGCGAAGCAAGCACAGAAGCAATTAATTGAAGTCTACCCGCAAACGAAAGGGTTTTATTTCTCCAGTCATGGATTCTATTCTTAACGTTTTCTATCAAGACTTTGCAATCAATATTACGAATTCTCTTACCCGTAAGAGAAATGCCCAAGTATTTCATTGGGAGCTCACCAATATTAAAAGGCATAGCAAGAAGAATCCTAGATTTAACATGGTCAGAAATATTACCAAAAAAGGCAGAACTCTTAGCAGGACTAGGGAAAAGGCCAGAGGTCATGGTAAACTCGTCTAAAGCCCTTCTTAAAATACATGCAGACATTTCATCACCATGGCATAATAATAACAGGTCATCCGCAAAACATAAATGGGTCAACAACAATTTCTTACAGCCCCAATGGTAGCGAAACCTATTATCTTTCCTAATCTGCCTTTTCACCATTAAGTTAAAGGTTTCCATAACAATAGTAAAGAGATAAGGCGACATAGGGTCTCCCTGACTCAGCCCCCGTTTGCTCTTAAAAAACCCATGCAACTCCCCATTAACACAGATAGAAAAGGAGGCAGAGGTGAGGCATACCATGATCCAGTGCACCATGGAGTAATGGAAGCCGAACCTGGTGAGAATGGTCTTTAGGAAATTCTAGTTAACGGTATCGTACGCTTTCTGAATATCAACCTTGAACGCGCACTTGCTAACCTTACTGTTCCAACTGTAGCCCTGCATAAGCTCTTGAGCCAAGAGGATATTGTCACTGATCTGTCTTCCCGGGATGAAAGCACACTGGTTGCTATCAATCAGGTCACCTAAGCCTTCTTTGAGTCTGTTAGTGATGATCTTACTGATACATTTATATATAACATTACCACACGCAATCGGTCTGTAATCGGAAACCTTCAAAGGAACTTGAATCTTAGGAATGAGAGAAATGAGGTTGGCGTTAAATTCTCCAAGCAACTTCCCAGAGCTAAAAAATTCTTTTACCGCTGCACAAACGTCGCTACCCACAATACTCCAGGCATCTTTAAAAAACTTGGAAGTGAAACCGTCCGGGCCAGCAGTTTTGTCTTCATCGATGCTGAACATAACCTCCTTAATTTCAGTATCCGTGACTAATCTAACCATGTTGACAGCAACCAACGGATCAAGCTTTTTAGTGAAAAGCTCATCACAATCATCGATAGAAGACACATCATCTTCAACGCCCAGGAAATTTTGAAAGTGATTAACGAAACAACCCGGAACATCTTCATCATAGTATTTGTTACCCTGCTCATCATGGACAACCTGAATTCTGCTCTTATTAGTTCTGCCCTTAAGCACATTATGGAAATAAGAAGTGTTTTGATCCCCATCTTGTAACCACTGGATCTTAGTTTTTTGCCTCAATAAGCTCTCCTCGTCCCTAACTGCATCCTTATAGGCCTTACAGTAAATGATCTCCTCTTCTCTAAGAATGCTATTATTCGGCTCTTTATCTAAATGTTGCTGGACCCTCTTGAGCTCCGCTCTTAAAGCTTTCACCTTACTAAACACATTCCCATTAACAAACTTCTTCCTAAGACGGGTTTCCAAAACAGCACACATACTAAGTCTTTCCTCTCTGATTAACATCTTCATTTCCTCCTGCCTAGTGGTTTTGGACATTCCACGAATGTTCCAAGCACCTATCTTTACTAACATTGGACGGTTGAGAGGTGAGATGCAACAGCACCACCATTTTGCGCCACAGATTTGTCGATACTTCATTTTGGGTGATCATCATTTAGCATATTATCTTATTTTAGATTACTAACATCATTGTATGGTTGTTTTAACTTCACATAATTCTTTGATCACTTGTACTTAGGTATTTACTTTTTATCAGACACTTCATTTTGACTTTTTTAAGTCAAATGGGTTGACTTTTCTTTTTTTGTTGACCATTTCATATGCATTTTGCTTATTGTTTGAAGTTTTTCATAACTAACTTTTCTTTTGTAGCATTTCATATCCTTGAAATGTGTACGTTGGTACCCTAGCAATGGGGAGTATACATCAAGGGGGAATGATATGTGTCTAAATACACATATATTTTACATTATTTAAACCCACAAAAACGACCAAAAGCACACAAATGACCATATAAATGTTACAAATATCATTGAAATGTGTTTTTATGTGATTCAGGTACAAAAAGATTGAAAACAAGTGAAAAACATACAAAGTTCACAAAACTGTAAATTTCAGTCCCTGAAGTTTCATAAATTGGCAAAACTAGTCCCTGAAGGTTTAAAATGAAAGAAAAGTCAACTTTAGTCCTTGGGAAATCAAACTTGTTCACTATAAGTCCCTGGATGAAAGTTTTCTACAAATGGCAACTTTTACCCCTCAAGTTTCAAAATTGGCAAAAATAGTCCTTGGGTATTTAAAAATGGAAACTTATCAAATTATACCCTTGTACTATTCACATGTTACAATTTAGCCCCTTTTGATAACTTTTGGAAATTTACAATTTCACCCCCTCAACTTTGGAAAATGACATAAAAGGTCCCCCGGGTGTCTTAAATTGTAATAAATGCAATTAAGGTCCTTTGGTTTATCAAACTTGGCAATATTAGTCCTTGTGATAACTTTGGAAATATTACAGGTTTAACCCCTCAACTATGAAGGAATTACAAAATTAGTCCTTGGGCTTATTTACACTACAAACCAAACGGATTCTTTATTAAACCCAAAATCCAAATCCTTAAATCCAAAACCCAATAAACAAAACACAACCCAACCCCAGCCCAAATAATCAACCCAGCCCACACAACCAACCAAACCCGACCCAACCCTTTAAACTAATATCGGGGTCAAACCCAAGTCAAACACTCCTTCTTCCCTACTTGCCCGCCAATACCACCACCACACCCACAGGTTTCTCTGCAATACCACCCCTGACACATCCACCATATCTCAATTGTCCCCCTCCACCTCCACAAGCAACCAAGAAGCATTAATTGCTCTAAAACTGCCCCAAGCAGCCTATAAGACTTTTGGCGCCAAAAGTAATTTAAACGGCTAGGATCAATTATGCTGCATCAATGGTCACAATTAGAAGTGGGATTTGACCAGAAACATGAGGAGAGTCCAAAAGACTATAAAGATCAAAGAGGAGGCAAAGGGAAAAAAGGCCATTAGATTAGCTATGGTCACATAGTTGTAGTTTTACTGGACCATTAGATTAGCTATGGTCACGTAGTTATAGTTTTACTGCTTCCCTTTAAATTACTTGTCATTTACTGCTTTCAGGATCTTATTACAATTTGACACTTTGTAATAAACCTATTTACTGCACTTTTTTAATTTATCTTACATTTCAAGTTTTTACTCAATTATCCTTTAAATTCAAGTCTTTTCATTTCTTTTTGATTATGGTTGTTTACTGGACTCTATAAGCCACATAAGCTCCTGACAAAGCTTTATAAGCTTTTAGATACATCAAAACAAGTTATAGTCATTAAAAAAGGGAAAATACCAAAAAGAAATAAAGAAAATAGAAAAACAAACAAAAATCTGTGTTGTGCAAGATGAAGTTGGAGCAAGGTTAGTTCTGGAATGCCTTGGGTATTAGAAGCTTATTGGTAAGCCTATAGGTGTAATCTAAGTCCTTGGTTCTAAGTTTCAACTTGGATTCAACTCTTGTAAGCCATTTTATCCAATTTTTGCATTTTACTTTTCTAGTTATTTAATTGCTTTGATCTTTATGTTTTCATGTTTCCTTGTTGTTTGTTAGTCATATTTTAGCTTAATCTTAGTTAATTATGTTTTGGATTGGATTGTTGCTTTGAATCTCATTTTGCCTGTCAATATGCATACTATTGATAATCATAGGTTTAAACTGTGTGACTACATGTTTAGGCTTAAAAAGGTTTGATTTGACAAATTATAACCTCTGGATTGGATATGATAGGTTTATACAGTCTTATGATGTGAAAATTTCAATTTGGTTCCATTTAAAGGTTGTTTGGATTTGATGCTTAATCTGTGTTAAGGGTTGTTTGAGTTGTTGTTCTTGTTTGATGTACCTCACATATGACCTAATTGACTCAGTGAAAACTTAATCAAGCTGTGTTACTAGTGAAATAGTCAATTTGACACTTGATCTCCTTTACTGGTTCACTGTTTGATTGTTAGATCCTCAAACTTTGCATATTAGTTTAAAAGTTGTTTATGTTGCTTTATTCCATGTTCTTATTGTTTAATATAACATAATTAATCAGTAGATTAGGTTTTAAATTCATATTAGTCAAACTTATGTGTTTTAAGTAAAAGTCAAATTTCTTGTTTATCTGTTTTTGATTTAAATTGTTTATTTTCCTGTGATCTTGTTATTTAGTTTCAGTTTAAATGCTTTTAGGGTTTTAATATTTTGTTGCTAATCTTGTTTAAAGTATTTTTGTTAATCTTTAGTTCCCTTGTTTAAGTGCTTATTTATGTGCTTTTTATTAGCTGTTTTTGCCCTGTGCACTGAGTTGTTAATTTCTTTCATTAGCTTTAATCTTGATCCTCAGTGCATGTTAATGTTAGATAATTGTTGTTTTGATAAGTTTTCCATGCTAACTGCTTATGCATGTGCTTAATTTCCAATTTAGTGCTTATTCTAGTGCTTAATTTGTATCTTCAAAATCTTATCATTTCACTGAGTGTACTGAGCAATCAGTATGCTCTGGCCAACTTCATAAGCTCATAAAAAGCTTATCTGTGGACAAGAGCTTGAGTACTTTAGCTTTTTAGGAAGCTTAAGTATCCATCTCTTTGGATTAAAGCTCATATTTCATTTTCAAGCCTATTCAATAGGGCTACATCTAGCTTAAACCTTGTCCCATTTAATTGTGTTCACTGAGCAATTCAGTAACACTAGCTTTTTCACAAGCTCACAAAAAGCTCAATTCTTGGACTTAGGTTTTGAAATTATTTTCTTTTAGAAGCTAACCAACCAGTCTCAAAGGTTCAAGAATTGCTTCTCACTTTCAAGCTTATTTTAATAGCTTGCATCAAGCTTTTTGTTTGTCCCACTTTGTTGAGGATACTGAGTAATCAGGATACTCAAGCTACTTCATAAGCCCCTCAAAAGCTCACTTGTGAACCCACAAGGTGAGCTTTAGTTTTTTGGAAACCTCACCAGCCCAGCTTGCTACTCCAATATTTACTTTGTGCTTTATAGCTTATTTCATAAGCTTATTTAGCCTCTAAAGTTAGCAGCAGGTTGATACTCTAGCAGTACCTTTGGTACTCTAGCAGTACCTTGTTGATTTGCTTATTCAGAGCTTATCAGTGCTTGTGTCTTGTCCATCTAGCTTATTTCCAGTACCTTTTGCTTACTTCCATCTTATTTTACCTTTGTTTCATTTGTATAGCTTATTTGAAAGCTTATTAGAGCTTGAAATATCAAAGTTGAGCAAAAAAGCTCATCTGTTAAGATCATAAGCTTTCAAACTGCTTATTTTTAAGTTTTAATAATTTTGTCTTTATTAAAGTTTGTTATTTTCAGTAGTTTAATAGTTTTGTAAAAGAAAAAACCAAAAAGAACCATTTTAAAGATAAGTGATAGCTTCTATTTAGAAGCTTATTGCTTATTTGCTTATTTTCATTAAGCACATAGTGTTTTTATATTTTTTCTAGGTTCTTTTATTTATTTTAGAATTATGTAAAAAGTTTCAGATTTTTCTTAGGTTGTTTAATATTTATAATAATTCAATAATAGTTTTTATAATTAAATAATAGTAAATAATTAATAATAAATAGAATAATTGTGTAATAAATATATTTTCAGTTTCAAAAATTGTTTTATAATATTTTAGATTTTTCTTAGTTTTAATTTTATTTTTCTAAGCTTATTTTAGATTTTCTTATTTTTAGGTAATTATTAAATAGTTTTATTTAGTTTTTAATTTATAATAATTAATTAAATAGTTAAATAAAAAATTTTCTTTTATCTTTAGGTTTATAAAAAAGTTATTTTCATATTTTTAGGATTAATATTTCTTCATTTTCACTTTTTATTTTGTACGTTTACGTTTATTTAAATTTAAACGTACGTTTCTAGGTTTCTAAACGTTTTTAAGTAATTTGGTTTCCTGTATTTATTCCTATAGCTTGTTTAAAGCTATTCTCTTTTATTTCCTTAGTCCAATAAATTCAAAAACCCCTTTTCCATTCAATATCACCAGATCACAAATCCGTTTTACTACAGAATTCACACCTCGTTGGGACTTAACGACCCGGGGATACACTAACTCCTTGGATAATTGCATTGTGCCCTAGATTGTTTGACTCTTGTTGACCATTTACTTGGTCAATATTAGTTGACCGTTTGGGGCCGATCAAATTTTGGCGCCGCTGCCGGGGAGGTGTGCTGCGTAAAAACGTATTTGAAGAATCTGTGTTGTTGACTATCCATCCATTGTATATTTACCATCCTTTTTCATATTCTCTTATTTTCTTAGCAGAATTATAAAATCAAAAATCCAAAAAGATTCTTCTTACCTTTTCTGAGTTTCCTTCACTCTAAAGGATTCTTAGACTCATCTTAGTGCATGAGTATTCATAATTCTGTGAGTGGCAATCCCACTCCATCTTCTCATCCAATCATTTCCGACTCTTCCCTTCTCTCACACCGGATGAGGGAAGTGACTCCTTTATGGAAGAAGTCGAGGCTTTTCCCCATGAACTAATTAATTCGGGGTCGAGTCAAGCTAGCGACTCGGTTATCAAAAACAGTAGTATAACATGGGTTTTCACCCATGTTTCTGTCTTCTTTCCCCTTTCTACCACCTAAGTGTGGGGGAGATGCCCCACATGTTGTACATATATATCTCTTAAAAAAAAATGTGTGTATATATAAAATAATGGCTATTAGTATTACCTTTTTTACGTTCTAAGTGCCGGCATAATAGCCGGTACTTTGAATATTGAGGACAATATTCAGTTCTAAGTGTGTGTGGGGGGGGGGGGGAATTCTAGCGAATTTGTACCATCTAGTACCCCCATTTTGGCCAAAATTTTAAAATTTTTTCTCACTTAGAACGCAACAAATGGTTATCAGTCCGCCATGTCTAACCCACATAAGGATTGGCTAATCCAGGAGCAAACGGCACTTGGTAAAGATGTATCAAATCCGTTTATGGCTGACAATTTGCCTAAAATTGTATGGTATTCGACTCACCATATCTTTATAAGTGAAGAGTTGGCTAGCCCGCAAGGTTATGGCTTGTGGTAAAGGCAGTGGAAAACCATGATTGGTAATCAGCTCACCAAAGATAATAACTTTATTTTATCTAAGAGTTGGCTAGTCCAGAAGCAAACGGCTTTTGGTAAAGACAAATCAAATCCGTTGACAGCTGATGGTTTGCTCAAAATCATTTGGTTATCATTGTACCAAAGTATCATATACTAAAACAATTGGCTACTCCAGAAGTAATGGCTTTTGGTAAAGAGATGAAATCCATTAAATTTTCATAAATGATTGCTGGGGACTAGCAATAGTTTAGTGTGGGGGATTTGATATATGTCTAAATACACATATATTTTACCTTGTTTAAACCCACAAAAACGACCAAAAGCACACAAATGACCATATAAATGTTACAAATATCATTGAAATGTGTTTTTATGTGATTCAGGTACAAAAAGATTGAAAACAAGTGAAAAACATACAAAGTTCACAAAACTGTAAATTTCAGTCCCTGAAGTTTCATAAATTGGCAAAACTAGTCCCTGAAGGTTTAAAATGAAAGAAAAGTCAACTTTAGTCCTTGGGAAATCAAACTTGTTCACTATAAGTCCCTGGATGAAAGTTTTCTACAAATGGCAACTTTTACCCCTCAAGTTTCAAAATTGGCAAAAATAGTCCTTGGGTATTTAAAAATGGAAACTTATCAAATTATACCCTTGTACTATTCACATGTTACAATTTAGCCCCTTTTGATAACTTTTGGAAATTTAAAATTTCACCCCCTCAACTTTGGAAAATGACATAAAAGGTCCCCCGGGTGTCTTAAATTGTAATAAATGCAATTAAGGTCCTTTGGTTTATCAAACTTGGCAATATTAGTCCTTGTGATAACTTTGGAAATATTACAGGTTTAACCCCTCAACTATGCAGGAATTACAAAATTAGTCCTTGGGCTTATTTACACTACAAACCAAACGGATTCTTTATTAAACCCAAAATCCAAATCCTTAAATCCAAAACCCAATAAACAAAACACAACCCAACCCCAGCCCAAATAATCAACCCAGCCCACACAACCAACCAAACCCGACCCAACCCTTTAAACTAATATCGGGGTCAAACCCAAGTCAAACACTCCTTCTTCCCTACTTGCCCGCCAATACCACCACCACACCCACAGGTTTCTCTGCAATACCACCCCTGACACATCCACCATATCTCAATTGTCCCCCTCCACCTCCACAAGCAACCAAGAAGCATTAATTGCTCTAAAACTGCCCCAAGCAGCCTATAAGACTTTTGGCGCCAAAAGTAATTTAAACGGCTAGGATCAATTATGCTGCATCAATGGTCACAATTAGAAGTGGGATTTGACCAGAAACATGAGGAGAGTCCAAAAGACTATAAAGATCAAAGAGGAGGCAAAGGGAAAAAAGGCCACGAGATTAGCTATGGTCACATAGTTGTAGTTTTACTGGACCATTAGATTAGCTATGGTCACGTAGTTATAGTTTTACTGCTTCCCTTTAAATTACTTGTCATTTACTGCTTTCAGGATCTTATTACAATTTGACACTTTGTAATAAACCTATTTACTGCACTTTTTTAATCTATCTTACATTTCAAGTTTTTACTCAATTATCCTTTAAATTCAAGTCTTTTCATTTCTTTTTGATTATGGTTGTTTACTGGACTCTATAAGCCACATAAGCTCCTGACAAAGCTTTATAAGCTTTTAGATACATCAAAACAAGTTATAGTCATTAAAAAAGGGAAAATACCAAAAAGAAATAAAGAAAATAGAAAAACAAACAAAAATCTGTGTTGTGCAAGATGAAGTTGGAGCAAGGTTAGTTCTGGAATGCCTTGGGTATTAGAAGCTTATTGGTAAGCCTATAGGTGTAATCTAAGTCCTTGGTTCTAAGTTTCAACTTGGATTCAACTCTTGTAAGCCATTTTATCCAATTTTTGCATTTTACTTTTCTAGTTATTTAATTGCTTTGATCTTTATGTTTTCATGTTTCCTTGTTGTTTGTTAGTCATATTTTAGCTTAATCTTAGTTAATTATGTTTTGGATTGGATTGTTGCTTTGAATCTCATTTTGACTGTCAATATGCATACTATTGATAATCATAGGTTTAAACTGTGTGACTACATGTTTAGGCTTAAAAAGGTTTGATTTGACAAATTATAACCTCTGGATTGGATATGATAGGTTTATACAGTCTTATGATGTGAAAATTTCAATTTGGTTCCATTTAAAGGTTGTTTGGATTTGATGCTTAATCTGTGTTAAGGGTTGTTTGAGTTGTTATTCTTGTTTGATGTACCTCACATATGACCTAATTGACTCAGTGAAAACTTAATCAAGCTGTGTTACTAGTGAAATAGTCAATTTGACACTTGATCTCCTTTACTGGTTCACTGTTTGATTGTTAGATCCTCAAACTTTGCATATTAGTTTAAAAGTTGTTTATGTTGCTTTATTCCATGTTCTTATTGTTTAATATAACATAATTAATCAGCAGATTAGGTTTTAAATTCATATTAGTCAAACTTATGTGTTTTAAGTAAAAGTCAAATTTCTTGTTTATCTGTTTTTGATTTAAATTGTTTATTTTCCTGTGATCTTGTTATTTAGTTTCAGTTTTAATGCTTTTAGGGTTTTACTATTTTGTTGCTAATCTTGTTTAAAGTATTTTTGTTAATCTTTAGTTCCCTTGTTTAAGTGCTTATTTATGTGCTTTTTATTAGCTGTTTTTTCCCTATGCACTGAGTTGTTAATTTCTTTCATTAGCTTTAATCTTGATCCTCAGTGCATGTTAATGTTAGATAATTGTTGTTTTGATAAGTTTTCCATGCTAACTGCTTATGCATGTGCTTAATTTCCAATTTAGTGCTTATTCTAGTGCTTAATTTGTATCTTCAAAATCTTATCATTTCACTGAGTGTACTGAGCAATCAGTATGCTCTGGCCAACTTCATAAGCTCATAAAAAGCTTATCTGTGGACAAGAGCTTGAGTACTTTAGCTTTTTAGGAAGCTTAAGTATCCATCTCTTTGGATTAAAGCTCATATTTCATTTTCAAGCCTATTCAATAGGGCTGCATCTAGCTTAAACCTTGTCCCATTTAATTGTGTTCACTGAGCAATTCAGTAACACTAGCTTTTTCACAAGCTCACAAAAAGCTCAATTCTTGGACTTAGGTTTTGAAATTAGTTTCTTTTAGAAGCTAACCAACCAGTCTCAAAGGTTCAAGAATTGCTTCTCACTTTCAAGCTTATTTTAATAGCTTGCATCAAGCTTTTTGTTTGTCCCACTTTGCTGAGGATACTGAGTAATCAGGATACTCAAGCTACTTCATAAGCCCCTCAAAAGCTCACTTGTGAACCCCACAAGGTGAGCTTTGGCTTTTTGGAAACCTCACCAGCCCAGCTTGCTACTCCAATATTCACTTTGTGCTTTATAGCTTATTTCATAAGCTTATTTAGCCTCTAAAGTTAGCAGCAGGTTGATACTCTAGCAGTACCTTTGGTACTCTAGCAGTACCTTGTTGATTTGCTTATTCAGAGCTTATCAGTGCTTGTGTCTTGTCCATCTAGCTTATTTCCAGTACCTTTTGCTTACTTCCATCTTATTTTACCTTTGTTTCATTTGTATAGCTTATTTGAAAGCTTATTAGAGCTTGAAATATCAAAGTTGAGCCAAAAAGCTCAACTGTTAAGATAATAAGCTTTCAAACTGCTTATTTTTAAGTTTTAATAATTTTGTCTTTATTAAAGTTTGTTATTTTCAGTAGTTTAATAGTTTTGTAAAAGAAAAAACCAAAAAGAACCATTTTAAAGATAAGTGATAGCTTCTATTTAGAAGCTTATTGCTTATTTGCTTATTTTCATTAAGCACATAGTGTTTTTATATTTTTCCTAGGTTCTTTTATTTATTTTAGAATTATGTAAAAAGTTTCAGATTTTTCTTAGGTTGTTTAATATTTATAATAATTCAATAATAGTTTTTATAATTAAATAATAGTAAATAATTAATAATAAATAGAATAATTGTGTAATAAATATATTTTCAGTTTCAAAAATTGTTTTATAATATTTTAGATTTTTCTTAGTTTTAATTTTATTTTTCTAAGCTTATTTTAGATTTTCTTATTTTTAGGTAATTATTAAATAGTTTTATTTAGTTTTTAATTTATAATAATTAATTAAATAGTGTAATAAATAATTTTCTTTTTCCAATAATTTTCTTTTATCTTTAGGTTTATAAAAAAGTTATTTTCATATTTTTAGGATTAATATTTCTTCATTTTCACTTTTTATTTTGTACGTTTACGTTTATTTAAATTTAAACGTACGTTTCTAGGTTTCTAAACGTTTCTAAGTATTTTGCTTTCCTGTATTTATTCCTATAGCTTGTTTAAAGCTATTCTCTTTTATTTCCTTAGTCCAATAAATTCAAAAACCCCTTTTCCATTCAATATCACCAGATCACAAATCCGTTTTACTACAGAATTCACACCTCGTTGGGACTTAACGACCCGGGGATACACTAACTCCTTGGATAATTGCATTGTGCCCTAGATTGTTTGACTCTTGTTGACCTTTTACTTGGTCAATATTAGTTGACCGTTTGGGGCCGATCAGGGAACATATCATATTCTAACCATTTGTTTTGTAGGATCATACATCGTAACCTTGGCACTCCATTTAGGGGGAGTATAATTCAAGGGGGAGCTTTAAAAGTTCTCAAAATCGCATTCCGCTTAGCATATCTTCTTTTTGTTTTGACAAAAAGGGGGAGATAGGATTAAGTTTTCATCACTGTGAAACATCACAGTACATACCTTTATGCTTAAAATTATTTTCAAAACTTACATAAAACTAACTTAATCTATATTTTTAAAAGACTCATACCTTATTTATTCTTTTGCTTAAAAATACACTTTATGTTTTGTCATCAACAAAAAGGGGGAGATTGTTAATACAAATATCGTCCTAAAAACGTTATTTATATTTTACGATCTTTGCTCAATTTTGTTAATGACAAATACAAAGTATATCTTTTAGCAAAACATAAATACAAGCTAAAGTCTTTTAAAAAACACATTTACATTTTACAAAATCACTAGGAATAACAATACTTACATGCTACATTTACAAGTTTCTTCCTTAAATTAGAAACTTTATTTTTTAATATTAGGATGACATCATGGCATGCATCATGAACATAATCTTAGAAAGATTTTGAGATATCTTGTATAGATCTTCAAGCCAAAGAGTTGACATTTGAAGATATGGCAAGATATGGAAAGATTTGAGAATCTCTTAGCTGTCCTGCACTGGCGGATCCAAACCAGTACAAGGGCGGATCCAAATTTAGGGATCCGCCAACTGTTGAATCAGTTTGCCTATAAATAGCAAGCTGATCATTTGGGCATTTTCATCACTCATATAGCTTAAAACATATACTCATTCATTTGCATATTACTAACCCATATCATACATTCATTTCATTGATCTTTCCTTTTGTAGCAAAGAGATCAAGCATACAAGAATCAACGTACTGTTGTTATTCTTTTAGTATAGACTCTGTGTGATTTTGTAATAGTTCACACATCATTGTTTGTATCATTAATTCAGTAGAGTTCGGTTAGTGTTTTAGTCCTTAAAACACAAAGAGTGTCGGGAGTGGTTGTACCCTTGTGAAAGAACCAACGGGAGTGGTTGTACCCTTGTAAAGAACCCGGTGTTTAGCTTAGTACCGGATAAAGAGTAAGCGACGTGTAAAGGTTTTCTCCACCTAGAAGGGAGTTTGTTTCTTAGTGAAGAAAAACTCTCGAGTTAGAGGCTCGAGGAGTGGAGTAGGGCAAGGAAGAGAGTCCTTGTAGCCGAACCACTATAAATATCCGTGTTGTGTGGTTTGATCATTCCTTTCCTTACTTACTTATCTTATATTGTTTGTTTGTATATATTACTTTGAAATCACGTTAAGTCACAAAGCGAAATAAATTTTAAAACGGTAAAACTATTCAACCCCCCTTCTAGTTTTCCACAATCACATATGATTGTTAAACAATGATATTTAACGTTTTTTCTTATCAAAGTTACTTGTTCTCTTGACTTTTGTGAATAGATCAAGAGAATTACGCTATGAACTTTCGTGATGGTGATACCAGATGGAACTCAAATTACATATCATTGATTCAGTACCAAACAAACTACATGTTATCAGTTCCAGAAAATAAAATGCAAGATTGTTGATGTAAAACTCAGCTCAAATTTAAACTAGAAAAATCAATTTATAAAGTGATTAAATAAGCATTGTCTAATTCTTGGAGATCAACTTTATCTTGAAGTGCCATCCTTGTAAGGATATCCTAGTACTGCAACATTTCCAGGCCGAGAGAGAACAACCTTCAACCAACAAAGAATTGCAAACTATTATCATGTTTCTGTGTCTTGTTTTATATAGAAATGTATGTGTTAGCAATTATTCTCTTTTATCATGATTACATTTCAATAAAAAAGAGTGAAAAGATTGGGTTTTAATAGTAGCAACGGTAGTCAGCTTGTATAGAGCAAACTGATCAACAAGCATGTATACATCTTAAGAGTTATTGTACCTGATAATTTTCCAATATGCAGGTTTTAAAGCTAGCAACACAATAATCAAAATAGTACTCCACGTACGGATGAATTTTTCGTTGAAGCCCAATGCAACACTTTAAAAACAACACTTGATGGTAATTGATTAAAGACAAATCTCTTCCTTTACCTATGAATTTCTATGAAGTTTGACCTCCAACATCTGAGCATCTCCCCAATAAGATCATCATCATGAAGGACTTTTTTCTCAGCTATATTTCACTTCATAACAATAAAGAGAAAAAAATATGAAACTATTCATTCAGCTTATAAAACACATATTGTGTAGCACAACTATTATAAACTGCACACGAGTAACTATCGAAAGCTAATGCTGCGATTTTTAGAGCTTCATTGTGAAATTATACCCCACATCCAATCCAGAGGCATAACAAAATAGTCCCAGTCACTCAGAGTCATTTCCATTTAAAGCTCGATATAAAGGAATACTTACATAAAGCTGGAAGGAGGTCCTTCCGGGTTTAGAAAATCAGTTTTGTGAACGTAACAAGACAAACCACATTCAAGTTCAAGAACTACTGGTAATTGTTCTACTTTTCATGTTAAGAAGCATGAAGAAACCGATGAAAACAAACAAAACCCATCTCCTCCAACAACCTCAAGTACAACCCCTCCCCCTTTTTTTCTCCCGCGGTTATCACCAATCAAAAGCTCAAATACAACCATATTCTATCAACTTTACACAGTCTGAAATTAGAAATATATAATTATCGCCCTAAAACATCTCTTTCAAGTTTCATTTTATCTATAACTTCCCCATTTACAAATCATCCCACACCAGCCAAAATAATTCAACGGAAACTTCTATAGTTCTGTAATCGTAAATATAAATAATTTCTTTTATAATTTGTATCATTTACTCAGTTTGTGAACATCAGATTCTCAATTCTAATTATCAACTTATCTAGAAACTTGGATGCATAAAAAAGAAGCGAGGTACCAATTTACTGGGCAGATGATATTCTATTTCATAGAGATACATAAAAATACCTAAAGATTTGTCTCGCATGATGTTCATATAACAAAATAAAAAGTAACTTATCCAACAAATAAGCAGACAAAGCGAGTTAAATGAAGATGCAGGTGAGTCTAATATTAGAGGGTATTAAGATTTGCATTTAAAACTTTTGCAATAATAAGCTTTTTGACGTCTGTATAAGCAGAATTCGCTTCTGCTTCCAATTACTTGATTATTTAGGTCGCTTTCATTTGCATAACAGCTGCAACAAAATTACTTATTAACATAGTTAGGAGTACTTATTAACTCATTCTAGAGTTGTCACCTATTACTTAGAAAATCAAATTTTCCAAACACTCAAATATTTGATATCTAATCATTACAACTTAAAAGAGCAAAAAAAAAAAAAAAAAAAAAAAACAAAAAAAATGCTCTTAGAGCCCCTTATTTATAGCTGATTATCTGATTCTAGTTATTCAAATCGAATACCAGTTAGCAAGTAATAAACCTATGACATAAGTATTATACCAAACTTACTGGCTTATATCACACGTGATAATTTTCAAATCAACTTAAAATTGCTTATTATTAATGATAAGTCAAAACTAGCTTAAGTCAACTTATATTAACACCTTAATTCAATCAAATGCTAAATGATAACTTATTCAGAACTTAAAACTACTTAATTTTATAGCTTATTCAGACTAAGACATGTTCTATCATAAAGAAATTAGCTTATAACTCTAAAGCTTACTATTAACAGCCTACATTTCATCACTGTGTTCATAAGCAACGATCTCTTTAGTGTATTTAGCTATAAGAGAAGCATCATATAAAACATCATTTTGCTCACTTATTTCAGTCGAATCCATAACACCTGATTATTTGACAATAATATGAATCAATTAGCTTATAATTCAGAACAATAACTTCAATTGATGATAACTAATAAGCTTATTGAGATTAATTACCTAAATTAACGTATTAGAAACCAGATCAGAAGAAATATGTGATGCAGATCAACTTGATGTTAGCGTAATCATAAAGTAGATGATCGATTAATGAATTGACGAAAAAAATTAGGGTTACGTGATGATGCTTGATGAAGGAAATAATGCTATAATGGAGAGGAAAGAGGGGAGGTAAAAACACACCGTTTGTGTTTGTGTGTTTTGAATGAGATGTTATGAAAAATATAGCTTATATATGGACAAAAATGCCCTTGTAGTGTAAAGTATGTATTTAATCTCAACCATTAGATCAAATGAAGATGGAGGGTGGGGATTGATCCCTTTGTATGTAAACAAAGTTTGGTCCTCAAATGATCTTAAATCAAAATTCATCATCATAAATCCTTGTCTATATCCTTTAACTTTCCATCCTACAGAGTACCTTTTAGTTTCCCCCTAAGATTGCCCGCCCACAAACTCTTAAAATTTTTAAAATTGACCTAGTCTACCTATTATTCGCATTAGACCAAGAGTAGTGGTGTTGGTTTTTTGGGTGTGGGTTGGGCATTTGTTAACATGTGTCTCTTGTTTGACATGTTTTTTTTTTTTTTTTTTTTTTTTTTTTTTTTTTTTTTTTTTTTAAATGGAAGTAATGGGTGGGGCGTTGAATGGTAGTTTTTGGGCCTTTTTTTATTTTATTTTATTTTTTTAATTTGATTTAAAATAAACGTTAACAATTAAAAAGGTAAATAACTAGTATAACGTTAACAATTAAAAACGTAAAATCATACATTAAAATAAAACAACAATTACAAACTTAAATAAAACAACAATTAAAATAAAAAACTTAAAAACCCAGTTGGTGAAGGTTTTTTCTTATGAGATCGTTTAGATGACCCGCACACTTCTTGTGGTGAAGGTTGTGTTGGTGAAGGTTGTGTTTGTGAAACAACATCATCTTGCGAATTTTCAAATGGCATAAAAATTTGGGTATGGTAATTGCGTCATGTAGCCGAAAACTTGGTTGTTATTTAGTTATTGATCGGTTTGTTGCTCGGGTGCTCTTCGTGGAGCAACAAATTGTGTGTTTCGGCTTGAGCCATAAGCGGGAATGTTAAATTGATTGAGATTCATTTTTATTTTCTAGTGTTGAAGTGAAAGAAGTTGTAAAAAAATAGAGTTAACTTGGTAAATTTATAAATAAAAAAAAGAGTTAACTTGGCAAAAAAAAAAGAAGAGTTAAATGCTTATTTAATGCAAAAGTTAACGTTACAGCCCACTTCAACGGCTAATTTTTGTTTAAAAATAAAATCAACGCCCGTTGTTGGATCAACGAGCGTTGATTTTAAATGCATTCAACACCCCATAAGGGTAGACTAACGGACATTGAAAGAGCAACTAAGCCCACTTCAACGCCCCACTAATTTTAGTCTTATATTCCACCAATGAAACCATAATCTACTCAAATATTCAATTGTTTACTAGCTTTATTTCTTGTAAACGCCGCCAGTCATATAATCATTTACGGAGTAATTGGTTTCGTAAATCTGCAACAATGGCAAGGTTAGCATTAATATTGTGTATGGCGAAGATGATTATATTATTGTGTTACGAATTTTGATGCCAATTGTGCTTACATTTAGATGACTTGGGGCCCGTTTGGTTTGTAAGTGGGATTGGAATTGGATTTAGATTTGGGAAAGGTTTGAAAGAAATTGGATTTAAGTATAGGTTTGAATTAAACGAAGAGAGAGAAAATAAATGATTAAAAAGTTTATTTTATATATTTAAATTGAATTATTAAACATTAGTTTGAAATAGAAAAATAAAATAAAATAAGACTAATGATAAAAAAATATGTGGTTGACATTTTTTTAAAAATAAATGTTAAAATATGATTGGTTGATATCCATCCAAAGACACTTGTTTAGCCGAGAATGGATCTATCATTCAATATTGTGTGTCAGGGGATCAAGAGTGTACCAAACATTTAATTTGATGTGTCTATGATTCGACACCCACTAATACCTGGATACCAAACAACCCCTTGATATTTGTGTTCTTTTGAATCTATTTTGTGTCGGGTTTATTTGTAAATTTGGGTTCTTACTTTTTGTGCTCTCATGAATCGTACATAATTGTTCTTATGACTCAGTCGGTTTGCAGGCACTTAAATTGAAGGGTTTTGATTGTTCGTGCAGTTATCATGGTGTCAAATATGAGGAAATCGATTAAAAATAACAGCTATTGTTTGACTTTTCTACAAAATTGAAGGTAAACTATATTTTTACATTAGCTTGACACAAGAATCTGTATACTTTAGTAATAAATTTGTATTTGTTGAAGAATCATTATTTTGATCATTGACAGGCATATATTCATACCTTTTGTTTCCAAAATAAAATCTCTTATCTGGTTCTTGACTGATGTTGCAGTGTCAAATTCAATGACAATGGTGAAGTCTCTAACAAAATGCGTCAAAATATGTAGCCCCTGAATGTTGCGATTCTATTTGGTTTATTCGTACAAAATAATACGTCAGAGTTATTGATTGATAATGATTTTTGTTGTGCAGTAAAAGGCGTAATACTGCAAGATCAGATTATATTTTGTTTAATATCTAAAGTCTACATATGAATATTTCGCCGTACCGGGTAAGAAGCTACACTTGAAGACCCAACAAAAGACTTACAAATACAGTATGTTTTACTTTCATATTAAAAGTGATTTGCACATATGTAACTATGAATATTTGCTCATTATATAGATGCACTATTGTCACTCGACCATTTGCTGTCTTAAGTTAATGGTCAATGACATCCTACATTTGGTTCCCTTATGTGCTTGTTTATGAATTTGAGTAGTCGCCATAACATTAGTTGTATGTGTATGTGTATATTGACCGTTTTCAATCAAATTCAAATAATCTGTATGCAAAATTAATAAGCTTTTTGTTACTGCATCAGTATACTTTTTGTTCTCTAATAGGCATTTTGCTAACCGTGTGATTGGATTTATAGGATAAAGAAGGTATCCTGCCAGATCAGCAAAGATTGATATTTTCCGGGAAGCAATTAGAGGATCGTCAGCCCGGTCAGGTCGCTCCTGGAATTGTTGAACCGACTCAGATTACCATTTTGCCAAACTACTCAGTTCCAATAGAACCAGTGGCAAGGTCTGGTCCAGCACCAACTTTGGTTAATGAGAAAGTACTTTCTGTGAACGTTTTGAACACGGAAGCCCAAAATAATTCTAGTAGCGGGGCACCAGTCAGCAAGTTGGAGGAAAAAGATGACGAAAAAGAAAAGTTAAATTCACCTGCCAAGCAAATTATCAGATCTAAGAAATCCGATCAAGACAATGCTTCTGTTCTTCAGAGCAAAGAACGTGAGGTTGAGTCAAAGAAACTGCATCCATTCTCTGGAATTGCAGGTCTTTACAAAAAACTACTACTCCTTCCGTCCCAATTTTATTGTCCCATTTTTTCATTTCGGGCGTCCCAAAATTATTGTCCCATACCAAAAATGGAAAGTGAATAGGTAGTGGAGTTTGGTAAAGTTTACTATATTACCCTTGGTTGAAATTAACAGGGGCGGCTCTAAGGGCAGCCGGGGAGGCCAACCGGCTAGGGCCCGTTTTCGCGAGGGCCCATTTTTTATAAAAAAAATCCTATATATATATATATATATATATATATATATATATATATATATATATATATATATATATATATATATATATATTATATGTATTTTTTTAAATAGGTATTAAACATTTAAACTTGGGCCCAATTAAATTCCAATTTTATAACTAAATCTATAACCCATAATAAATTTATAAGCCCAATAAGGGGTCTAAGGGGCACATTTTTTAACGGCTCGGATAGGGCCCTCAAATCCTCGGAGACGCCCCTGGAAATTAATATTACAAACTTTAATGAAGTATTAATTAATTAGTTAAGGGTAAACTTGTCATTTGACAAAAAAGTAAGAGAGATAAAGTAGTGATAGTGATGTTTTTCTAAAAGAATGCGCTTTTTGTTATGGGACAATAATTTTAGGACGGAGGGAGTACATGATTTTTTTAATGTTGTTTTAGAAAATCTACTTTATAGTAAATAACATGCCATGATGATGATTGGCAGGAGAGCTATATTTGTTACTGTACATTAAAAGAAAGAGAGGATATTCTTTGGTAAACTGGTATATCACCAAACCATCTAATATAGTACTCCCTCCGTCTTAATTTATTTGTTAGGAGAGAGAAAACACAAAGTTTAATAAAAGTGGGGCCACTTTAATTTTTAACCACTAAAATGGAATATTCCCCCACTAGATTCTCTAGTTTTTACTAAATAAGGAAAGTGGACAATTAATTTGAGACATCCATAAAAAAAAATATGGACAAATAAATTGAGACGGAAGGAGTATTTATTGTTGCTTCATTCTCATACGTGTAGGTACTATCTGACAATGATAAATGATGACACAAGAAACTCTCCTTCCATTTTCTTCTATTACTCTCGGAATATTTTGCAAATGACTTGTGTGATATTTTCATACGGGGCCATGTCAGTTGCACAAAAGTTACTAGTGCTAGTGAAAGTTAGTACTGTTAGTACAAAGTTAAGACTGCTAAGAGATTATGACTGCTCGAAATTAATACTACTAGTGTATTAGTTACAACTGTTAGTTATAAGTTAGTGCTGTTGGTTCATATAGTTAGTACTGCTATATGATATGTATTAGTTGTAATTTATGGAAAATATTATAGATACTTAGAAAAGTATTGTAAGTCGACTAGGACTCAATTTTATATTTGGTTCAGTTATATACATTCCAATTTTATTGTATTTGAATTTGTTTTGATATATATTGATTTTTTAAATGTGACTAAAAGATGCATATAGTCACACTTATTAACACTTTTGGTCACTGTTTGCTTAATTCGTTGTGTGACTAAATATTACAAAAGGCAAAAAAAAAAAAAAAAAAAAAAAAAAAAAAAAAAAAAAAAATTTCATGTGGCAATTGGATGATCAATAGTCACACAAAATATACATTTCTTCACTTTAAACATCATATGATCACACTTATTAACACTTTTGACAACTTTATGCTTAATTGTATGTGACTAAATACCCAAAACAAACATGCTTTGTGTGACTAAATATTACAAAAGGCCACACAAACAAAAAATTCATGTGGCCATTGGATGAACAAAAGTCACACAAAATACATATTTCTTCACTTTAAACAGCATATGGTCACACTTATTAACATTTTGGCCACTTTTTTCTTAATTGTGTGCGACTAAATACCCAAAACAAACTTGTTTTGTGTGACTAAATATTACAAAAGGCCACACAAACATAAAATTCATGTGGCCATTGGATGAACAATAGTCACACAAAATACACATTTCTTTCACTTTAAACAGCATATGGTCACACTTATTAACACTTTTGGTCACTTTATGCCTAATTGTATGTGACTAAATACTCAAAACAAACATGCTTTGTGTGACTAAATATTACAAAACGCCACACAAACTTAAAATTTATGTGACCATTGGATGAACAATAGTCACACAAAATACATATTCACTTGACTTTAATCAACATATGGTCACACTTATTAACACTTTCGGCCACTTTTGGTTAACTTGTATGTGACTAAATTAAAAAAAGAGTAAACTACACCGTTGGTCCTTGTGGTTTGTGTTGACTGGCGGATATAGTCCTTTGACCAAAAAAAAAGCGCCGGTGGTCCTTAAGTCAGAAACGTTATGCACCGTTAGTCCCTCCATCCAAGTTGCCCCATAAACAGATACTAACGCTCGTTATCTATTGGATTTAAAGGGGCAATTTAGTCATTTCATAGTACAACATGTCTATAAAATAAGGGCATAAATCAACATTAATCTCTTTTGTATATTTCAATAAACACATAACACATATTCAATTCTTTCACATGTGTTCTGGTTTCTAATATACTTGTGTGATTAAATGATGCAGCGTTTGGATAAAAAGGGAGCAAGTTTTTGTACAAGAACAACTTATGACGAAGATGCCATAACCAATGCTATTAAGATATACGACATGTGGGTTTACAATCCAATAATAATAATCCACACTCTCAATTGAATCCATAATAATCAAATCCATTCAAAACCCATTTCAATAATACCCAGAATTCACAAATCTTCATACAAGCCCTAGATCTTCAAATCCCAATTCAAACCCTAACCCTAACCCCAAATTTCACAATCTACAATCTCAAGCAGTTATTCTTCAAAACTAAATCATACCCATTAGCCCTAACATCATCCTCTTACTTTACCCTCAATTAGCCCTAACATCATCCGCTTAGTGTTTCAGTTTCAAGAATCTTTCTTCCATCTCGCTTAGTGTTTCAGTTTCATTACCACTATTGAAATCGCGAGTATATTAATGGTCTTCTTCATCTTCCGATGATACTTGTCTTAGTTCACAACTAGTTCTTTCTTTCTTTTGATCAAATATTCACAAATACAAACATATACAACCTACCCGAGACCTCCTTTGTGAGATCTTGATTTAGAGATCGCTGTGCTAAGGTTGTTGTTGTTTGTTCATCAGTCTAAAGAGCAAAGAGTTATGTTTGTGATACTCGGTTGTGTGTTATGGAGTGATAAGGTTGGTTTGTTGATGCGTTATGTTGCTAAATGAGATATAAGGTGGGTGTCTATTATTTCTGTAGCTTCTTCAATTATTCCAAGCCAATAAGCTATGAAACCAGCAGCAAAAGAGATGAAACCCATATCACCATTAGCACCATACTCCTGAGTCGACAACCATTTTTATGTTAGTTGTAGTCGCCGCCACCGTCACCGGAATTGTAACAGTCACGGATCTTGTGATCGATAAGATTTGTGTGTATCTGTATTTTTATGGTTTGATCTCTTTTTTTGAGATTTGTTTTTGTTTGAGAGATGTGAGAGTGATGATTGTGGGATAGGATAAGATTTGTGTGTATTGTATTTTTGATGGTAAAGATATATGAGTAATGAATTACACAGTTGGTCCTCTCATGCTAAAGTGTAATATGAAGTGACCAAAATGCCCCTTTAAATCTAATACTTAACGGGCGTTAGTATCAGTTTGTGGGGCCACTTGGAATGAGGGACTAACGGTGCATAACGTTTCTGACTTAAGGACCACCGGCGCAAGTTTTTTGGTCAAAGGACCCAATCCGCCAGTCAACGCAAACCACAAGGACCAACGGTGTAGTTTACTCTTAAAAAAAACCCATGCTTTGTGTGACTAAATATTACAAAATGCCACACAAACTAAAAATTCATGTAACCATTGGATGAACAATAGTCACATAAACTACACATTTACTTGATTTTAAAAAGCATATGGGCACACTTATTAACACTTTTGGCCACTTTGTTTTAAATTGTATGTGACTAACTCAAAAAAAAAAAAAAAAAAAAAAAAAAAAAAAAAAAAAAAAAACTTGTGTGACTAAATCATCACAGACGTCACATTTATTATATATTCATGTGGCCACAGGACGAGAAATAGTCACCACAAAATACACATTTACTTGAATATATCATCTCAAATGTCACATATATTATATATTTATGTGGCCAAAGGGCGAACAATAGTTAACCTCAAGCTTTTGCTTGAGGTTAATGTGGTCCCTCTGCCACATTCCATTTGTACTTAACATTTTTTGTTGGTTATATATTTACCGGGGTAATTCCCTTTACCCAAAAAAAAAAGTGTTTACGGTCACTGATGTAACACCCCCAAATTTGGTTTGTGGCAGCGGAAAAATAATTTGGGTGTTACGGTGAGGATCGAAGTTTAAATCTCAGAAAAACGGCCCGGAAAGGGCGTTTTGAAAGTTATATGTCATTCAAAATAATATCCTTGATACAAAGTGAAATATTTGGTTTGAAAATCCCATAAAAAGAGGTGACCATTTTGGAAGAATGACATATTTGATTTTACACCTTTTAAGTTATCAGAGTAAAAGATGCCCGCTCCGTGTCTTGTCCTGCTCCGTTAATTACCTGAGATAAACATGCTTAAAACGTCAACACAATGGTTGGTGAGTTCGTGGAGTTTATAGAAAATAACTTTCTTCGAAAGGTGTATAGTGATTGTCGAAATAAATAGTAATCCTTCATGAAATAATTAATAAGTTGTGTTGTATAAAATTCACAAGTAATTCGTGTATGATATTCAAAATCATAAGTTTCAAGTTATGAATGCAGATGAGCTACGTTGTTATATGCTCAATGTAGACTGTTGTATCATCTTTTAACTATAATGACATACCAAGCATTTGGAGTTAATTTGTGCAGAATTCTCATTTAAGTCACATATGGTAACAGTTAAAGTTCAAGTACGGAATTCACAATCATATCACATAGTGGGAATGATAATCTAGAATATGAAGTCTATCAGTATAAAGTGGTGGTCTTCTAAATACAGCTGTATCCTCGGATATATATGAAACATTCATATATTCATAAAGTTATATTGCCCTAAGCCTCATGACACGCAAAACGTTAACAGAGTACCGATAAAACGGAGTGTTCACCAAATTAATGACGAAAGTTTATGCCCTCGTGTAATAGGTGATTTGCCACTTCCTATTTTTCTCAAATATAGCGCATCGCGACTAATACGACTAGCGATTAAGCATTCCGTCACAGTATTAGTGGGATAGGTTGTCAGTCCTCCAACAGGTTTCGAAGCTGTTGCTATATTCGCGCTCACCGCAGTGATTAATGGCTCATGATAAAGGGTCTTTTTGGCAATAAGGTGTGCTTAGGCAATATAGGTCTCAAGGTTCATAAAATACACGTATTCTGATCTTGGCAATTATTTCCAGTGGAATATAGAAATATTATAATAAGTAACAGTTCATTCATTAGTCACATGAATGCATACAGTAAGCCTCAGTATCATGTTACATCAAGTAGTTCAGAGATATTATGTTTCAAGTTCCGTGTTTAAGCTAAACAGATAATTTGCACATATATTGAGCATGTTTTCCTTTCAAGTATAATTCAAATAGGTACAGCATAGTTGATAGTTTTGAGCAATTCATGAGAGTTTTCAAGTAATATAAAACAGTTAAAGCATGTATCTCCCCCAAAAGAATTATTAAAAACAAGTGTGAAAAGTAGGGGCCACGACTCACCTGGAGCGTATCCGGCAAGACGAAATTATAAGATTGAGTAAACGATCACGAAAACTTCTTCAATACAAGACCTGAGTATAAGCGAAGTCTAAGAGTCTAACTTATGACTAATAACGAATGTGGAAAGGATAAATCGTATAACGATTTGATCGGTGATGTGAGTGTGTGATATGCCTAAAATGCCTCAAGTTAAAAACATGATATATCTATAATACCATCTTGGTCCCTATCTCCAATGACCCAAAATATTACTTTTCCGAAATATGCCGGAATAATATGCAATTGGAGATTGCTAATATTTCTAATAACGAAACTATAGTAATGCATAACTTAAAAATGAAAATGCATATGAAGTGAAGGGTGCAGAAATGGAAAATAAACTAAGAATGGCAAGTGAAATTTAATAGATCCTTGTTCTTTTCAGCTTTCATCCTTCTTAGTCTAACGGTGGTTGCGTTACATCGTTAGTCCTTGGTTAAGTCCAAAGTCCATAATAGTCCAAAATTTGTCCATATGTCCATATAAGGCTCGGAGTTCAATGGTATGTCAATTTAAGTCCTTAGTCAACTGTTTTCACAGCTTCAGTCCATGAGTTTCATGGTTTGGCAGTTTTGGTCCTTCCGGTTAGTTCGCGTTACATTTTTAGTCCTTTTTGCATAAAAATGACGGGAAAAGTATCATGAAAATTTCTATAACTTTATTAAGTTTATTTTAACTTATTTCAATTGATTATTTAGAAAATACCTTATTTTTAGCTTGTTGGGCTTATTAACGAAATATACATAGGCCCGTTAAGAAATCGAGAGGCGGGGGCATGAAAATGGTTTTGGGCTTGGACTTGGGTTATTTTTATGATTCTAAAAATGTATTTCATGGGTCCACTGGACTGGTTGTACGCAAAAGATTGTTGGGCTTAATATAGGCCCAACTGGAAAAACTTATTAAAGTCTTTGAAAATATACAAATTAAATATGGTCGAGTACTATGTAAAGTTGATAGATTTGTATGTCAAAATTCGTGTATGGGACAACTAAAAATACAAATCATATGGTTTTCCAGGTTGTAAACCATGTTGAGTAAAAATACTTATATGTTATATTCCGAAATTCGAAGATACATGATAGTTTTGTGGGTTGGTCGCATGGTTTACAAGTTGAGAGACATTTAATAAATTCTAAGTCTTTTAATACCCAGTCGAGTAGTGTGTATAATGGTTCGATTAACATGTCGAAATGGGCTTATGGAATCGTACATGAAACACAAAACATGTAGTTTATTATGAGTACAACTGTGTTGTGAAATAAAAATAAGGTGTTGTTAGATTAGTTTTGAAAATAAATAAGCGGTTTGTGGGCTGGTCGATAGGTGTTTATGAAGGCTAAGTTATCACGAAGTTTGTGGTTGGCTAGGTTGTCTTTCAGTTCACGCAATATTATAGGTGGGTCGTTAAATGGATTTAGGTTTTACCGAGCTGTTTATATGGCGTTATGGGCTGTTCTTCTGGGTTAAAGAAGGCAGGGTTTTTCTAAGGGTTGGTAGTATGTGTGAGTTGCTCGATTCTTCTTGATTATTTTAGAGGGTCGAGACCCCATTGTTATTACAAGTTATCTATATGAAAAACGTAGTTAACCATGTTGTCTAACAAGTCGTGTAAAGATAATGTGTAATTATTAGATTGATTCGTGAGATATGGGGTCGTGTTTGGAGTGACTTAGAACGGTATTATACAATGGAACACTTAATACTTTTCTAAACGTTTTCCATTTTTAGTTGTGATGAGTGAGCTGTGCATGAATGTTAAATGCATGTAGGTATTTATAAAAGTGAGAGTGGTATATGTTGTGAGAGTGAGTTGAGAGTAGTGCTAGTTGTTACAGAATGATCATAGCAACTGATTTGCATATATATGTATGTTCGTGTAATAAGAAAAGTCATGCATGAGGGGTTTTTGTACGTGGATAATAAATCTAGAGGGACTTACAAAGAGTGAGATGGACTGTAGTACGTGGACTGTGGGCAGAAACATAAAGAACTTGTTCAAAATTCTACCCGTATGAAACTAATATATCTCGTTCGACTTGGAAATAAATAACCCGATCAACTTGAGTTTCTGGTTCTCGTGGTCTGGCACAAGAGTTTTATAGAACATTATGATGAGTTGTGTGCGGTTGAGGGTGGTTGAGAAATGGTGAAGGTGAAGGGTGGTAATGAAAAACAGTGAGGTTCGACTGAAATTACAAAGGTGAAGTAAACATTTTTCCAACTGAGCTCGAATTACATTTTCACCGGTTTCTGCTTTGCTTGATTGTTTTTCTGAGTTTCGACTAAGGTGGCTGACCTTTTAAGGAGATTAGCGAGGGTGAAAATTAGATGAAATGGGTGTTGGGTTGAGTGTGTAAAGGTGATAGCTTTATAGCAGCAACATATACATGTTAGAATATGTTTGCATGATGAGTAATTAATACACGTATACATGGCAACAAATTGATACATGTTCATATATGTTACACGTAGATATGATAATAGGTTGTTGGATTTTATGGAGCAAAGTTAGGCACGTATATTTGCATGGGCAATAGCTCATGAGGCATCACTTTAAAACAAATACTCCGTATATAATTAGTTTAAGATATAGTTTGATCCCAGTAATTACTAAAGTCAAGTCTCTAAGCCACGAAATTTAAAACTGGGTAACGTAAAAATTGTAACGTTTATAAGAATGTCAAAGTTTATTAATATATTCCAACTAAAATATTAGGCATGTAATAAGTTTAACGGAGAGTGTATACGTTAATAAAATTTAATAGGTTTGAATATTCGTATTGCATAAAGAGTTTAATGTAAAAAAAATATAATAAAGTGAAAATAGTTCATATAAAATATGTAGGCTTATCCAAATCTTATGTTGGTCGTGAGTATAGTATATTAAAGAAAAATTTAAATTTCCCTGTAAAATTGGGCTTCGTTAGACGGGAAGTCGAGGTTATTATTAATTAACAAAGATTACCATGACGGATTTTTGTGGGATCTTACAGTATCTACCCCTCAATTTTGAACTTCGTCCCGAAGTTCAGTCCGTGATAGGTGTTGAAAATATAATGTTCTGAGGTGAGAGTTTCCGGAAGAGATTGTCAAGATATTTCTTATCTGAACATCAAAGAAGCGAGATTCTCGCTAGATTTATTCATACCAAATGAATTAGATTCGAAAGTTGGGGCAATAATTGAATTCATAGGCCACGAATAGTGAAATTAACAGTCAAAAGTAGGGAACACTTAACACTTAATGTTTAGAGTTCTAATGGTCGGTACTAGGGAATTTTTAATGCTAGCGGTTTGAAATTTAATGATAGTGAATAGTAAAATAGCGGGTACTATTTTTACCTACTTTTCCTATTTAACTTTCTTCTTTTTCCTCCACTTTATTCCTTTTTCACCTTTTTCACCCTTTTCAATTATTCTTCTCATTCAAATTTCATCTCCTTCATTCACCCTCTTCTCCGAAAAGATGCCGCCGGTCGCCATAGTGTTTGCAGTCATGTTCATCATTTTCGTCGTCGTTGGTTTGGCTCTTCTTCCTGACGAAGATACCAGAGGTTGGATCGGATATTTGTTGGTTATTGTACCCCTCACAATCCTAGCGATTTTTGCGGATAATTTCTGGAAGTGAGGGTCGCGCATAGGTGCTTAAAATGTAGCTTTGTTGTGGGTCGATGTAATGTGGAATAAATTCTCGTTTAGGTTTATGTTAAGTTGTTATGTTTAATGGTTCGCTTTTGTGTGTCTTCAGAATAATCAGGGTACTTCATCCTATGGTGGGTCTTGCTATGGTTGGGTTGGGGGTAGTGTTTGTTTCTATAGTAGATCAACCGATTAAAGGTTGTATGTTTTTATGTTGTGTTTTATGTACTGTTTGCACTTTAGATGTTAATCATCTCGTTATGTATTAACCTCCATGGTCTCTAATAAAACTTTATGTTGTTTGTGTTTTTCGTAGATTGTTGTGAATTTTTAAAGTTTCTAATTTTTGTGATTTCCTTGTCTTCGTATATTAGTGAAATGAGTGATGAGTGTGGATCTGACTGGGGTTGGTTAAAAAGTAAAGTTTATAAACAAATTATTTTGTCTCAAGATTCTGTTGTTGGAATGAAAATTGTTATTAAAATTTTGAAAGGATAACTGTCCCATTTATAACATGATTCTTCCTAAATTATACATAGGTAGCTAGGCTATGTATAATTTAGGACCAAATGATGTAACTCTTGGTTCAGTATTTATGTTTCTTCAAAGAGTTTTATTTGTTTCAGTTATAATAATTTTGTCACAAAGTCAGGCTGTTTCTGATAAAAATAATAATATAAATTTCTGTTCATTTTTCGAGGATAAGTCAAAATTGTCTAAGATAACATTTGGACATCTTGGATATATACTTAGGTTTTAAGTGAGATTCCATTGCAATATGGTAACAACTTAGTGTTTGATCATGATAAAATTAATTAAATTCTTGAGGTACTATTAGTGTATTTGCTACATAACAACTAATAGTGGAGAGGTGTAATAGAAATGGAAATAGACATAGATTTTTATTATCATGGGAATATTACAAGGTAGATTTTTCACACGGTAGAAAGATAACTTTTACACTTAGGTTACATTCATCGTACCTAAGGTAAATACAAACGGAAATACAACTTAGATAGTCCTAAACTAGAGTTTATTTATTTTACAGCAGGAATCCATACATCTGCTTAGCCTAGAGGTCATTCTTTGGTACTACTGGGCTCTTTTAACGAGTCTTCATTCTTTTACATCCATCTTGGCCTTCCAGTTGGCATTGTAGTTTGGGCAATGGCTCTTGTAATGCCCTATTGCACCACATCCGTGGCATATTATGGATGAATGTTGCTCCTTTCTTTCCATAACTTTGCAGTCACTTGTCTTGTGGCCTGTCCTCCTGCACCTCCCGCATATTGCAGTGCAATGTCCGGTGTGATGCATCTTACATTTTAGGCACAGGGGTTTATTTCCTCGGTAGTTGTCTCGGTTGATAGGGGTGGTGACGTAGTTTCCTTCCATTTCTGGGTCGAGCCTTTGCTGGCGAAGGTAGTCAATGCGGTCTTGTAGATGATTGCGGGTGCAAACATCATTGTGAAACTCGCATTCGTTGAGGGTAAAGGGTCTTTTCTCCTCATGTCTTTGCTTTTGGTTATTTTTCTTAAGTGCAATATCCTGCCTAATTCTTTGGGTACACGTGCGGATCGATTTAGTTGTTGTCCTTGACTTCTTTAGGCATGCTGGCCTACATCTCATGAAACATTCATGGTTATGCTTACAAGGTATAAACTTCTTTCTTTCTTTGCTTGTCATGTCATTGTTGTTTAGACGGACTGTTGAGGTTACTTCCATTACTACTTCAACGATTTTGTTTACCATTTCCTCGATGGTTTTAGGGGTCATGATTGTTGTGGGCACCACGTGGTTCATGCTGTCCATTCCCTATGAACATTACATGAAACGTTGATTTAGTATTCACTTTATCGTTAGAATAATTCAAGTAGTAAGATATTTTGTATGTTAATGCTAATAATGTGGTCTCAATACGAAATCAAATCAACTGAGGATCATAGAAGTACGATGTGTCTAGGTAGCATCGTAAAATAATAATCAACTCTTGATATGCGATTGTTAAGGAGTTCATGAATTTATTTCACAACAGTTGGAGTTTAACAACTTCCTCCTCATTCATCAAATTCTCTTCTAATTATTCGTTCTTAGAATTATTTGTTTTATTGTTTAGTCGTGATATATTGAAGGTATAATTACAGATAACGTCATAATAAGTTGGAATGCAGGTCATCAAAATTGACATAACTCTAATAACTTGTTCGATTGATTTTTGTAAAATGACCAGTACAAGGTCTTTTATTAATGTCTAAGAGAGTAATAAAGGGTGAGGTTTTGCATAACTCTGTGCTCTTACAGCATCATAGTAAGGTTTGGTGAGAGGAATTTGTTTACAACAGAAAAGTATAACAGAAGGATAGCTATTATACATTAAAAGTCGATTACAAGCTCTGAGAGTTACAGATTTATTGGAAATACATAAACTACTAACCAAAACTATTTGGTTTATTGAGTACAACAATGCTACTTAAGATCAGTTACGTCTCTGACTAGACGTCTAATTTCTGCCTCAAGATCCAGTTGTGCAGCTTCCATGGCCGAGAAATGTTCTTGGCAAGCATTCATCTGATTAGCTAACATGTTTTCCAAGGCTGCAATCTTTTGGCTTTGGGTTCTTGCTGTGTCTCTAGCTAACCATAATGCTCTTTCAATGTCTTCAATTCTAATGTGGGTTTGAGTATGGCCTCTACCTAAACAGCGGGTTCTGGCATCCAGGTTTCTAAGTTCTTGTTCATAGTTGTCCTTCATGTTACCAATATTCACTCCTAAACCAAACACTTCTCGTCTCTCAGCATCGGTCCTCTTGAACAGGGTATCAATGTTACGGTCAAACCATTCAAATCGTAATGGATGTAACTCTTTTAACTGTTCAGAGTGAGCGTTTAGTATGCTGGTGTGTTGGTGAAGGCGAATCCATATGGAGTCTCGGGTGTCAACATTGTAGTTAGGAGATTTGGGTGAGGACACATCGTTCGGGACATCTGGCATGGAGAAATCTGAGGTATTGGGTAAGGGAGAATTTAGGTTGATGTTTTCCCAGGTCATTTCTTGACGTGAACTTTGTCCAATTTCAAATGTTGGTTGACCACCAATCGGATCTGAATAGGATTCAGTTGCCCTCCTAAGTTTATGACGTGGAGGGGAGTGAGTAGGTGATGACGAAGATGAGTTTTGAGTAAGTTTTATGTCAGGTCGAGGTTGTGACATTTGTACATAAGGATCTTCAGTATTTGGTGTAATATGATAGCTAGGCGATACATGGGTAGTAGGAGGGGTTGTCTTAGCGATGTCAACGGGTAGAGAAGTCATGTTACTGTAGCAATTGAAAATAATAATTATGAGTATTTATATGTTTAAGATGTAACGTCAAGTGTGAAATAATACAGTGTGTAATGTGTGAAGAATAAACATTAAGCATGTAAAGATTAGTACAAAACAATCTTAATAGGTAATGTATTGAGCACGGCAGTCTGCAGACACGGAAGGCATAAGATGATAAGGTGTAAAATCATTTATTTTGAGAATGTGGTTATAGTTCGATGTTGTAAAACGTTTGATTCTCTATAACCATAGGCTCTGATACCAAACTGTAACACCCCCAAATTTGGTTTGTGGCAGCGGAAAAATAATTTGGGTGTTACGGTGAGGATCGAAGTTTAAATCTCAGAAAAACGGCCCGGAAAGGGCGTTTTGAAAGTTATATGTCATTCAAAATAATATCCTTGATACAAAGTGAAATATTTGGTTTGAAAATCCCATAAAAAGAGGTGACCATTTTGGAAGAATGACATATTTGATTTTACACCTTTTAAGTTATCAGAGTAAAAGATGCCCGCTCCGTGTCTTGTCCTGCTCCGTTAATTACCTGAGATAAACATGCTTAAAACGTCAACACAATGGTTGGTGAGTTCGTGGAGTTTATAGAAAATAACTTTCTTCGAAAGGTGTATAGTGATTGTCGAAATAAATAGTAATCCTTCATGAAATAATTAATAAGTTGTGTTGTATAAAATTCACAAGTAATTCGTGTATGATATTCAAAATCATAAGTTTCAAGTTATGAATGCAGATGAGCTACGTTGTTATATGCTCAATGTAGACTGTTGTATCATCTTTTAACTATAATGACATACCAAGCATTTGGAGTTAATTTGTGCAGAATTCTCATTTAAGTCACATATGGTAACAGTTAAAGTTCAAGTACGGAATTCACAATCATATCACATAGTGGGAATGATAATCTAGAATATGAAGTCTATCAGTATAAAGTGGTGGTCTTCTAAATACAGCTGTATCCTCGGATATATATGAAACATTCATATATTCATAAAGTTATATTGCCCTAAGCCTCATGACACGCAAAACGTTAACAGAGTACCGATAAAACGGAGTGTTCACCAAATTAATGACGAAAGTTTATGCCCTCGTGTAATAGGTGATTTGCCACTTCCTATTTTTCTCAAATATAGCGCATCGCGACTAATACGACTAGCGATTAAGCATTCCGTCACAGTATTAGTGGGATAGGTTGTCAGTCCTCCAACAGGTTTCGAAGCTGTTGCTATATTCGCGCTCACCGCAGTGATTAATGGCTCATGATAAAGGGTCTTTTTGGCAATAAGGTGTGCTTAGGCAATTGATGAGGCGAAAAGTGTACCGCTTTTAAGGGGTCATTTAAGCCCGAAATCGTATTTATTTGATCAAATATTGCCCTAAATCGTTCCTTTTGTCATTTTAGGTACTTTTGAGGAGAAATCTGGAAAAGGAGGCATTTTGGACGTTTTTGGAGCATTAAAGTGAAGAAAACGGCAAAGTCTCAAAAATCGACTGAAAGTTACTCTTGACGGCGTCACAATTTACTCTGGACGGCGTCATGCTTTGGCAAGAAAAGTGGGATGTGAAATTTACTCATGACGGGCCAGTGAGTTAGCATGAGAATTCTGACGGCGTCACGCTTTAACTAAATCAAGGGCGTCACGGCTTAAATCATAAGGGGACGGCGTCACGTTCATGATCCGACGGCGTCAAGCCTTGATAGGCCAGAATGGATTTTTGAAGAGCTAAAGAGGGACGGCGTCAAGAAGGTCACCCGGGAACCCTAAAAGCGGCGAGGTGACGGCGTCACAATGCATAAGGTGACGCCGTCAGATCCAAAAATCTATATATAGTTTTCTAATTTTTTGTCATTAAGGGAGAGCTGAGTGTGTGGAATTTTGGGATAAAACCCTAAGACGATTTTAGCTACTTTTTCAGGGCTTTTTGCCTTGAGATCTTCCATGTTTCATTGAAAGATAAGTTATCAATTAATCATTCAATATGTCTATGTGTTGTTTGATTCTATCTTATGCTTGTCTTTTGTTTAACATGTTAGGCTAATTTTATCTTGTGTTTGCTTAGATCTAATGAAACTTAGCTATTGATTATTGGTTGTTAGTGTGTTGTTAGTTGTTTTGGATGATTGTTTATCTATGTTAGGCTTAAGAAAACTGGCTAACTTCCTATTCGGTAACTTGCTTGAACGTCTTAAGAAACATGAACCAAACGCGTACTAAAGGTTTTTATGGTTGTATTTAATGCACAAGCGAATTCTAGTGATCCCATGTTAGGAGCTTCCTAGCCGGCTCGACATAGGAGTGAAGTAGGAGCTTGTAGAGTTGGGGAAGTAAGTACGCCACCCCACGAATGGTATTAAGGAATACACCCATCATCCATGCGACTAATACACACTAATTAACCGGTAAAAGATAGTTAGGGAGTAAGGAAATCTAAGTAAACACATTTCTCTACACATAAGTTTCTCACCACATTTCATTTGTGTTATTTTATTTTATTGCATTTGTAGTAATTTTGGGTTAGTTGACTAGCAACTAATTCCGCCCACTCCTTCAAAACCGAGATTTTACTTGCTTTCATAAAATTATAAAAACATAAAAAGAATCTTCCTCAACCCTTAGACCTAATTAGAGTAGCCTTTCATACCTAACGAACACTATTCCCTGTGGAGAACGATCAATCCCCCGTACTTACCACTACACTATACTACATCGGTCAGGTACACTGCCTGGTGGGGTTGTAAGCCTCTTGAGATCCCTCGAGAGGTAAAACCTGTTGTAAGGTTACAAAACCACGCAATCAAGTTTTTGGCGCCGTTGCCGGGGAATAGTTATTGTTTAGGTTGAATTTTTATTTCTATTAGGTCTACTCACTAGATTCCTTTCTAGTGAGATTTTTATTTTATTTTTCTAGGTTTTCTTTAGTCTATCTTATTTCTTTGTACTTTTGTTTGTGATACCTTCCACTTACCGCATGAGTAACATTGGTCATTTGATCCCTGTTATTCGTGTTTTTCGCCGTGCAAATTTTCAACTACCCGTTCCCGCCCCCATAGTAGCAAACAACAACCTTTCACCCGACCACCACTTTGGTAACAATTCTGAGATGGAGGAGTCTGACCATGAGAATGACTATGTTAGTCCATTTTACTACTCAGACTCCGATGAGGATATCGGTAATGGAGAAGTAGTTAACGAGGAATGGGGAAAAGAGGAAATTGATCCCTTTAAGTATGTTGACCCTAGGACTAAGATCGAAAAGGATAGCCTCTTTAACATGCAATTCCCGTGTAAAATTGATTATCATGATTTTTATGCTTATCTTAACTCATCTTTGCCTATGAACATTATCTCTCGCGCTAATTATAATAAAATCATGGTAGATGAGCTTGAATATCAAGGAGATAACATTGTTGCTAGGATTAAGCCACTACACGTGTTCGTAGGAAGTTTTGTGTATGTGGTGGATTTTATGGTTATGGAGAACTTAGGAGAATTTATCGATGACAAATTAACCCAAGTCATTTTTGGAGAACCCTTCAAAAGGTTGACCAACCTTGACGAAAAACTTGTGGACGGGTTAATTACATTCTCGGATGGGGATGAAGATTTTGTCTATCAAATGCCCCGAGCACATCCTAGGTTTAAGAACTACCCCATTGAAGCTTGCAATAGAATTATGCCTATCGACTTGTTAAGTGAGAATGATAAGGGGAAGGGGCTCAAATATCCACATGAGAAAAATAAGAGATACTATCATGGATGTTTGGAGCTAAATGATGAATACAAGAAAGATGAGGCAACAATTAGATGGCTCACACTCGGATACGTGAGCATAAGCGACACTAGATGAGCCTTACTTTGAGTCTAGCTACAAGACTCGTTAATAAAGAAAAGCGCTTCTTGGGAGGCAACCCAAGCTTTATTTGTTTTATTTGCTTTGTGTGTTTATTTGTTTGTTTGTTTGTTTTTATTTATTTCCGTATGTGTGTTTGATTTTATTATTATTGATTCATGTTCAAAACTAAATTGTGAAAATGCTTTATTTTGTTTTTAACTTCGTCTTAACTACATATAAAGGTATTTTGCAAAAGATAAGTGTAAGGGAAATCTAAATCGGTTTATTAGAACACAAATTAACATGAATCGTAATAATAATAAATTAGCATACATATTAGTATTTGTTTGAGTCAAATGCTTGTATCGAGTCATAATGATGTTTTGCAGGATTTCCAGGAAGTAAGGTAAAGGTTTTTCCAGAAATTTTCCGGAAACTTAAAATGAAAATTTTTGTCAGGTCATTTCTGACGGCGTCAGGGGTTATAACCTGACGGCGTCAGATTTAATTTCCAGAAATTTTTGAAAGTTTTGTTTTCATAAAAAGTTTTTATTAAATCTCCAACTTATAATCTCCAGGAATCTGCAAAATTATCATTCCACAAGCATTATATCCTTATATATAGATTTTTCCCGCCGATGTTATGCAGGTTTTCGTGTTTGTTTTCTCAGGTTTAACAGGTTATTTTGGACAAGGAAATGTTTATGGAATCAAGCTTATGGCGATGCATTAGTCATGGAGCTTCAACATTCTCCTTGGAAGAAGATTTAACCGTGTGATTTCACTATCCAACGAGCGAATCAGGGGAGTATTTGATTTCATTCTTTTACTTTATGCTTTTACATCTTGTTATTTGAACATTAGGGACAATGTTCATCTTAAGTGTAAGGGGAGGGTAAAAGTACGATTTTAGAGAATACAATTGCGCTTGATTTTTGTTTGTTTAATGATAGATGTGTAATAAAACTGAGAGAAATACTTGATTAGGGTAATTTTAGTGCCAAATTTAAAATTTTTTACAACATATAGGAGTGAAACTTTGATCTTAATGAGCGTCTCACGGATAGGAGTTATATGACTAGCACAAAAACCGTACCACTAAAAAATTTTCCACCCCAAATATGTGAGGTTCGCCCCTAGAATTGGTAGGAAAAGCATTTATGCTATGATGTGTGTACCGGTAGCACTTAGATTCTAGAACTTGCGTTAGGACCATTCCAAGGCCACAAGTGAGACTACATTCGTGTAGTTAGATTTACTACATGATAAGAGGCATTAGGATTAACCCATTGTTTTACACCTGTGTTTTTGTTATAATTACATTGGCTACATTAGTCAAGTAATTCTCCCACACCCTTTGCGTTGTACTCATTTTTAGTACACGATACCCCTAGTACACCCCTCAGAGCCTATCTTTTCGTTTCGACCTTTAAGCATCTTACTTAAAGGAAGAATTTGTTACACCCCACTAAAATGTACACCCAAATCGCCTTAGCCTACCTTGTATGCACTCATCTTTAGTGCATTATTGTTACAACATTTGTTTAAACCCAAGTTAATGATCTAGTTGATTACATGGTTGCTAAGTCGAGTCATATCCTTGTACATATTGTTTTGGGACGATTGGGACTCATGGGTAAAGTACTAGTATAATGGAGTAATGGGGAAGAACATCATTTATTACCCCCATATGTGCTAAATGTTTTAAAAGTACTCCAAGTTTTTCAATTATCTTAATTCGAGTCATTAGATTAGTATTTGTAAAGTTATGTAAAAATTCAAGTGTAAGGGGAATGCAACGCCCCTATGATGTATTATTTTGGATGGTAGGGCAAAAGTGTATGCAAAAAAAAAAAAAAAAAAAAAATAAAAAATAAAAAATCAAGAAAAACACAAAAAAATGAGAAAATGAAAAATAGAAAAAAACATACGGACTACCATCCCGTTTCATTTTATGTTTGTTTTATATTTTTGTTATTTTGTTATTTCGTTTCTAGCATAAGATCGAGTCTAGTCTTGGCTTAGCAACATTGTATAGTACATGTAATTGATCAAGATCTTTAACTAGCCACCAGTAAAATATCCCGTATCCAACAAAACCGTGTTTTCCTTTTCCTTACACCTAACATTATAACCCATTTAAAAGCCCTCTTTGATAGTTTATCTTAGGTGCTTACGCCTAGTGGAGGAGGTTTTCGATCCTTTCCCAAGCCTATGGTAATCTATTTGCTATGACAGGTAGTGAGAGATATTTTCCGTTTTCATTTATGAGATTTATTTTGATGACACTTGAGAGATGTGAGTATCTAAACACTATTTGTGAGGTGCTAGTATATAATCTCCGTGCTTATTATGATTGAAGTGGAACGATTATTTGTTGTAATTACTTTTATGTTAGCATTAAATGACCCCTAACTTGTATTTTGATTAGAATAAAAGCGCATTTGCTTGAGGACAAGCAAATCTCAAGTGTAAGGGTATTTGATGAGGCGAAAAGTGTACCGCTTTTAAGGGGTCATTTAAGCCCGAAATCGTATTTATTTGATCAAATATTGCCCTAAATCGTTCCTTTTGTCATTTTAGGTACTTTTGAGGAGAAATCTGGAAAAGGAGGCATTTTGGACGTTTTTGGAGCATTAAAGTGAAGAAAACGGCAAAGTCTCAAAAATCGACTGAAAGTTACTCTTGACGGCGTCACAATTTACTCTGGACGGCGTCATGCTTTGGCAAGAAAAGTGGGATGTGAAATTTACTCATGACGGGCCAGTGAGTTAGCATGAGAATTCTGACGGCGTCACGCTTTAACTAAATCAAGGGCGTCACGGCTTAAATCATAAGGGGACGGCGTCACGTTCATGATCCGACGGCGTCAAGCCTTGATAGGCCAGAATGGATTTTTGAAGAGCTAAAGAGGGACGGCGTCAAGAAGGTCACCCGGGAACCCTAAAAGCGGCGAGGTGAAGGCGTCACAATGCATAAGGTGACGCCGTCAGATCCAAAAATCTATATATAGTTTTCTAATTTTTTGTCATTAAGGGAGAGCTGAGTGTGTGGAATTTTGGGATAAAACCCTAAGACGATTTTAGCTACTTTTTCAGGGCTTTTTGCCTTGAGATCTTCCATGTTTCATTGAAAGATAAGTTATCAATTAATCATTCAATATGTCTATGTGTTGTTTGATTCTATCTTATGCTTGTCTTTTGTTTAACATGTTAGGCTAATTTTATCTTGTGTTTGCTTAGATCTAATGAAACTTAGCTATTGATTATTGGTTGTTAGTGTGTTGTTAGTTGTTTTGGATGATTGTTTATCTATGTTAGGCTTAAGAAAACTGGCTAACTTCCTATTCGGTAACTTGCTTGAACGTCTTAAGAAACATGAACCAAACGCGTACTAAAGGTTTTTATGGTTGTATTTAATGCACAAGCGAATTCTAGTGATCCCATGTTAGGAGCTTCCTAGCCGGCTCGACATAGGAGTGAAGTAGGAGCTTGTAGAGTTGGGGAAGTAAGTACGCCACCCCACGAATGGTATTAAGGAATACACCCATCATCCATGCGACTAATACACACTAATTAACCGGTAAAAGATAGTTAGGGAGTAAGGAAATCTAAGTAAACACATTTCTCTACACATAAGTTTCTCACCACATTTCATTTGTGTTATTTTATTTTATTGCATTTGTAGTAATTTTGGGTTAGTTGACTAGCAACTAATTCCGCCCACTCCTTCAAAACCGAGATTTTACTTGCTTTCATAAAATTATAAAAACATAAAAAGAATCTTCCTCAACCCTTAGACCTAATTAGAGTAGCCTTTCATACCTAACGAACACTATTCCCTGTGGAGAACGATCAATCCCCCGTACTTACCACTACACTATACTACATCGATCAGGTACACTGCCTGGTGGGGTTGTAAGCCTCTTGAGATCCCTCGAGAGGTAAAACCTGTTGTAAGGTTACAAAACCACGCAATCAGCAATATAGGTCTCAAGGTTCATAAAATACACGTATTCTGATCTTGGCAATTATTTCCAGTGGAATATAGAAATATTATAATAAGTAACAGTTCATTCATTAGTCACATGAATGCATACAGTAAGCCTCAGTATCATGTTACATCAAGTAGTTCAGAGATATTATGTTTCAAGTTCCGTGTTTAAGCTAAACAGATAATTTGCACATATATTGAGCATGTTTTCCTTTCAAGTATAATTCAAATAGGTACAGCATAGTTGATAGTTTTGAGCAATTCATGAGAGTTTTCAAGTAATATAAAACAGTTAAAGCATGTATCTCCCCCAAAAGAATTATTAAAAACAAGTGTGAAAAGTAGGGGCCACGACTCACCTGGAGCGTATCCGGCAAGACGAAATTATAAGATTGAGTAAACGATCACGAAAACTTCTTCAATACAAGACCTGAGTATAAGCGAAGTCTAAGAGTCTAACTTATGACTAATAACGAATGTGGAAAGGATAAATCGTATAACGATTTGATCGGTGATGTGAGTGTGTGATATGCCTAAAATGCCTCAAGTTAAAAACATGATATATCTATAATACCATCTTGGTCCCTATCTCCAATGACCCAAAATATTACTTTTCCGAAATATGCCGGAATAATATGCAATTGGAGATTGCTAATATTTCTAATAACGAAACTATAGTAATGCATAACTTAAAAATGAAAATGCATATGAAGTGAAGGGTGCAGAAATGGAAAATAAACTAAGAATGGCAAGTGAAATTTAATAGATCCTTGTTCTTTTCAGCTTTCATCCTTCTTAGTCTAACGGTGGTTGCGTTACATCGTTAGTCCTTGGTTAAGTCCAAAGTCCATAATAGTCCAAAATTTGTCCATATGTCCATATAAGGCTCGGAGTTCAATGGTATGTCAATTTAAGTCCTTAGTCAACTGTTTTCACAGCTTCAGTCCATGAGTTTCATGGTTTGGCAGTTTTGGTCCTTCCGGTTAGTTCGCGTTACATTTTTAGTCCTTTTTGCATAAAAATGACGGGAAAAGTATCATGAAAATTTCTATAACTTTATTAAGTTTATTTTAACTTATTTCAATTGATTATTTAGAAAATACCTTATTTTTAGCTTGTTGGGCTTATTAACGAAATATACATAGGCCCGTTAAGAAATCGAGAGGCGGGGGCATGAAAATGGTTTTGGGCTTGGACTTGGGTTATTTTTATGATTCTAAAAATGTATTTCATGGGTCCACTGGACTGGTTGTACGCAAAAGATTGTTGGGCTTAATATAGGCCCAACTGGAAAAACTTATTAAAGTCTTTGAAAATATACAAATTAAATATGGTCGAGTACTATGTAAAGTTGATAGATTTGTATGTCAAAATTCGTGTATGGGACAACTAAAAATACAAATCATATGGTTTTCCAGGTTGTAAACCATGTTGAGTAAAAATACTTATATGTTATATTCCGAAATTCGAAGATACATGATAGTTTTGTGGGTTGGTCGCATGGTTTACAAGTTGAGAGACATTTAATAAATTCTAAGTCTTTTAATACCCAGTCGAGTAGTGTGTATAATGGTTCGATTAACATGTCGAAATGGGCTTATGAAATCGTACATGAAACACAAAACATGTAGTTTATTATGAGTACAACTGTGTTGTGAAATAAAAATAAGGTGTTGTTAGATTAGTTTTGAAAATAAATAAGCGGTTTGTGGGCTGGTCGATAGGTGTTTATGAAGGCTAAGTTATCACGAAGTTTGTGGTTGGCTAGGTTGTCTTTCAGTTCACGCAATATTATAGGTGGGTCGTTAAATGGATTTAGGTTTTACCGAGCTGTTTATATGGCGTTATGGGCTGTTCTTCTGGGTTAAAGAAGGCAGGGTTTTTCTAAGGGTTGGTAGTATGTGTGAGTTGCTCGATTCTTCTTGATTATTTTAGAGGGTCGAGACCCCATTGTTATTACAAGTTATCTATATGAAAAACGTAGTTAACCATGTTGTCTAACAAGTCGTGTAAAGATAATGTGTAATTATTTGATTGATTCGTGAGATATGGGGTCGTGTTTGGAGTGACTTAGAACGGTATTATACAATGGAACACTTAATACTTTTCTAAACGTTTTCCATTTTTAGTTGTGATGAGTGAGCTGTGCATGAATGTTAAATGCATGTAGGTATTTATAAAAGTGAGAGTGGTATATGTTGTGAGAGTGAGTTGAGAGTAGTGCTAGTTGTTACAGAATGATCATAGCAACTGATTTGCATATATATGTATGTTCGTGTAATAAGAAAAGTCATGCATGAGGGGTTTTTGTACGTGGATAATAAATCTAGAGGGACTTACAAAGAGTGAGATGGACTGTAGTACGTGGACTGTGGGCAGAAACATAAAGAACTTGTTCAAAATTCTACCCGTATGAAACTAATATATCTCGTTCGACTTGGAAATAAATAACCCGATCAACTTGAGTTTCTGGTTCTCGTGGTCTGGCACAAGAGTTTTATAGAACATTATGATGAGTTGTGTGCGGTTGAGGGTGGTTGAGAAATGGTGAAGGTGAAGGGTGGTAAGGAAAAACAGTGAGGTTCGACTGAAATTACAAAGGTGAAGTAAACATTTTTCCAACTGAGCTCGAATTACATTTTCACCGGTTTCTGCTTTGCTTGATTGTTTTTCTGAGTTTCGACTAAGGTGGCTGACCTTTTAAGGAGATTAGCGAGGGTGAAAATTAGATGAAATGGGTGTTGGGTTGAGTGTGTAAAGGTGATAGCTTTATAGCAGCAACATATACATGTTAGAATATGTTTGCATGATAAGTAATTAATACACGTATACATGGCAACAAATTGATACATGTTCATATATGTTACACGTAGATATGATAATAGGTTGTTGGATTTTATGGAGCAAAGTTAGGCACGTATATTTGCATGGGCAATAGCTCATGAGGCATCACTTTAAAACAAATACTCCGTATATAATTAGTTTAAGATATAGTTTGATCCCAGTAATTACTAAAGTCAAGTCTCTAAGCCACGAAATTTAAAACTGGGTAACGTAAAAATTGTAACTTTTATAAGAATGTCAAAGTTTATTAATATATTCCAACTAAAATATTAGGCATGTAATAAGTTTAACGGAGAGTGTATACGTTAATAAAATTTAATAGGTTTGAGTATTCGTATTGCATAAAGAGTTTAATGTAAAAAAAAAATAATAAAGTGAAAATAGTTCATATAAAATATGTAGGCTTATCCAAATCTTATGTTGGTCGTGAGTATAGTATATTAAAGAAAAATTTAAATTTCCCCGTAAAATTGGGCTTCGTTAGACGGGAAGTCGAGGTTATTATTAATTAACAAAAATTACCATGACGGATTTTTGTGGGATCTTACAACTGATACTGATTAATCCAACAAAACTTGTGCCTAATTTGTCACATATATTTGGGTTTTGGTCACTCTTTTTCAATGAAAAAGGCCACAAACTAAACAATGTCACCATATGTCACCTACGGTGGCGGGACCTTTGGTGACAAAAAAAAAAAAAAAAACGTGTGTGACTATATGCATATCGTCACACATTTTTGGAGTGACCAATACCACTTTTTGTATCAGTGGTTGTGAACGAACTGGACGAACACGAACGAAGGGTTGTTCGTGTTTGTTCGTTTAAGTTTAGCCGGACAAATGAACGTACAAGAACACCGAACCGAGGATTTAACCGAACCGAAAACCGAATTTGAATTCAGTTCGGTTTTCGGATTGACCCGAATAACCCGAATTATATAATTTATATTAGTTTTAAAATTTAATTATATTGATATTTAGCCAAATAACCCGAGTTACAATCGGGCCAAATCTTGATTTGGCAAAAAAAATAAAAATAGATAGGGATAATCCTTAATAAATGTAGCTAACTTGTTACATTTTTTATTTTGGTGTATGGTAACCTGCAACCGGCTGAGAAGGTAAAAAAATACATCAAACTGACGAAAATGGAAAGTTTGGTATATCAATTTGCAAAAAATAAAATAAAAATTGTTTGCTACGTAGAACCGGAAAAGATGACAAGTAAGATACATTTTAAAATGATTATCCTTAAAAAATATTCCTAAACAACACTAAACTTGCAAAAACACGACATTTATGTTACTTAACTTATACAAAATATAAATTCAAGTCACTGCGATCAACACTCAAAAATGCTTCCTATAAGTTTAGTAACCTAAGTGAACAAAATGAAAGTTCAGTACCTTAGGCGAACTTTTTTAGAAAGTTTAGTAAAATATTTGTATATTACCCTATTATCAACAACTTCCTTTTAGTTTGACATTATTTATTTATTTATTTATTATTTTTAGGTGTTCACGGAATGAACATGAACTATTCAAGTGTTTGACATTGACTGCATACATTTGTTTTTCATGACTATTTACCAGTTGAAGAAGATGATACATGCACACTTATTATTTTAATAGTTACAAACCAAATTGTTTATCGTATCATTGACATATTACTTATTATTCTATTCAAAGAATAATGAAACCTATTTACGTTCATTGACACGTAACTCTTTAATGAATAATTCATTTCAAATCCATGCGATTAAAAAAAGCGAATTCCTCGTGTTGATTCACCCACACTTCCATTCCTTGTAGAGGAAGGCTAACTGCTTGCATTCCACAAGTCTATAAACTATATCAAATACAGAACCTTCCTTGGTCCCCATCACAAAGCTTGGCAACACATGTATCAAAATTCATATTGAGTTTCTTCCCATATTATTGTTTGGGTACTACGTATGTAGTCCATGTCAATTGACAATATAAGCCACAAACATGAAACCGAATATTTTTAACATATGCTTAATTTTAATTTTTTTTAGCAAGATATTTTAGACCAAATTAAATGCAAGACACATAAAATACCAAACACCAAGTGGATGTATCCGATGCAATGGACACGGACACTACAATCTTACATCGACGAAAGATGAGGATTTTTACGCTTCTAATTTGATTTTAGTTAAATTTAGGACTTGGTTTAGCATTGCCAAAAAAAAAAAAAAAAAACCTTAGGACTTGGTTTAACAATAATTGTGACCTGGTTTAACACATTTGAGTTATATTAGTCATTTTTTGTTAAAAATTTAAGATTAAACAAATAGTTAAATGCTTTATATGTAGTTAAGATTTGAGTCCATTTTATAACATCTTTGATTGGTAAAAAAACTATAAAATTAAAATCTATATTTCATTTTGTAAGATCTTGGCTAGTCTATCACATGGAAAGTCTGAAATTTCACTTTCTTATAAGGCATTATGCATTCTTTAGCAAATAAGGCGTAATTTATAATAAATGTTTCAGTAAATTTAAACTTTTGACAATAACAGCCTAATATGTATGTTGTCATTTATAATAATAATAATAATGAAGTGTTTGGTATGCACCTTTAGCACTATTGGATTAGATTGAAAGTAAAAAAGAATCATTTGGTTCGATCTTTAGGAATAAAATAAAGGAATCAACAAATAAAACCCATACCACACTAATATGCTCGGTATGGAACGAAAGTCCTGACAGCCCCTTCTCAGCCACACAACTTGCTTGACTATTGACTTTTTTTCTTTTTTTTATTATGATTACTATACTTTATATTTAATATAAATTTAATAATCAAATATAATTATATATAATAATATATTTTATCTCTCCTACTTTTTCCTCAAATCTTTCCCAAATCTTTCAAACCTTTCTCAAATCCAAATCCGATTCCAATCCCACTTGCAAACCAAACGCACCCTAAATGTTTCGGTAATCATATCTAGTTTATGTTATATTATTTATTTATTCATGTAATTAGATTATCTAAATATTATTCATGTAGAAGTATGAGTTAATTATAATTATGTTACTTAGAATATAATATGACTCGTGTAATAAATAATATATACTTATGATGTGATTAAGCAATTTTTTGTTCATCAATATTTTATTTGTTGTCTATTTTTTGGGATACGATAACTTTTCTTATTTGAGTTTTCCCCATTGCAAATTTTTGATATATATGTCAGATTCTTTTTAAGTTTTTTACATTTCTTGTTAAATAAATACGTGATAGTTTTGTTTAGGTTTAAGTTTAATTCATCATATTTTAGTTTTTGACACTATTTTAAATCTTTAAAATTCTATACTTAAACTTCTTTTTCCTTGGAAAAAATTGTTTCTTGTAATATCACAAAAGTACATAAAAACATTGTAAATAAAGAACAATATTTATCTGACAATTAATTTTGCATGTACACGAACTTCAAAGTTCAAACACGTTTTTTCTTTGTCTTTTCATAACCTTTAACTTATATATATAAACGCCACAACTGAAGTGAGACACATAAAAATGGAATCAGTGGTCATAAATGGTCACAAGAAGCCTCATGTCATCTGTTTAGCATTACCAGCACAAAGCCATGTGAAGGCCATGGTCAAATTTGCACAACTTCTTCACCACAAAGGACTGGAAATAACCTTTGTTAACACTGAATACATCCACAAACGTATGCTCAAATCTGGTTGTTGTCTCGATGGCTCGTCTGATTTTCGATTTGAGTCCATGCCTGATGGCATCCCTAGGAGTTCTAAAGATGATGATGGGTCACAACTACTCCTGCAATATCTTGAAACCACCTTCATTGCTCCTTTTCTTGATCTTGTGGCAAAACCTCCAAATCCTCCTACTTGTATCATCTCGGATGGGTTTATGTCAACTTTTAGTGTTGATGCTGCACAAAAGCTTGGAATTCCAATTATGCTTTACTGGACAGTTTCTGCTTGTGGTTTCATGGGCACTTACCAGGCTCAAAATGTCATAGACAAAGGACTGACGCCACTTAAAGGTATGTTTTTCATTGTGGTTTTGTATACTTTTATATATATGGTGTGATACAATAGAAACTAGAAAATCGTGAGAAGCCTAATCTACTAAGTTTGGAAGGGAAATTCAACAACATGGCAACGAACTTACCGTGAGTTTTATTAGAAGGGTCTGTTTAACGGATGCCGGGCGTGAGTTTAACTGTATAAAAAAAGAAATGTTGAGTTCATTAAATTAAAAATCACATGTGAGACTTGCGTATTACATGTGTCAAAAATCTATTGTGCCACAAGCTTGAACATTTTAGAAAAGTCTCATTTGAAGAACTCTTTCAAAAAGTTGAACCAAACGAAAATAAGCCATTTTTGTAATTTGTTAATTCTTGGATAAAAAGGTAACAGCAATATGTGAAATAAATATATTCAAAAGTAGCAACTATTATGATGATTTATGAAATAGATTATAAACAAAAGTAATTAAAGAGATTGATCTTTTTTCACCCACAATGAATGCAAACTTATGACTTGTTTCTTGATGCTTACAGATGAAAGTTACTTGACAAATGGGTACTTAGACACGGTTATTGATTGGATTCCAGGGATGGAAGGCATCCGGCTAAAGGATTTAAACACTATGATCTGGTCTACAGATGTACAACTTACATCTAGAATTACACAGAAGTCGCACGATGTTTCACACAATATCTTCCACACATTTGACACGTTGGAACCTAGTATTGTTGATGCTTTATCGTCCATGTATCCTAAGGTGTATACGGTTGGCCCCATGCAATTACTTCTTGATCAATTGCCCAAACAAGACAAAGAAACCGAATTGTCATACAGCTTATGGAAGGAAGAAACTGAGTGTTTCGAATGGCTCGACTCCAAGGAACCAAACTCTGTCATGTATGTGAATTATGGTAGCTTAGCGGTAATGTCGTTACAAGATCTTATGGAATTTGCTTGGGGACTTGTTAATAGCAACCACTCTTTTCTTTGGATTATCAGATCCAATTTGGTTGAAGGAGAATCCACAGCTTTGTCTCCTGAATTGGAGAAGCTTATAGAAACAAAAGGTTTCCTAGCAAGATGGTGTTCACAAGAAAAGGTCCTAAACCACCCTTCGGTTGGAGGGTTCTTAACTCACTGTGGTTGGGGTTCGACCATTGAGAGCTTGTCAGCTAGTGTGCCTATGATATGTTGGCCATATGCGTGGGACCAGCCGACCAACTGTAGGTATATATGTGAGGAATGGGGGGTTGGATTGGAAATGGGATAGAATGTGAAAAGGGAGGAAGTTAAGATGCTTGTACAAGAGTTGATGGGAGAAGGAGGTCACAAAATGAGGAACAAGGCCGTGGAGTGGAAGGAAAAGGTTCGTATCGCGACGAGTCTTAATGGTTCATCGACCTTGATGGTAGACAAGCTCGTTGAAGAAATTAATATGCTGTCAAGGAACTAAGTTTTCTTGGGTGGTTTTAGTCTCTGTTTTATTTCTTAATGTTTTCAAATTTTGTTTCCCAAAGGCTAAAATGCGTTATATTTTGGAAGAGAATTGTCACTTTATTTTGGAAAAAGAATGTTTCCAGTAGTATTCGACGGTTCGACCAAAAGTCTGTACCAAATTTTGCAATCATACTTTGACTTTTCTTGCACCCAAAATCAGTATTTTGTCATTTATCTCACGTATGCGGTTTATATTGTCTTGCACATTTTAATACGTGGTATTACTTTGCACATTTTAATCATTGTACATTACCAATAATTGTAATTTGGCAGTTTTTGCCATACACTTGAAATATCTATTTGCCGTCTCTTGTAGTGTGATCATAAATTTCTTAAATAAAAACAGAAAACTGGACTCACTGGTCACAAATGATCATAAGAAGCCTCATGTCATCTTTGTACCATGCATTCCCAGCACAAAGCCATGTAAAGCCATGCTCAAACTAGCTGAGCTTCTTCACCACAAAGGACTCCAAATAACCTTTGTTAACACCGATAACATCCACAAACGTATGCTCAAATCTGGTGGTCCTCACTGCCTTGATGGTTCATCTGATTTCCGATTTGAAACCTTTCCTGATAGCATTCCTCGGAATTCTGAAGAGGATGGTGGCTCAGAACTAATCTTACCGTATGTTGAAACCGCCTTCTTGGCTCCTTTTCTTGATCTTGCTGCCAAACTTCCGACTCCTCCTACTTGTATCGTATCTGACGGGTTTGTGTCTTGTTTCACTGTTGATGCCGCAAAAAAGCTTGGAATCCCGATCATGCTTTACTGGACACTTTCTGCTTGTGGCTTCATGGGTATTTTCCATGTTCACTCTCTAATCGAGAAGGGACTAGCACCACCTAAAGGTTTGTTTTTCATTGTGTTTAAAAATTATATGATTTAGTAAGAAGCTAAAGTTTTGTCATTTATGTATACAGATGAAAATTACTTGACAAATGGGTACTTGGACACAATTATTGATTGGATACCCGGAATGGAAGGAATCCGGCTAAAAGATATGAGCAGTATAGTCCGGATCACAGACCCCAACCACCCAGAATTAACATTCTGTACTAAAGCTACACAAAAGTCACACAGTGTTTCACACAATATCTTTCACACGTTTGATGAGTTGGAACCTAGTATTGTTGATGCTTTATCGTCCATGTATCCTAAAGTATACACGGTTGGCCCCATGCAACTACTTCTTAATCAGATAGCTAAACAAGGAAAAGAGGCCGAAATGTCATACAGCTTATGGAAAGAAGAGACCGAGTGTTTCAAGTGGCTCGATTCCATGGAACCAAACTCTGTCATCTATGTGAATTATGGTAGCCATACTGTAATGTCGCTAGAAGACCTAACAGAATTCGCATGGGGACTTGCTAATAGCAATCACTATTTCCTATGGATCATTAGATCAAATTTAGTTGTAGGAGAATCCGCAGCTTTGCCTCCTGAATTTGAGAAGCTTATAGAAGCCAAAGGTTTCATAGCAAGCTGGTGCTCACAAGAAAAGGTCTTGAACCACCCTTCGGTTGGAGGGTTCTTGACGCACGGTGGTTGGGGTTCGACCATTGAGAGTTTGTCAGCTGGTGTGCCGATGATATGCTGGCCTTATTTGTGGGACCAGCTAACGAATTGTAGGTATATTAGTAATGAATGGGGGGTCGGCTTGGAGATGGGAAAAGATGTGAAAAGGGAGGAAGTTCAGGGACTTGTACAAGAGTTGATGGGAGAAGGCGGTCTGAAAATGAGGATCAAGGCTGCGGAGTGGAAGGAGAAGGCTATTATTGCAACGAGTCCTGACGGTTCATCGTCCTTGAATGTAAACAAGGTCGTCGAGGAAATTATAATGATGTAAACAAAAAATCATGGGAAAAGGAGGTACGCTAAATGTTGATTCATATGAAAAAGACCATCATATCCTTGGTACCGATGGGACCAATTAGTCACGTTTCAGTTTTAACATTATTGTCGGTTTATGTCATGTCATGCTGTTTACAGCTCATGGAATGAAATGTTGATATTTGTGTTTCTGTTAGGTACAATAATGTACTAACTGCGTTCCAAAATAAATGTCAGGTTTGATTTTTTAAAGTATTTTTTGTTCAACTTTGATTGTAAATATTTTTATTTATATTATATAATACTTGATGCAAAATATATGTATGGATTGACTTTCAAATATATTTTTATTTGTATAATTTTTATAAAGTATTATATAACGTAAATAAAAATATTTAAAGTCAAAATTTAACAAAAATGGCCCCAAAAAGTCAAACATGACATTATGAAACTTTCAAATTCATCAAGTAAGAGATTTAATAAAAAGTGATTTATACAAATCTGTCTTGGTCTTAAGGGCATTAGGAGTGGCAGCGGTATGGCCAAATTTATGGACCATACCGCCGGTAACACCGTCGTTGGTTCCAGCGGTATGGCAAAAATTTATCCCCAACGGCATAAATCACTGGTGGCCATAAATTCCATTCGACCGTTAGCTATGTGAAATTGGATGAAAAATATAGCCGTTTGGCATTAAAAAAAAAATAAATAAAAAAAAATAATAAAAAATCTTAACCCCTTTTTCACTTATATATACATATCTACTTCCATTTCAAATACATCAACAAACATTCAATCAAAACACACCCATTTTCATATACACTCCACCAAAAAAAAATGTCTTCTTCTTTCGACGAAATCATCATCCCACCTATGCTACCCGATTTATCCACGGGTAGTTCATGTGCCTTTTTTCTAGACGCGATAAAAGAGATTGAAGCCCTTGAAGACTCGGGAAGCTCTAATGATTCACGCACTTATATTGAGCGACACCGGGAACAAGCTAACGAAATACTAATGCGTGACTACTTCGTCGAAGACCCTAAGTTCGGCGAGCATTTTTTTAGGCATCGGTATCATATGAGTCAAAGGTTGTTTTTGAAGATTGTTGGTGACATTGAAGCTAGTTTCCCGTATTTTCAAAAGAGCTTCGACGCGCGGGGTAAAAAAAGCTTCACGGTGATACAAAAATGCACGTCGGTAATTAAACAACTCTCAACGGGTGAACCCCCGGATAACTTTGATGAATATTTATGCATGGCCGATAGAACATCACGCGAGTGCCTTACATATTTTTGTGATGTGATCATTCATTTATATGGTCGAGAGTTCTTACGTAAGCCAACTTCCCATGACGTCGCAATGATCCAAAAGGCGCATGAAGAAAGACATCACATTCCGGAGATGCTTGGTAGCCTAGATTGTACACATATTGATTGGAGGAATTGTCCTAGGCATTTGAAAGGCCAATATGCGCGAGGTGATCATAAAGTACCGACTATTATGATTGAATGTGTTGCTTTGCAGGATCTGTGGATTTGGAATTCGTTTTTTGGTCCTCCCGGGTCAAACAACGATATCAATGTGTTGAATCAGTCTCCGTTGTATCTTACTGCCCGAAATGGAACGGCTCCAGATAGTTCATTTATTTTACGCGGGCACTATTACAAACGTGGCTATTTCCTTACCGATGGGATTTATCCTAAGTGGTCTACGTTTGTTAAAGCGTATCCGCATCCAGTTGACCCGAAAGAAAAGAAATTCAAGCGACTACAAGAGGCGGCAAGAAAAGATGTCGAACGAGCTTTTGGTGTGCTTAAGGGAAAATGGAAGATTTTGGATCGTCCTGTCTGGTTTTTCGAGAAAGAAAAGACTGGAAAAGTCGTCGAAACGTGTTGTATATTGCACAACATGATCATAAAGGACGACCAGAGGGCAATATCACCGGTTCATATAATGGACCAACCGGTGCCGGTATCTTATGACCCAAGTGTACTACCGGAGTTACATGACGAAAACGTCCATCATCGTCTCCAATATGATCTTACGGAGCACGTAGCGGGTCTAGACTTGGCATATCTCGATGACCCAATGGCTCAACCACCACCGATTGATGACTTAATTTAGTGTTATGTAGTTTTTTTTTAATTTTTTAAAATAATGTTGCAATGTAGTTTTCTTTTTTAGTTTGTAGTGAAATGTTATGTTTTTAATAAAATGTTTATGTTTTTAATTAAATTGATTTTAGTTTAATTATAAAAAAGAAATTTTTTTTGGGAGGGATGAGAATTTATCGGGCGCCAGTGAATTAGGTTGGGAGGGATGAGAATTTATGGAATGAGTTGGCTGAAGTTTATTGGCTGAATTTGGGAGGTATGATAAATTTTACCACTACCACTCCTAGTCCCCTAAGGTGTTCTAAAATCTCAGAAAAGATCAAGTCACTACTACACAAACAATTTTTTGGTACGCCATTTTGGTACGGTTATAACAAAAACCGTATCAAAATCCAAGAAAAACGTTATTTGGTACGGTTTATAAAAAAACCGTACCAATAAATCATTAATTGCTACGGTTGTTGTGTGGATTTTATTTTTTGGTAAGGTTATTTATAAAACCGTACCAAAACACTTTTATTTGCTACGGTTTATTTTGAAACCGTACTAAATAATTATTTATTTGATACGGTTTGTTTGATAACCGTACTAAAGAATATTTTCGAAATAAAAGGTTACTAGTAAATCTCAATATTTCAACAAAAGGTTAGTAAAAAATTATAAAGACACACATCAATTTTTTTATTATCATTATACTAAAAAAAGTGTCAATTCGTATATTGTCATTATACTAAAAAAATACGTTAACACTAGTGTATGTATATGATTAATATATTTGTGAAATAACGTAGGTATATGTAATTATGGGTTAAGTTCATAAGCAAACTTTCAAAAATATCTCGATTTAGTAAATGAACTTTTTTAATTACCAATTTTGGTATTGAAACCGATTGGTTTGTACATATTTACAAAACAATATCGGCTAAATATCAATTTTTTTTTCTTTTTTTTTTTTCACTCACTTGCTAAATCCAACTAGGATTTTTTACCCATTAATCGACACCTGATCTATTTGTAACGGTAAGTATCTCTACCTTAATAACATTTTCCCCATTTTCCCCCAAATCAAAACCCTAATCCCTTTTCACCCCAATTCAACAATGTCTTCTTCTTCATCTTACTTTCTTTCTAATTGCACTCGCGATTGTTATCTCCCTTTAAAGGTTTTAACTGCATGGACCCCCACTAATCCGGTAGAAAATTTCTTATTTCCCCTCATTGTTACAAACCAGTTAAGAAAAAACGTGATAAGTGGTTATGGTTTGATCCATAGATACGGATTGGTCCAGGGATCACTTGTATAACGATATCATCTTGACTCATTCGTTTAACATCTCATGTATAACGATATCATCTTGACTCATTCGTTTAATATCTCATGTATAAAGATATCATCTCGACTCATTCGTTTAACATCTCATGTATAACCATATCATCTCGACTCATTCGTTTAACATCTCATGTATAACTATATCATCTCGACTCGTTCGTTTAACATCTCATGTATAACGATATCATCTCGACTCGTTCATTTAACATCTCATGTATAACCATATCATCTCGACTCATTCGTTTAACATCTCATGTATAACCATATCAACTCGACTCATTTGTTTAACATCTCATGTATAACGATATCATCTCGAATCATTCGTTTAACATCTCATGTATAACCATATCATCTCGACTCGTTCGTTTAACATCTCATGTATAACCATATCATCTCGACTCGTTCGTTTAACATCTCATGTATAACTATATCATCTCGACTCATTCGTTTAACATCTCATGTATAACCATATCATCTCGACTCATTCGTTTAACATCTCATGTATAACCTACCTGTTTGAATATTTTGGGATGATCGGAAGATGTCCGGGAAACGAGGATACTGTTTAGACCACGTAAATGAGAGAAAAATACTCAACTTCCGATCCTCGAATAATATGAATATGAATGTTTCTCCGTTTACCCGTTGTTTTAATTTACACAACATCAAAATTACTTTTCACACTAAAATTCAAGATACCAGTACAAATAAAAAGCAATGGTGCAAAAACATACAAGATTTTTAGTATGAAAAGTACTCATTTGGTCACTACAAGAAAAACTGGATTTATTGACAAAACGAATATCGTCACTATCAGTATAAAATCGGTCACTAACACTGTTTAGTGACCAAAACCTGGGTGGTCACTTTTCGTCACTATAGCTCCGTCACTATTTTTATTAGAGACCAAAAATTAAAATCCGTCTCTAACCATTGACCATAATACGGTGGTCACTATATTTGTGACTATATTTTCGGTCACTAATTTTGGTCACTAAGAGTCGAAGGTGGTCACTAAATTGATAGATAGTGACCAATAACGATGGTCATGAAAGTGGTCACTGGTTTGTTAAAGATAACGAACCCGTTAACTCATCGTTAACCCCCATCAGTGATGATATGCGCGGTCACTTAGTGTTAAATTTAGAGACCAACTGGTGGTCACCACCTATTTACTCTCAAAAGCAAAATGGTGGTCGCTTATTCAAACATAATTGCAAAGCGATATAACAATTTCACAAAATATATAACTGCGATAAAAATTAAAACCTACGAATTTGAACAACAAAGATATCAAATATTACTTATGATTGCATAACTTCTTTTAACATATAATTTTTTGTATCTTGCTAATCAAAGGAAACAAATATAACCACAAAAGAGAAAAACATAATGTTCGGTTTAACATCGTGTCTTGAATCATATCCACCTTCAATAATGACAAGTTGAAAAAAAACTCATTACCAAACGACCTTTGTATTTAACTCGGTACTTGCAAACAGCCCTTGCATCCAACTCGCCCTTGCATCCAACTGAACTTTTAGTCACCCTACAAATGCAATAAACTTTCAATCAGACAAAATAATAATGATCTGAACTAGTTGCATAGTTGTAGAAAAGTCAAAAAAGTTACATGCAGAATTTGAACTTTTATATGAGATTATTAACATTCGAATTTGATCAAAAAAGGACCCCATATCCAGTTATCAGCTCCATAAATCATTACTATGGATCATTGGTTTAACCCTGAAGCTTAGCCCATGTGACCCGTCAGATATAGCACAACCCGAATCATCCACATAAAAACTCAATTAAAAACCACCCATATGTTTTAAAAGCTCCACTTCACTGGTTTTGGGAACCGGAAGTGAAAGAAATAATAAAAGAAGTTAATGAAGACCTTTAATGAAGACCTGGAAACAGGGGACTATTTCTTATAGTACTTGCTACTGTAAATTTGTGCAACGTAAAAAGATTCTCACTGCAATAAAGCTTGTACATACCTTCATTGGGTAACTTGTTCAAAAAGTATGTATCCCTTTTCATTCTCGTGGTGCATTACGCGCTGCAACTTTCCAAATAAACCAACACTGCAGTTTCGGCAGTAGAAAATGCACAATCAATTATAATATTTACTTTCATTTTGGTATTAAGTTATTAACAATATAAAGTATTCAAGATCACTTACGCCGTGTTTCTAGGAACTGCATTCCTCTTCATTTGTGGAAGCATCACCTAGAGCTTCGTGAAATTGATCATCTATAGTATTATGTTTGGTTTTTGGCATGGCAAGTTCTAGAGCTTGATGGTTGTACTGCAGTCAGAGTTAAACAGTTAAGTATACGATGGATGGTAAACCGCTGTTACAAGAAAAAGAATGGTGAAGCACCGATTAAACTACATATCTCAGCTTCTTCTGATGAGTCACTGTGCAAATAGTCGAGATCATCATCTATGTCACTATGATCCTGTGACAGTATACTTCTCTTGACAGCAAGAGTGTGGGCAGCAACAAAACCTTATAAAAAAATTAACTAAATAAGTTACGAGTATTATACAAGGTCAAAAGATATAGCACACAGAAACAGACTAAGATCCTACAACACACGTAGATTAAAACTACAACTGTGTCCTCACATTCTATTCATGATAGAACGATATAATGGTGAAAGTTAATAAAGAAAATTTAGAGTTTGTATATGTCATAAGCTGAACAGAGAAGTTCCAAAATCTTACCTATGTATATAACAGTCCAGAAGTTACACCAGGTTCAATGATTGCTGCAATTAACAAGCTCCCACAAACCTAAAAAGGAAAAGAAAAAAAGGCATATTACTTGTGACATTTTGCAAGATTAGAATGATATCCGTCAATAAAACTACTGTCAAGTTTTCCAAATTAGTACGCTACTTACGACTGCAAGTTGTTTGATATCCCCTCTCGAACAAACATTGTGAAGGAGAATGAGAGGATTCTTCGATACACTATAAGGGTGTTAGTCCTTTGTAACTTTGTGTATATGATATGTTTGAGTTAATATGATTAAGTATGCGGAATCTACTTAACCACACTTAGAAGGTTATTTGGATATGGAAATGGAACAGTTATGTTTGTTATAGAACAATGAGCACAGAAAGTTTATCACCAAACAATTCAATATTATTCAAAATAATACGAGTGATCTTCACTATCACTAGGGTTACAAAACCTTGAATCTTATGTTTCTATGACTTGTGATATTGTTGTGTTTGTTCTTTTCTCTTAATAGATATTCAACATAAATTAAGCACACATAATATCTAGTCTAAGATCTCTCATTTATAGTCCAAGAGAGATCTTTACAAATATTGTCAAGTCTAATCGAACACATGCTAGAGAGTGTCAGTCATTAAGATACAACATGTATCTGTGTTTACAACTTGTTACTGAACACTTTGTCTAAAGATATTATCTACCGTGTATTGTTGACTATTATACACATAATATCTTTGTATTCGTATCCAACCAGCAGTAGAATACTTCAACAGTTATCCAATCAGCAGTAGAATCTTCTTCACCAGCAGCAGCATCATTCAGCAGTAGAATATTTAACGCTAGCAGTAGAATCAAATGCACTAGCAGTAGAATGATACTTAGAGTATTTCTTTGAGCAGAACTGATCTTGTGAACATGTAATTTCCAATACTAATCTTTAGAACATTTAATTCCCAACAATCCTCCCCTAAACATGTGAATCCTTTTCAACATGTTTCTTCTGAATTAAATTATGATTGTGAGAATCTTTCAAACACTTTATAGTCAGATTCTTGATCTGAGCTATCTTCTGTTCTTCAAGATTAAATATCTTTCTCAGTAACTCATCTGCCATTTTCTTTTGACTTCGACAATATTAGTACCAATCTTCAAGCTTTAAGCAAAGCCTAAAAGATGGTGCAATTTCCTTGGATGGAGGAATTATAAGAGGCAATGGTGCTGTGTATCTTGGATGCTTGTTTCAACAAGTGAAATCATCTATCAGCATGTCTTTGCAAGTGATGAACAAACGTAGTGAACTGAAATTGAAACTGAAAGAACCTAGATAGAACTTTCTCCTTTGGAATGAACTGAAATTGAAACTGAAAGCTCCTAGATAGAACTTTCTCCATTTGAAATGCTTCATCCCTTCTGAATATATATAATACTCCAGGATCAACTCTGTTCTTGTCATTTTCAACCTCCATGTCATCATCTTGTATGTTCTTGTCTTTTCCTCCCTTACATTTGGTTAATCTTCCTTGGGCTTTATTTCATCCCCTGAGATATTTCCTCCCCTGAGATGCAAATAACATTTTATCCTCCCCTGTTTGGAAGATCTCTCACCATCATCCCATCATCATCTGATCTACCATTGTGAACTTGTTTTCAGACAATGTTGTACATGAAGCCATCAATTCCTTAAGAGTTTATGTGCTGCCCTCATCACTTCTAGGTGTGTTAACTCCTATGAGAGGTGATTCATGGGGAATTGACTCATTATCCATCAATGGATGGTTTTGCTGAGTCCCTTTAAAAATCCTTTTTAAGAAACTTTTGACTTAGCAGTATGTTCATGATTTTATTATAGAAAAATCATACTGCTTTCAACCATTTTGAAGGGATTAAGTGTGTAACAGACACTTAATCAAGATTTCGGTTTAAAATAACCTCTGGTTGTGTGAGAACCAATGTTTTTCAGTTATAAATAACTGCCTGTGTAAAGATAAACCTATTCAAAAGGCTTTCTTGACAGGTTTCCAGCTCATAGCAATTGTTACCTCTAACACAAGTGTTAGATTCACTTTTACTAGCTGTTCTTTCTATCAGATGTCCTTAGACTTGCTCATTATACTTAAAAGTATAAAATGATAGAAAGTGAGTTGAGTCAGTTTCTATCTGACCAACTGAACCATCAATTCAATGTGAAATATCATAATCAGATTTCAAGAAATAAGTTTTAAAGAATCAATCATCTTAGGTGTTAACCTTTGTTAATGAATTCCCAAACTCAGTCAATCATAAACCTATTATGTCAGCAACTGATATCATCATTCTGCTGCTTCCATTTCACTTGAAACTTCCTTTTTGTTCTCAATGTTCATACCTGAAAATGTTAGTCCAAAACCAAGAAACAAAATGCAAAGCATTTGTCTTATAGAAGTATCATAGATATGACTAAAAAATATGAACTTAACAAATAAAAATTTGTACTAGCAGCACAAACTTTTCACTAACAGTAGTATTTTATAAATCCAGCAGTACAATCAAAAATTTATATACAAAAACACATAGTTTTAAATCATTGAGGATTAAGCATCCCAATACTTGCTACCAAGTACTGAAACCTTCCAACATCAAAAGCTTTTGTAAGAAGATCTGAAAAGTTGTGATCAGAATCAATTTTAAGAACTTTAATCAACTTTTTCTCATTACAATCTCTAATAAAATGATGTCTTATTTCAATGTGTTTTGTTTTAGAATGTTGCACTGGATTTTTAATTATGCAAATTGTACTACTATTATCAATATGAATGACATTGTTCATAAAATTGTAACCATAGTCAAGAAGTTGGTTATGAAGCCATAGGACTTGACCACAACAACTTGCAGCAGCTACATATTCAGCTTCAGTTGTTGAAGTAGCCACAATTGTTTGCTTCTTACACTGCCATGAGATAAGTCTATACCCAAGGAATTGACATCCTCCAGTTGTTGACTTTTTGTCCAAGCTAGCACCAGCATAATCACTATCCGAAAATGCTACCAAGTCAAAAGGTGATTCCCTTGATTACCATAGACCCAACCTAGGTTGACCCTTAAGATATCTAAAAATCCTCTTGACTGCTGTTAAATGAGAAACCTTTGGAGTTACTTGAAATCTTGCACAAGCACAAACAGAGAACATGATGTCAGGTCTTGATGATGTGAGATACATCAAAGAACCTATCATAGATCTGTAAGTGTGTACATCTATATTGTCTCCATCTAAATCTTTAAGAAGTGGCTTCTCAGAGTCCATTGGTATGCTTGCCACTTTTGAATCAGCAAAGTGAAATTTTCTAAGTATATCTGCAACATATTTATCTTGACTAATAAATATGCCTTCACTAGATTGCTTAACTTGCAGACCCAAAAAGAATGTAAGTTCCCCCATGGAACTCATCTGAAACTTATCATGCATAAGCTTCTCAAACTCCAAACATATCTCCTTCCTTGTAGATCCAAAGATAATATCATCCACATACACCTGAACTAGCAAAAGATCACTCTTGCGCTTCTTGATGAATAATGTATGATCAATCTTGCCTCTTTGAAATCCATTTTCAATTAAGTAGGAAGCTAGTGTTTCATACCATGCTCTAGGTGCCTGATGAAGGCCATAAAGAGCCTTAACTACTCTGTACACTTTTTCTGGATGGTCAGGATCAATGAACCCTGGAGGTTGTGAGACATACACCTCTTCTTCAATAGTACCATATAAAAATGCACTCTTGACATCCATTTGATAAACTGTGAAGCCCATAAATGAAGCATAAGCTAAGAAAAGCCTAATTGCCTCAAGTCTTGCTACTGGAGCAAAAACCTCATCATAGTTTATACCTTCTTCTTGTGTGTACCCTTGGGCTACTAATCTAACCTTATTCCTAATCACTATGCCCCTTTCATCCCTTTTATTCTTGAAAACCCATCTAGTGCCAATTACCTTTTCATCTTTAGGTAAATCAACTAGCACCCAAACCTTCTGAATCTTAAACTGAAGAAGCTCCTCTTGCATAGCTTCCACCCAGCTTGAATCATCTAGGGCTTTAAGAATGTTCTTTGGTTCTGCCTGTGAGAGAAAACATACAAACAAGCAAGAGTTTGAAAACTCATGCTGCTTTGAAGCATAAAGGGCATCAAGAAGCCCTTGTTGGTCTGAAGACATCAGTTGTTGTCTTGTCTTCACACCTGATTGTACATCTCCAATCACATTTTCTAGGGAGTGGACTTTGTGAATCCTGGTGTGTGGAGTAGAAGGAACTTGATAGTTAGGTAAGATATTGCTCAAATCCACCTCTTTATCTGAGAAATCTGCTTCATTTGAGTCTGAAGGGCCAGCAGTAGAAACATTTGGCCTAGCAGCAGAAAAATTAAGCCTAGCAGTAGAATGCTCTGTCTCAGCAGTACTATCATCAGTAGAAACATTCTCTTGTTCCTTGGTTCCATCTTCCTTGTGTTCATCTTCAACATCTTCTTTAGCTTTACCAGAAGAAGATTCATCATTTTTTGAAGTTGAAGCCACACTGGTACTTATTGGCATCCATACATGATCTTGATTTGACTCCTTGTCTAACCCTGCCTCATTTGTTGTTTGTGAACCTGAAAAATCATTAGTTTCTGCAACAACAGGCACATAATTCATAGAATGGGTTAGTGACTCAAGATCAAATAGCCAATTAGGACCTTGACCTGCTACATTGGATTTATTCTCTAAAAATTCCACATGCAGGTTTTCATCTACTCTTCTAGTTCTCAAGTTGTATACTCTAAAAGCTTTGCTATTAAGAGAATATCCAACTAAGAATCCTTCATCTGCTTTATCATCAAACTTTCCAAGATGGCCTAAGGTATTCAGAATTGTCAAATGACATCCAAAAGGTCTAAGAAATCCTATTGCAGGAATTCTACCTCTAAAAAGCTCATATGATGTCTTATTGTGAGATTTGATAACCAAAACCCTATTTTGAACATAGCAAGCAGTGTTGACTGCTTCTGCCCAAAAAGTGATAGGCAACTTAGAGTCGGCTAACATGGTTCTAGCAGCTTCTATGAGTGTTCTATTTCTCCTTTCAGATACTCCATTTTGCTGAGGAGTTCTAGCTACACTAAACTCTCTCCTAATACCTTTTTCCTTGCAGAAGTCATCCATAACTCTATTCTTAAACTCTGTCCCATTATCACATCTAATGACTTTTACTCTTTTGCTTACTAGGTTTTCTATCTCTGTAATGAAAGTCTTAAGGATGCTAGAAGTCTCATCCTTAGAACTTAAAAAGAAAACCTATGTAAATCTACTATAATCATCAGTAATAACTAGACAATATCTTTTATGCATCATACTACTAACAGAAGTAGGTCCAAATAAGTCCATATGAAGCATAAACAATGATTGATCAATAGAGTTAAAAATTTTGGGCTTACAAGAGGCTTTGTGTTGTTTGCCTTTAAGACAAGCAATGCATGTTTGGTCATTTTCAAATCGTTTTTGAGGTAAACCTCTTACCAAACCATTCTTAACAATCTGATTTATGGTTTTGAAGTTAATGTGACCAAGCCTCCTATGCCATAACATTGATTCATCCAATGTGGCCTTTGCTACAAGACAAGTTAAAGCCTTTTTAGGAACAATGTTCTTCATATCAACACTGTACATGTTGCCCTTTCTTGGAATTTTAAGAAGTACTTGACTTTCATCAGGCATCTTAAAATCAGAAGAAAGTAAAAGACATTCAGTGTCAGTAAAAAGAACTTTGTTCTTTTTGTCACACATTTGTGAGACACTAAAAAGATTATACTTAAGCTCTTGTACATAGTACACATCTTCAAAATCTAAATTTCCAGTTTTAATTGTACCTTTACCGGAAATTTTGCCACCAATACCTCCTCCAAAGGTAACATAGCCACCATCTAATGTTTGAAAATTCGAAAGATAGGACTTTTTGCCTGTCATTTGCCTTGAACATCCACTATCTGAGTATCCTTGATCCTCTTGTTTATCAGTTGAATGTTCTTGCACAAAAATGAGGAATATTAGTTTCCTTTGGGGACCCAAGCCATTACTGACTTGGATCTGCCTCTTGCATCAATGAAATGTAATCTTTTGAGAACAGTTGATGCAACATTGGATTTAAGAACCCAACATGCTGAGGCCTTAACAGCATTTGTCCTGTTTTCCCTAGCAGTAGTATGAACTACATGCTTAGCAGTAGAAACTGCTAGCTTTGTAGTTGTTCCCTTTGGTTTCCAAACTTGTTTTTGGACCACTGCTATTGTTTTAATGGGCCTAAGAACAGTCTTTGGTGCATGTTTGAAAGATGTTTTTGCACCTTTAGCTGTTTGTTTTGGGTAAACAGTCATGAATGGTCTAGCAGTAGAAACTGCTTTTGAAACTGCTCTGGGTTTTGTTCTCTTAGAATTAGAGTGAAAGTGAAATTGAGGAGTTTGCCTTTTGTAATTCACCCTATTGTGTGTATACCCAGATACCCTTTGGTTGCAGAAAGCTGTAAGATGGTCAAATGCTCCACATACAAAACAAGCTTTGTTATAAAAGTCAAAGTCATCACCTAGTTGGTGAGACTTAAGGCCATTCCAATTCCTTTGGTTGCCTTTAGGCTTGTGTGTAGTTTTGTATTGTTCACAATATCTAACTGGTTGCCTAACATGTTTAATGTTAGATTTACGCCTATCATTATTTTGTTTGACTATCTTTGGAACACTTGTTCCTGCTTTCTTAACCACTTCAGGTTTAGACATAACCTGTTCATCTTCATCATCATCAGATACCCAGTCTTCAATGACTACTCTATCTGATCTTCTATCAGAGGACACCTTGTCCTCAGGAAGTGAAGTATTACTTATACTTTCACCTACTTTCTCTACCTTATGACTCTCAGTAGACTTAGAACCATATTCCATTATTGGTTCTTGAAACTCAGCAAATCTTGTGTGTGCTAGGTCAATTCCTGGAGGTGAAGGAACACCTCTGTATGGTGGAGGAACAGACTTGTATCCTACACCAGATCTAGCTTTATTGATTACTTGAGCTTCCCAAATTTTATTAATTCCCTCTGAGGCATGAGCTAAAGCATCTACTGTTATCTTAACATTTTCACTTTTATTTTTGGCTTTAGCTAATGATGCATTTTGTAAACAAATTATTTCATCTTTGAACTCTATGTTTCTTTTTAGGGCATTCATGTCATCAGTAAACTTAGATTCATTTCCTTGAAAGTGTAAGATTTGTTTTTCAAGAACAGCCAGACCACTTTTATGATTAGCTAAATTAGCAAGAGTGTCAAATAGTTCTTCTAGTTGATCATCAAAGTCCTTTTTAAGTTTTTCATAAGCATTAAGAGCAGAGCATGATTCAGTACATTTGATTATAGTATTTACCTCTGAATCAGAAAAGGTCATTAGAGCAGTCTCAGTGGCCACCATTGCAGCTTCTTTTGGTGCTTCCTCCTCATCAGCCATGAAGCTCCAATCATAGCTAACACCATAAATGGCTAGCATAGCCCTTGGATGTTCCACTGTGACTTCCTTCTTCTTCTCTTGCTTATACCATGTGTTCCTATTATCCTGCTTCCTTGGGTTTCTACATTCTTTAGCAAAGTGTCCTAACCTGTGACAGTTGAAACACTCTACTTTCTTCTTATCAAACCCAGCAGTTTCATTACCATTAATGGTAATCTGCTTTCCAGTTCTTTGCCAAAACTTCTTAGCCCTCATGCTAAGTAAAGCAACCTGCCATTTGATGTCCATCTCTTCTAAGTCATCATCATCCACCTGATCAAGGTCTTCATGAGTTAGAGGAGAACCACTAGTTTGACTAGACATGAATACATATAATGATGGATCTCCAAGTCCAGCAGCATTCTTTTGTAAACTAGTAATAGGACCACCATAGTTAGCAGTAGAAACACCTTTATCTTCATCTACCTCTTCTGACTTACTAATAGTAGGAGATGACAGAAGTGCCACATTCCCAGAACTAGTACTATAGTTTCCAGACTTCTTTAGACTTTGTTCAACAATTTTGAAGTTGTTGTACAAATCATTGAGTTTCATGGTTTCAATGTCTGGTTTATTCATCCAGACAACCACATGAGTATGGAATTCAGTAGATAGACTTCTTAAAAACTTCATGTTGAGATCTTACTTTGCTATCTCAACTCCCAACACAGCTAATTGACTGACAAGCTTGTGTAATCTAGAAAACAGCTTATCAAGTGATTCATTGCTATTTGAACTAAAATTTTCAAATTGTTGTTTCAGCAATGTCTTCTGTGTTTTCTTGGTAGTTTCATTACCACCAAACCATGCACAAATCTCTTCAAAAAGAGTTTTTGCATCAGGATACTTGCTAAAAGATAACATCTGTTCACCAGGAATGGTCATGAGCAACAAGTTTCTTGCTTTTTGATCATTTCTCTTCTGTATCCTTTCTTCACCGGTAACTGGTCCAGCATTTCTTTTCCTATCTGTTTTGCCTTCAAGAATAACATCTGTATAACCTAGTGTAAAAGAATCACCATACATAATGATATCCCAAAGAGCATAATCTTGAACCATAAAATATTGCTCAATCCTTAACCTCCACAACTCAAACTCATTCTGTTTGATCATGGGCAACTTTGCAGCAATATTTGTAACCTGAGTATCTTGTACGTCCATTTCTACTTCTTCTTCTAAATCAACTATATCAACCTGGCTCTGATACAAATTGAGAGGATTCTTCGATACACTATAAGGGTGTTAGTCCATTGTAACTTTGTGTATATGATATGTTTGAGTTAATATGATTATGTATGCGGAATCTACTTAACTACACTCAGAAGGTTAGTTGGATATGGAAATGGAACATTTATGTTTGTTATAGAACAATGAGCACATAAAGTTTATCACCAAATGATTCAATATTATTCAAAATAATACGAGTGATCTTCACTATCACTAGGGTTACAAAACCTTGAATCTTATGTTTCTATGACTTGTGATAGTGTTGTGTTTGTTCTTTTCTCTTAACAAATATTCAACATAAATTAAGCACACATAAAATCTAGTCTAAGATCTCTCATTTATAGTCCAAGAGAGATCTTTACAAATATTGTCAAGTCTAATCGAACAAATGCTAGAGAGTGTCAGTCATTAAGATACAACATGTATATGTGTTTACAACTTGTTACTGAACACTTTGTCTAAAGATATTATCTACCGTGTATTGTTGACTATTATACACATAATATCTTTGTATTCTTATCCAACCAACAGTAGAATACTTCAACAGTTATCCACTCAGCAGTAGAATCTTCTTCACCAGCAGCAGCATCATTCAGCAGTAGAATATTTAACGCTAGCAGTAGAATCAAATGCACTAGCAGTAGAATGATACTTAGAGTATTTCTTTGAGCAGAACTGATCTTGTGAACATGTAATTTCCAATACTAATCTTCAGAACATTTAATTCCCAACAAGAGACCAAAAGCACGATTAATTTCACCACCTACTGTGGTAGCAATGCTCATTAATAGCTCATGAGTCAAAACAAGACAGGGATGTAAGGTCTCAAAAACTGTAAACCACATGGATGTATTTTGCAGTTTACTCTTTATGTAAATTATGGTAGTCTTACGGTAATGTCGCTACAAGATCTAATAGAATTCGCTTAGGGACTTGCTAATAGTGTCCATTATTTCCTTTGGATAATTAGATCTGATTTGGTTGTAGGAGAATCTACTGCTCTACCTCCCAAACTTGAGAAACTACTAGAAAAAAAGGGCTTTATTGCAAGCTGGTGTTCACAGGAAAAGGTCCTAAGCCACCCATCCATTAGAGGGTTCTTGACTCATGGTGGGTGGGGTTCAACCATTAAGAGCTTTTCAGCAGGGGTACCAATGATATGTTGGCCCTATTTGTGGGATCAGTTGACGAACTTTTGGTACATATGTAAGGAATGGGTGGTTGGTTTGGAGATGGGAAAGGATGTGACAAGAGAGGAAGTTAAGAGGCTTGTACAAGAGTTTATGGGAGAAGGAGGTCACAAAATGAGGAACAAGGCCATTGAGTGGCAGGAAAAGGCTCGTAGTGCGACGGACCCTGGTGGCTCATCGTTCTTGAATGTAAACAAGGTCTTTGAGGAATTCATTACATTGACAAGGAACTGAAAACTCTTGTATAATTTTTTTAATAGGAGACTTTAGCTCCAGTTGTGTTGTTGTGATGCTGGTTTTGTTGGTTGGGCCGGGTTTTTTCATGGGAGGTTTCTGTGTTGTTTACCTTGTAGTATCTAGCATCTTGCTAGCTTTCTAGTGTTGATTTTATGTTTTAAAACCAGAGGAAAAGACATAAACTAATTGTTGATCTATGCTTAAAAAACCTTGGTTTTTATTATAATATATACTAAAACCCATTTGTGATTATGCAAAGTGTTGAATCATTATGTGTTTTTTTAATTTTCTAATTTTACTACCATTGGCCCATCTATTATGGTTAACCCAAAAAAATTATTTTAATATTTAGGAAGCTATGGTGGCGAACTATTATTGGGTTGTTGCATGCCTTCGTTTTACTGTTCAGGCTATAACCTGTTAATTACCTCCTTAATACAAAGTTATCATCTTTACTTATACCGATACACCATTTAAACCATACATGTGTACACTAATTATAGTGTCTTTTTGACAATGAACCTTCTTGAATACAGTACAAAAAATAAATAAAATAAATAAACAAACTCAACATTATACACATTGTTATTGTTAAAGAAATCCAGACCCTGGTTCTTCTTATTCTTCTTATCTGAAACTAATCCGAGGCTCAATCGTTCTTCTTCTTCACCAGAAAAGACGCATTAATATGATGTTCAAAACCCAAAAACGCAAGTGCGGTAGCACAAATCGAAACACGGTTCAATCAAATAATATCTTGAAGCTACACAGCCGGATTCAACGATTTCATTCTTCATTTTTAAAACAATATTCAACTGCCGCATTGAAGATGGAGGAAACCCAATTTCGTAATTTTATAAACCCTTTTTATCATGTTTATTTTTTTAGGGGTTTTCTTATGTCATTACAAATTTTAGGTTTTATCAACCCTAATGTTTACATGTTTTAATTGAGGGAGATGGGTTTTAATCTTTATATGTTTTAATGCTATATTTGTGTTTGTTTAGGGGAAAAAATGTTAAGGGATGAATTTTTTTAACACATGGATATGGTCATTGAAATATAGACGCAAAGGAAGCCCAGCTTCTGCACTTTCGACGTTTGATTTTTTTTTATGCTGTTAATTTATATGTATGTTATTCCAGGTAATTTCCAATTTTTTTCCATTCATTTTCTTTTTTTTTTTTTTGTTGGATCAGTCATATAATTTGTCTTTTTTTATTATTTGCGATGAACTTTCCAAACTGTAAGATATGGATCCCACAAGTGAAGAATGATATTTTCTGTTTGGAGTTTAATTAATAAGATTAGCACTTTGGATAAGGTCTCTAATCTCGCTCGAAATTGTATATTTGTTATATTAGAGCACAATAAGTAGATAGACAGATAAGCTTTTTTAGGGCTGTTTGACTTATTTTATCAAAAAAACCTATGTCTTCAGATTCATGGTAACCATTTGATTCCAGGTAGGCCAGCATGATAAACTCACAAAAGCACAAGGAAAGTTAAGGCAACCTTTTATTGACTACTATGAAAAGCTTCAGTATGTAAACAACTGCAGGTAAGAATGGCTTCTTTTAGTTTACCATTGAGATCTTTGACTGCAAAATGTAACTGAATTTGTTGTTGCCTTAAATCCAGCTATCGACATATTATGAAAAGTTAATGTTTCACAGTATGTTAATAACAGCCGCAATTCGAGGTAAACGTTGTTCCAATTTTTTTCGTAAGTATATCATTTGAGGCAGGAAGTATTTGATGTTTTATATGGGTTCATGCTCTGACCTCCATTTTGTTATGTGCAGTTAACAGGCCAAGCTTTGATGACAACAGCGAGAAACCAACCGATAAAAGGTGTTCCAGGTAACCTTATGTCTTCATTATAGGGCCATTTTAGGTATTTTAGTAGTTGACCTCAGTAAGTGTTTGTAGCGTTCACTGGAAATTTTAGCCGGACGGAAATTGTAACCATAATTGTTTATAAGTTCAGATTTGTAATTTGCAGTTTCCATGGTATAAAGGAAGTGTTGGGTCTGAAATACTGCTGATTGGAGAATAACAACTCTGCCGGATAATTGTGTAACTCTGCTGATTAGCACAAGAACTCTGCTGGTTTGATAACTCTGCTGTTTTGGTATAATAGGCATATTGTAACTCTGCTGCTAGCTCACGAGGACTCTGCTGCTAGAAGGATTACTCTATTGCTTGTTATTTATGTAAAGTATGTTAAGATAAGTATAGAAAAGATACGTATGAATATTTTGCTTGTATAGGAAGTCTTGTAAACCGACTAGGACTCCTTACGCTATAAAAGGAGGTTCTAAGGTTAGGGTTGGATGTCGATTAATTAATCATCTTAGCATACGTATTATTGTTTTCACTTCAAGGTTTCTTGTAACCCTATTGCTATTCAGAGCAATCGTATTAATATATTGAAGTGTTGTTTGATAATTCGTTTGTGTTTTCTTCTTAAGATCAAATATTAGTTTCCGCATAATATTTGATATACAGTTTCTATACCTATTACTTTAGATTTATCTAAGGTAATTAACAAGATCGTGAAGCTCAACTGGGATCAACAAGTGGTATCAGAGCTTGTGATCTAGAAACTGGTACCAAGAAGAATTACTGATAACAAGATCTGTTTAATCATCAAAGCAAGCAATGGATTCCGATTCATCACACATGATTACTGCATCAAGAGTCCCAATGCTCAAGCCTGGAGAATATGAGATCTGGAAGATGAGAATTCAACAATTCATGAGAATGGTTGATTATGCTCTTTGGGATGTTGTTGTAGATGGCAACAGTCAGCCAACTACGACTGCTGCTGGATCTGTCTTGACTCTCAAGACAAGTGAGGAAAAAGCACAGCGAAAATTGGAGGTTAAGGCTCACAGTATTCTCATGATGGGAATACCAAATGATTATCAACTCAGCTTTAATCATATTGATTCTGCTAAGGAATTGTGGGAGGCTATTAAGCTTCGATTTGGAGGGAATGAAGCAACCAAGAAGTCAAGGAAAAATCTGCTGAAGCATCAATTTGAGACGTTTACTGCTATGAGTTCTGAGAACATTGAAGGAACTTATGATCGACTTCATAAGTTAACCAGTCAGATGGCTCTTTTGAAGATTGAACCTTCTCAAGAAGATGTCAATTTAAAGTTTCTGAGAAGTCTATCTGCTGAATGGAACACTCATACAGTGGTTTGGAGGCACAAGGAAGATTTTGACACTATGACATTGGATGATCTGTACAACAATCTTAAGGTATATGAATCTGAAGTCAAGGGATTGTCAGGGTCATCTTCTACCTCAAACAATCTTGCTTTTGTGTCATCAAGCAACAAACATTCTGGTAGTCATCAAGATCATCACTCTGCTGGTTCTTTCATTCCTGCTGGTGGCTTACATGTCTCTGCTGCTGACTCTACCAATCCTAACACCATCAGTGATGCTGCTATTTGTGCTTATCTGGCTGAACTCACTACAAGTACTTCAGTCATGCCTCAAGATCTGGATGAACTTGATCCTGATGATGTTGAAGAAATGGATATGCATTGGCAGTATGCAATGCTAACTATGAGGGCAAGGAGGTTTCTTAAGAGAACTGGTAAAGAGATGAAGTTCAGAAGAAATAGGAATGTGGGATTTGACAAGTCAAAGGCTGAATGTTTCAACTGTCATAAGAAGGGACACTTTGCAAGGGAATGCAAAGCACCCAAAAGAAACATTGCAGATACCAAGAAGGTTACTGTTGAAGAGTCAAGTCCTGATGCTGCTGCTGCTGCTATGGTGTCATGTGATGGGTTTGGAGAGTTTGATTGGAGTGAGCATGCTGAAGATGGTCCTAACTATGCTTTGGCAGCTGAAGAGGAATCTCAAGTTCAACACTTTGCTCTTATGGCCTATTCTTCTTCTGGATCAGACTCTGAGGTATCCAATGATTCAACTTGTTCTTTTAAATCATGTTCTGATAAAATTGAGATGCTTGAGTCTAGCTGTGGAAACCTTAAAAAGGAAAATGATATAATTAAGCTAGATAATCTTAGTTATGCATATGGTTTAAAGAACTTAGAAGAGAAATTAGAATTTTATAAAAAGGCTGAAATTGAATACCTTGATCAGATCACTGTCTTAAAAAATGCAATTATCTTAAAAGATGATGAGATTAAGGTTCTTATGGAGAAGGTAGAACAGGCTGAACAGGCTAGAGATACAGCTAAGAGTGAGACTGAGAAACATGTTGTTATGATAGAAAAACAACAATTTGCTACTGACATTCTCAGTAAACCATTAGGTAGACACTTTACTGGTTTAGGATATAATGCTGTTTCTCATCCTAATAAGCTTAGTGCTAATGCTCCTCCTACTAGGACACTATCATTCATCTCTGAGTCTGGAGCTACACATATAGGTGAAATTAGTAAACCTGTTGTTGTTGAAACTAATGAAAAAGAAATAGAGTCCCTAAGGTTGAGGTAAAGAAGTATGATGATGCACCCCTAATTGAAGATTGGGTGTCTGACAGTGATGATGATGAAGTGGAATCTGATTCAACCCCTAAGAACAAAAAGGAAGAAATTCCTACTGTTGTTGAATCAAAAGCACCTAGGACTAAAAAGGTTGATTTTGTTAAGCCTAGGTTTGGTAAAGGAATCTCTAGGAAGATGGCTGAGTTTGACAACACACCTAGAGTTTATCCAAAAAGAACAAATAACTTGCCTAGGGGAAATCAAAGAAATTGGAACAACCTAGTTTCACACAAATTAGGTACTGATTTTCAATTACTAAAGAAGGCATGTTATTGTTGTGGAAGCTTTGAACATTTGCAGGATGAGTGCTATAAGAAACCTGCTTGGAACCAGTACACTAGGGTGAACCATAGAAACTTTGGTAGAAAGACTCACCCAAATCCCAAAAGAAATATGGTTCCTAGGGAAGTTCTGATGAGAGATGGTACTTCTAGAGTTATCTCTCCTATTGCCCCAAATGTGCCCATAAAGAAAAATATAGATGACTCTGCTGTTCAGTCAAACCCTGCTGTTAAGACAAACTCTGCTGTTCAGGCAGACTCTGCTGTTTTGCCTAAAGTTGTGACTGATACTGTTGTGGGCAACCATTTTTATGCTGTTAAAGCCTCAGCTTGCTGGGTCTGGAAACCAAAAGTTAAAGTTTTAGATCATGTTCTCAGACACAGCAGTGCACCAATGCAGTTGAAGAAATTTGACTACTTTGATGCACAAGGTAGATCCAAGTCAGTAATGGCTTGGGTCCCCAAGAGAAACTAATTCTCTTACTTTTTGTGCAGGGCAATCTACAAAAGGAGCTAAAGGACAAATGCATTTTTGATAGTGGATGCTCTTCACATATGACTGGAGACCAAAGCAACTTGGAGAATTTTGAAGCTTTGGATGGTGGTTATGTGGCTTTTGGGAATGATCCAAAAGGAGGAAAAATAGTTGGTCAAGGCATCATCAGAACTGGAAAGTTGGATTTTGAGAAAGTGTATTTGGTGAATGGTCTCAAGTTTAATCTTTTTAGTGTCTCACAAATGTGTGACAGGAAGAATTTTGTTCTTTTTACCGACACTGAATGTCTTGTTTTGTCTCCTGACTATAAGATTCCTGATGATAAATTGGTACTTCTTAAAGTCCCTAGACATGACAATATATACAGTGTGGATATAAAGAATATTATTCCCAAAAGAGATTTAACTTGTCTGTTTGCCAAAGCCACTGTTGATGAATCCAAACTATGGCACAGAAGGCTTGGACATTTGAACTACAAAGCTATGAACAAGTTGGTGAAAGGGAACTTGGTCAGAGGATTGCCTTCAAAGGTCTTTGAGAATCCTGAAGTTTGTGTTGCTTGCCAGATGGGAAAGCAACATAGAGCTTCCTGTAAGTCCAAATTGGTGAATTCTATAACTGAACCTTTGTTTATGTTACACATGGACTTATTTGGACCTACATATGTGAATAGTTTAAATAAAAAGATGTATGGTTTAGTGGTCACTGATGACTATAGTAGGTTCACTTGGGTATTCTTTTTAGCTACTAAGGATGAGACTGCAGGCATTCTTAAGGCTTTTATTACCAGGATAGAAAACCTATTTAATCATAAGGTCAAAGTCATCAGATGTGATAATGGAACTGAATTTAAGAACAAGGTGATGAATCAGTTCTGTGAGGAAAAGGGTATAACTAGACAATTTAGTGTAGCTAGAACTCCTCAGCAAAATGGTGTGGCTGAGAGAAGGAATAGGACATTAATTGAAGCTGCCAGAACTATGTTGTCAGAGTCTAAGTTACCTACTATCTTTTGGGCTGAAGCAGTCAACACTGCTTGTTATGTGCAAAATAGGACTAAGATAGTTAAGCCTCATAACAAGACCCCCTATGAGTTGTTGCATGGTAGAAAACCTATGATAGGTTTCTTAAGACCATTTGGGTGTCCTGTTACTATTTTGAACACCATTGACCACTTGGGAAAGTTTAGTGAGAAAGCAGACATAGGTTTCTTTGTTGGTTACTCTACTGAAAGTAAGGCTTTTAGAGTTTTTAATCAAAGAACAGGGTATGTAGTGGAAAATTTGCATGTGACAATTAGAGAATCCACACCTAATGTTAATGGAAAAGGACCTGACTGGATGTTTGATATTGATTCTTTAACCAAAAGTATGAATTATCAACCAGTTGTTGCAGGTACTACTAACATGTCTGCAGGTACACAAACTAACCCTAATGCAGGTACACAAGCAAAGAAGGATGGATCTGCAGAAGAGTTTGTGTTGATTGAAAGGTGGAAGTATGACCAGTATTTCTCTCCAACAGCTAACGAAGGAAAGAGTTCAGATGGTGATGCTGTACATAAGGATATACCAAAGGTTGATGCAGAAGGTGATGATGAACCTGCTCATGATGATAAGGAAAGAAATATAGAGTCACAAGTTGATGGAATTCAAGGGGATACACCAAGCAGTAGTTCTCTTAACTCTGCTGCCAAGTCTAAACACTCTGCTGTTAAGCCAAAGCACTCTGCTGTTAAGGCAAAACACTCTGCTGTTCAGCTTGGTAACTCTGCTGCTGAACTTAAAGACTCTACTGATAAAGATGGTGATTTTTATGATGATTCTTCTGATGATATGCCTGAATTGGAAGAAGTGTATGTGGATACTGATGATGAAGTTGTTGATGTTTTTGGTGCTGAAGCTGATTTATCCAACTTGGAGACTGACATACCTGTTAGTCCCACACCAACAACAAGAATTCACAAGATTCACCCAAAGGAGCAGATTATTGGTGATGTTCACTCTGCTGTACAGACAAGAAGTAAATCAAAAGGGTTGAGTGATTTACTTGATCAGGGATTATTTGCTCAGACACTTAAGAGAAGAAATAGCCACAAGGATCTACAAAATTGCATGTTTGCCTGTTTCTTATCTCAGGAAGAACCCAAGACCATTCACAAGGCTATGAAGGATGAAAGTTGGGTTGAAGCTATGCAAGAGGAGTTGCTGCAGTTCAAGCTTCAGGAGGTCTGGACATTGGTTGATTTGCCAAATGGAAAAAGGGCAATTGGTACAAAATGGGTGTTCAGATGCAAGAGAGATGAAAGAGGGATTGTTGTCAGAAACAAGGCTAGATTGGTGGCTCAGGGATACACTCAGGAAGAAGGTATAGACTATGATGAGGTATTTGCTCCAGTTGCAAGATTGGAGGCTATCAGACTTTTCTTGGCATATGCCTCATACAAGCATTTTCCTGTGTATCAAATGGATGTGAAAAGTGCTTTCTTGTATGGAAAGATACCTGAAGAAGTTTATGTGATGCAACCACCTGGGTTTGAAGATCCTAAGTATCCTGACAGGGTCTACAAGGTGAAGAAAGCACTGTATGGATTACATCAAGCTCCTAGAGCTTGGTATGACACCTTATCCAAATATTTGTTGAATAATGGTTTTAGCAGGGGAACCATTGATAAAACATTGTTCATTAAGAAAGACAAAAAGGATATCCTACTTGTTCAAGTTTATGTAGATGATATCATTTTTGGGTCTACAAATAAGGTGTTGTGTGAAGGATTTGAGAAGCTTATGCACAGTAGATTTGAGATGAGTTCTATGGGAGAGTTGACTTTCTTTTTGGGGCTTCAAGTTAAGCAGAAGTCAGATGGGATTTTTATTAGCCAAGATAAGTATGTGGCTGATATATTGAAAAAATTTGGATTCCAGGATGTGAAGGCAGCCAAGACACCCATGGATAAAAACAAACCTTTGCTCAAGGATGAAGATGGGATAGAAGTTGATGTACATCTGTATAGATCCATGATTGGCTCATTGATGTATCTGACTGCTTCAAGGCCAGATATCATGTTTTCTGTGTGTGCCTGTGCTAGATTCCAAGTGTCCCCAAAGGTTTCTCACTTGGAAGTAGTCAAAAGAATTTTTAGGTACCTAAAGGGTCAACCAAAACTTGGTCTTTGGTATCCTAATAATTCACCATTTGACTTGATAGCATACTCAGATAGTGACTATGCTGGAGCTACTATGGACAGAAAATCTACTACTGGAGGCTGTCAGTATCTTGGTCATAGGCTGATCTCTTGGCAATGTAAGAAACAAACAGTGGTGGCTAATTCGACAACTGAAGCAGAATATGTTGCTGCTTCTAGCTGCTGTGGACAAGTGCTCTGGGTTCAGAATCAATTGCTGGATTATGGGTACAATTTCATGAACACAAAAATTTTCATTGACAACAACAGCACAATGTGTATTATCAAAAATCCTGTTTTTCATTCTAAAACAAAACACATAGAGATAAGACATCATTTTATTAGAGATTGTTATGAGAAAAAGTTAATTCAAGTGGTTAAAATTCATACTGACAACAATGTTGCTGATTTACTTACAAAATGTTTTGACATAAGTAGATTTCAGTTTCTAGTTGCTAGTATTGGCATGATCAATCTTTAAATCATTCAACATCTTATCTTTGTATGTTTTTGTAAAATTTTGTAAGGATTTGTGCTGTTGATTTGTCATTATCTGGTGTTTAGTTAAAGTCTGCTGTTTAGTTAGTTTGTTTCTATGCTACTCTGCTGCTATTATGGAATATACTTGTTTTGTGTTTGTTGTTTGCTACTAACCTTTTGCAGATAAATAAACATACACAATCAAGTTAAACATTAACAGAGGGAATTCATTGATCATAAAGGCTTCAGTACATAAAGTTTCAATACATTCAAGCTATTCAAAAGAGAGGTTCAAAAGACATCAAGCTACAAAGTTCACAATCTATATCTTCGCAAAATCAGGCATGACTTTGCTTTGTGGTCCCCTTGTGCCCATGGCCTCAAAAACCTTAGGGCAGGGGAGTGCAATGACTACTGAACGAGGAGGTGGAGTTTGTTGCTGACTGGTGGATGGAGCTGCTTTCTTCTGTTGGTTGTTCTTCCTTGGCACAGCGGGTTTCTTCTTAACTGGACTTGGTTTGGGCTGAGGAATGTGGACGCTCTTTGCAAATTCGGCTGCGGCTTTTTCCATCTGCTTCTGTAGTTCAGCTGTTAGTGGATGTTTTGGTGGAATGATCTCCCAAGCTCCTTGGTAGTACGTCATGTGTTTTGGCCAACCTTGCTGTTTCCCTGGCCAATTAGCTGTTTCGTCATCGCTTGATTCTTCAAATGACGATGGTGTCGATGGAAGTGAATCAGAGTATGACTCTTCTTTGATTGCTTTTCCTTTGTTTTGTGAGGTGGATGCGTTCTTTGGAAAGTAATTCGCCCAACCACTTGACTCATCCGATGATGAATCCGAAGAAATTTCGATGATAGGCATTTTTGAGGAACTCATTTTGGATTGGTGTTGAGTTAGGGTTTGGAATTGGGGATTTGTTTTTGTGATTAAGGATTTATGAAGTTTATTGTGGGGTTGGTATGGTATTTAAGGAGGTGATTTTTCAAGATTTTGGGAATGTTGACTTTCGGTCAACACTTTCATAACTCTGCTGATGAGTTTGAAAGTTGAAGGGTCAAACTGAAATATTTTGGCGCGGTCTTAACCCTAATTGAATCAAAAAGGTATCTTTTACCCAATTGATCTCATTACACTCTAATTGCTCCAAACTTACACTCAATTCTCACTCAAACACCACAATTCATATCATTTCACCCCAAACCCACAAATTAAATGGCTCGAAGAACATTTCCGGAAGAACACAATGAGGTAGCGTTTCTCAGTAAGGTTAGTGCAGCGGATGGATTTTACGAGGTAATGGATTTTCTGGGTTCATCTAAGTTGAGGTATGCATTAACAGTTGCCCCTACAATTTACAAATCTCATATGCGACAATTTTGGTCAACTGTTAGATTGGATGTCTTAGATGGTGAGGAACGACTCATAGGTAGTGTAGATGGGGAGGACATTGTAGTTAGTGAAACCACAATTAAGAGAAGTTTGAAATTGTCAGGTACCCCAACACCCCCTACTATAACCCCAGAAGTTGTGATGGCTGAACTTGAGTCTTTTGGTTATGAGAGACCTGAGAATAGTGGGACATTTTTGAAAGGTCGTATGTGTCCCCATTGGAAGTTTTTACTGCATACTCTCCAACACTGCATGTTTCCTAAGATAGGTGGGTGGAGTGAGTTTAATGCATCTCAGGCAATGGCTTTTGTATGTTTAGCTACAGGGCAACCCTATGATTTTTCTGTCATGATATTTGAAGGGATGAAGAAATTTGTTAAGAAGAAGTTTTACTTATACCCTAGGTTTCTCCAACTTATAATAAACACACAGCTAAGGAAACCTTTGAGGCATTCACAAATTGAGCCTTGTAGTAGAATGGCCATCAAGATGTTTGCCTTTTTGAAGAAGAATGGGAAAGGATTTTCTGGTGGTATTACTCCCTTATCTGAGCATATCTTGACTGTAGTGGCTGAAGTGCATGAGGATGAAGAGGCTGGTACACCCACAGCTTCCCATCACACATCCTCATCAACAAGTTTGAATGAATCATCTTCTACTGAACCACAACCTACCCAATCACCTAGGAATTCACAAATTGAGAACATTGTGCACCCTCAGGCCAATGTTAGTATGGTAGCAGATGAGGCTGGTACAGGTGGAGGTGGTACCATGATGGAAGAGGCTGGCACTACTGTTTCCAACTTAGTAGTTGAACAGGACAGTGCTAACATACTTAAGACCTCGACCATGGCAACATCATTTGGAGAAGGTTCTCAGGAACCTGACACAACTGGTGGTAACCCCAGCCAAATGGATTTTATGGGGGGCTCAGATGTTCATCCTAGGGATGAGACTGAGTTTATGTCCAAAGATTCACCTCTCAGAGAAGGTAACACATCTCGAAGTGATGAGGACAGAGATGAACATATTGAATTGATGGACACTTATGTACAAATGGACATTGCAGATGATACACCTCTCGGACCAGGTCACACAGGTCGAAGTGTTGATGCTAGAATTGAACTTGAAACTGATGATTTGACGGCTAACATACCTGTACAAAATGACAATTCCAATGATATTCTGAAACAATTGAAAGCATTGACGGAAAAGTGTACAAATTTGTCAAAGGAGGTGCTTGATCTAAGAAAAGAGTTAAAGACAGTCAGAGCTACTCAAGGTGCTGAAATTAGGAGGCTTAAACTAAGGGTTACACACCTTGAGGGGAGGCTCAAGAAGAGGTCCAAACCAAGTTTGGAAGAGAATGCTTCCAAACAGGGGAGGAATGATCAAGAGGCTGTTGTAAATGATCAGGAGGTTGTGATGAATGATGCTGAACAAGAGGATGTGATAGGTTCAGGGGAGGTAGAAAAGGATGTTACAAAAGATTCAGTGGAGGTTGAAATTGAAAAAGACTCTGTTGTTGTTGAAAATGTAGCTGAAAAGGGTGACTCTGCTGGTGCAGAACACTCTGCTAATGAAGTTGCTGGTGCAGAAGAACACTCTGCTGATAGATTAAATGTTTCTGCTGAAAATAAAGAGAAGAGTGCTGGAGTTGAGAACTCTGCTGATGCTGAATCAGATGATGATCAAATGACTTTAGCTGAAGTGCTTCTGAATATGAACAAAGCAACTAAAATATCTACAACATCACAAACATCACAAGATCAACCTGTTGCTGACTCTGATGAAGATTTTGAAAGGATGCAGAAATTGGCTGAAGAGGCTCAAATTGCTCATGATGAAGAACTTGCAAGAAGTTTTGCAGCTAGTGAAGAAAGAGATCAGTCTGAACTTATGGAAAGTGCTGCATTTAAAGAAGTTAGTCAAGAAGAATTGGATGCACAGTTGCAGTATTTTATTGAGTCTGATATGATTGTCAGAGGTGAAGCAAGACTGATATCAAATGATGAGCAGTTGGATTTAACTGAAAAGACAAATGAGCTTGTTGCTTTTATACTCAAAAAGAATGGATTGACTAAGTGGGAAGAGTTGGTTAAGAGGATAACAGAAGCTCAGAAACATGGTTATAAGGGAAAGTCAACTTCAAGAAAAGCATTGGTTACTGACATGAAATACTATTTGAAGAATGCTAGAAACTATCAGATGAAGGATTTCAAAGGAAAGCCAGATCACTTAATTGAAAAGGAATTTTATGAAACTTATGCTCAGCTAAATCCAAGAAAAGTTTCTGAAAAGAAGAGAAATCCAGAAGTTAAGGGATCTGACAATAAAGAAGCATCTGGGAGTGGAAGTGTTTCAAGGCCTGTAGTAACTGATGTTGAGAAAGAGAAAGAAGTTGTAGTTGAAGCTGAAGAAGAACCTGAAGTTGTGACTGAATCATCTGTTGGTACAAAAAGATATAGAAGGAGAGTAAAGCAGGTGAGTAGGAAGAAGAGAAAAGTAGTGATGAGTGATACTGAGGAAGAGGAAAAAGGAGATAGTGATTCAGGGAATGAAGATGTGACTGAAGATGAGATGAAAGGGGTTATGGATCTCACAGTTCATGAACCTCAAGAAGAGCCTGAGATACTTGATGAATTACCTTTATCAGTAAAATATCCAATAATTTCTTATTCACATGATATTTTAGCTGATAGTAGTGTATGCTGGGTGATTGAAAGATCAAATGGTTCAAGAGTGGGATATACTAGTTTTTCTCAAATGATGCACTATATGGATAGAGATGATATTACTCAACTCTGGAATTTGTACAAGATGAGGTATGGAGATATTAGACCAGAGATAGTGTATGAGAGGCTGAATTATTACTACTTGAAGAACATGTTTGAACCTGATGAGAAAAGCATTGAATGGAGGAAGTTACTGAGCTCTACAGTTCAGAAGTGGTACTTATATCAAAGTTGTGGAGTTCATGTTTTGACTTGCATAGGTGTAACTGTATATATGCTTGTGGAAAAGGACTATGTCATCAACAACAGTACATCTATTCTGTATCAAATGCTGCAACCTGGAAAGTTGGCACTTCAAAGACCATTTGATTCAGATCATCAAGCAAGAGAATTGATTGAGAAATACAAACAGTTGCTGGTATCACAAGTTTCAAAACAGTAAGGTGTTTGGAAGCATCCTCCTGGTGTTTATCTGAGATTAAGGAAACTTGATGATTTTTGGAGAAAAATATCAAGTTTAGGGGAGGATTGTTGGGTCTGAAATGCTGCTGATTGGAGAATAACAACTCTGCCGGATAGTTGTGTAACTCTGCTGATTAGCACAAGAACTCTGCTGGTTTGATAACTCTGCTGTTTTGGTATAATAGGCATATTGTAACTCTGCTGCTAGCTCACGAGGACTCTGCTGCTAGAAGGATTACTCTATTGCTTGTTATTTATGTAAAGTATGTTAAGATAAGTATAGAAAAGATACGTATGAATATTTTGCTTGTATAGGAAGTCTTGTAAACCGACTAGGACTCCTTACGCTATAAAAGGAGGTTCTAAGGTTAGGGTTGGATGTCGATTAATTAATCATCTTAGCATACGTATTATTGTTTTCACTTCAAGGTTTCTTGTAACCCTATTGCTATTCAGAGCAATCGTATTAATATATTGAAGTGTTGTTTGATAATTCGTTTGTGTTTTCTTCTTAAGATCAAATATTAGTTTCCGCATAATATTTGATATACAGTTTCTATACCTATTACTTTAGATTTATCTAAGGTAATTAACAAGATCGTGAAGCTCAACTGGGATCAACAGGAAGAGCGCTTTCAAGCTACCTGATGTACGGAGCAGGACGAATGACGCGTTGGGGAGTGAAACAGTCGGGTCTACCCTACGTGGCTCAAAACAAGCAACGCTATGACGACAGCGACAAACCGACAGAAAAAAGGTTTGACTTACTTGACGTTGATAAGTGTTTATTTCAAAGGCGGGATGTATCAAGAAGCTAAAGAGGTGTATAAGGAGTTTAAATGTGGAGGTCTGAAAGCAGATGTTCTTTTGTATAGTGAAATAATTGATTCGCTTTGTAAAAAAGGGTTTGTTGAATCCTCTGCTTTATTGCTCGACGAGATGACTAAAAAAGGGATGCAACCAAACGTTGTAACGTATAATTCCATCATAAATGGATTCGGTCAGTCGGTTAATCATGAGATTGGGTGTTTGGAAAACGGCGATAATAAGACTGATAATAAAGACGATGATAGGATTATTAAGATTTTTGAACAGTTGGCTTCGAGTAATTTCAGTATCGTTGAAAAAAATAGTAAGGGAAGAAAGGAGATTATATGTGTTTTAGGTGTTTTTCTGAAGATGCATGAGATGGAAATTAAGCCAAACGTGGTGACATTTTCAGCTATTCTGAACGCTTGCAGGTTTAAACTTACTCCTATAACTGTTCAACATTTCACTAGGGTAACGTTTAGTATGCTGAAGTAAACTAAGGGAATAACTGTCTATTCCTCTGTAAAGAAATAAAGTTTTTTTCGTTTCCCACTTGAATAGAATGTAACTCACGTTTTTGAATAAGTATCATCATTAACATAATATTTTATCTAAAAAGTGTCAAAGCTTCAAAGAAAGGTTCTGTAAAAATATCTAAAAGTTTCACGTTTTTACTGTAATACTAAATTCCTAAATGAGGTCTGATTGGAATAGTGCTGGTAAGGCTTTCCGTGGTGTTTGTTACGTTTTCCTGTGTTTAATTTGGAGGTGACAGAAATATATTGGGAAAATGCTAAAAAAATACATCGAAGTTGACATTTTTTGCGATTGTAAGGTGTCATATTTTTTTTGGTAAATGTATGACTAAAGTATTGAATTGGGTCATTGTGGGCATCGAACTTGATACTTTTTGTTATTGTATGTATTACGTCTGCTAAACGTCACATCGTTAGTCCTTTATACTAATAGCCGTTAGTAAATAACTTACAATTCCGTTTTCTTACGTTTTTATACATTTTCAGACGTTTTCGTCCGTGTTTTTACATTTTCGTCCGTTTTTACACATTTTCATCGATTTTTTTTGCGTTTTTGTCCCTTTTTTTTACGTTTTCGTCTGTTTTTACACGTTTTCGTCTGTTTCCATCAATTTTTTTTGCGTTTTCGTCCCTTTTTTTACGTTTTCGTCTCTTTTTACATGTTTTCGTCTGTTTTTACATGTTTTAGTCCGTTTTTACACGTTTTCGTCCTTTTTTTATGTTTTCGTCTGTTTTTACGTTTTTGTCCGCGTTTTTACACGTTTTCGTCCGTTTTTACACGTTTTAGTCCGTTTTCATCACATTTTTTTGCGTTTTCGTCTGTTATTTACGTTTTCGTCTGTTTTTACACATTTTCATCCGTTTTTACACGTTTTAGTCCGTTTTCGTCCGTTTTTTTGTGTTTTCGTCCATTTTTTTACGTTTACGTCTGTTTTTACGTTTTCGTCCGCGTTTTTACACGTTTTCGTCTGTTTTAACACGTTTTAGCTCGTTTTCATCAATTTTTTGCGTTTTTGTCTGTTTTTTTTATGTTTTCGTCTGTTTTTACGTTTTCTTCTGTTTTACACGTTTTCGTCTATTTTTACGTTTTCGTATGTTTTTAAGTTTTCGTCTGTTTTTACATTTTCGTTCGCGTTTTTACACGTTTTTACGTTTTTATGCGTTTTTACACGTCCGTGGACGAAAACGTGCAAAACGCGGACGAAAACGTAAAAACAGACGAAAACGTAAAAGCAAACGAAAACGTGTAAAAACAGACAAAAACGTGTAAAAACAGACGAAAACATAAAAATAGACGAAAACGTAAAAAAACAGACGAAAACACAAAAAATAGATGAAAACGGACTAAAACGTGTAAAAACGGAAGAAAACGTGTAAAAACGCGGACGAAAACGTAAAAACAGACAAAAACGCAAAAAAAGGACGAAAACGGACTAAAACGTGTAAAAATGGACGAAAATGTGTAAAACAGACGAAAACGTAAAAAAAAGACGAAAACGCAAAAAAATTGATGAAAACGGACTAAAACGTGTAAAAATGGACGAAAACGTGTAAGAACGCGGACGAAAACGTAAAAACAGACGAAAACGTAAAAAATGGACGAAGACAGACGAAAACGTGTAAAAACGGACTAAAACATGTAAAAACAAACCAAAACATGTAAAAACAGACGAAAACATGTAAAAACAGAGGAAAACATGTAAAAAAACAGACGAAAACGCAAAAAAAATAGATTGAAACGGACGAAAACGTGTAAAAACAGACGAAAACGTGAAAAAACAGACGAAAACGTAAAAAAAGGGACGAAAACGCAAAAAAATTTGATGAAAACGTGTAAAAACGGACGAAAACGTAAAAAAACGGACGAAAACGTCTGAAAATGTATAAAAACGTAAGAAAACGGAATTGTAAGTTATTTACTAACGGCCGTTAGTATAAAGGACTAACGATGTGACGTTTAGCAGACGTGATACATACAATAACAAAAAGTATCAAGTTCGATGCCCACAATGACCCAATTCAATACTTTAGTCATACATTTACCAAAAAAAAAAAAGTGGCACCATATAATTGCAAAAAATATCAACTTCGATGTATTTTTTTAGCATTTGCCCAACTATATTCTCATGCTGCTGATGATGAGTCTCACATATTCATGGTCAGGACCCGTTCCCCCAACTACGTAGGTTGTACTGACGTTGGATTTCTCCTCGCTGTTTGCTAGATCACTATCGTTGGGATTTGGATTCAAGGCATTTTTTGTTGGTTGGGTTTTTGTTGCTTCTTGATGGCTTCTCTGTATTTTGCTATAACATTGTCCAATCCGCCAATCAAATATATATCTATTTGCCTACTTGAAAAAGCATCACTTTTCCTTTATTTTCAAAATCACTGATTCTTACAACATAGTATACATTGTTTCATTCTTATCTCATTCATTTCTATTTGATGTATGTTTGCAGCCGTTGCAGTTCGTTTGAAGAAGCTTCATTGTTGTTAGAGGAACTGAGGTTATTCGATAACCAAATGTATGGCGTGGCTCATGGGCTTTTAATGGGGCATACAGAAAATGTATGGGTTCATGCTCTGTCTCTTTTTGATGAGGTCAAACTGATGGACTCTTCAACCGCATCTGCCTTCTATAATGCTTTGACCGACATGCTGTGGCATTTTGGACAGGTAAATTAACTACTTGATTTATCTGCTTCCCATATGCTGAAAATTTTCAAAATTTTAGGGGGTGTTTGGCATGCATTTTGAAAAGTGATTATCTGATTATTGCTTTTGAATTCTGTAATTTGCCACTTACTATCTAATTCATGAACTTTTACATTGTTTGGCAGAACAGACCTTGCTAACAGACTGCTTTCTAGCAAATATTCGGTCCGGCCTGCGCATAAATCTTCAGATTATAAGGTAAATTTAGATTTCAATATTCTATTTCATGTCTATCCTGCCTTAATCATCATGCGTTCATTTCACACAATAATGATATGACAAATGATGCGAATTCGTCTCCAAATGAAGTAATACGTATGTATTATATAGTCTAATACCATGGGCATTTTCCACCACACAGGATACCAATCTGACCTCCATTTCTTTATGTGCAGTTAACAGGGCAACGTTTGATGACAACAACGACAAACCAACCGATAAAAGGTGTTCTAGGTAACCTTATGTCTTCATTTTAGGTATTTTAGTAGTTTACCTCAGTAGGTGTTTGTAGCATCCACTACAAATTTTAGCTGGGCGGAAACTGTAACCATAATTGTTTATCAGTTCAATTTTGTTATTTGCAGTTTCCATGGCATAAAAAAAGAGCAATTTCAAGCTACCTGATGTACGGAGCGGGACGAAAAAAAACACATGTTTAGTATACACATGTATGTTTTCACCATTCATTATTGTAGAATATAATAATCAGTTTATATTTAGTCATTAAAAAAATATACAATATACGAAATAGGCAGTTAAAATAAGCAATCGAAGCCAACTACTTACTGCATTTTAATACATTAGATAAGCAATTTTTATGTTTTTTGGGATTTTTTTTTACATATAAGTTGCTTATCTGATTATTTCTGCGTATCAGGTTATAGGTTGACGACCTCAGTCGCTTGAAAGACATGCAAGTGGTGTTCGAACTTCAAAGACATGAAATTATTGGTACGTTGACTTATAGTTTAGAACATTTGCATCTATACATAATATGTGTACGATATTTAGTTACATACAATATTAGTTAGTTTAGAATTGACCTACTGCCCTTGATCTTAATTTATGTGTTTTTTTTTTTTTTTTTTTTTTTTTTTTTTTTTTTTTTTTTTTTTTTTTTTCACGTTAGTACCATATGAATGAAACTGGGGTCCTAAAGGTATGCATAATTTTCAACATGGCATCTTTGTCTACTTAGTAAAATTCCTTTCTGGTACAATGGCATAGGTATGTGTAGGATCGTGTCTGATTGCTTGAGCTTGGTTAAACCGTTTATGTAAACACAAACAACTTAGGAGAAGCTCTAAGTGTAAGACTTGTGCCTATGCGGAAACTAAACACAAGAATATAAAGAAGAAAATAACTAACGAAGGTTTGATCCTCTATGGATCGTTTATGAACTAAATAGTTTTGTTATTGATGCCTACATAAACCCTAGCTGCAGGTTTCTTTTATAGACTAAGAAACCCTAATACAGCTCATACAAACCGTGTAAAGAGATATACATGATCTCTTCTAAAAATAAATCTAACAAACATTCTAAACATACGGGATAACTATTACTACTACCCGCAGTAATGACTACTAACAGCAGAAACAAAATAACACTAACAGCAGGAACCAACTGCAGCAGCAATGGATAACTACCAGCATGAACCAGCTGCACTACCAGCAGGAATGGAAATAAACTATTATTCCAAAATTCCTAACAATCCTCCCCTAAACTGGTACTTGACTAGGTTAAGTTCCAGTTTCTTGATTGAGCTTTGAACACTTGGGCCTGAGGATTGCACTTGAGCAGCAGCATCAATAAGTAACCAGCAACAACATCTTTAAAGCAAAACTTCCAGCAGCAACCTCTATATAACAACAGCAACAGGAAAACATCTCCAATTAAACTGGTTACCATGAACTTCATTTGATCTTGACTGCTACTATGACAATGTGTACATCAAATCACTTTAAGTTTCATACTATTCTCATCACTTCCAGGTGTGTTAACTCCTGTGAGAGGTGAATCATTGAAAATTAATGGATTTGATGTCTCTTTACCAATAGCCATCACTACTGGAGTAGCCAATGTTTTGGTGTGTAAGACCATGGTACATTGATAACCATCTGATTTTTAGTAAATCAGCAACTATAAACGGATTTGAGTTGTCTTTACCTGTAGCCGTTTGCTCAGGACTAGCCAATTCTTGGTTACAGATGAACCTTGGTGAATTGAGTACCAAATATGGTTTTCCAACTGCCTTTACCACAAGCCATATACATGTGGGCTAGCCAATTCTTTGGAAAGCCCAAAGGAGTAAAATCCATGGTGAATTGAAAACCATTCAACTCTCAGTAATGAAACATCGGTGAGTTGAGAACCCTATAGCTTTGAGCAAGCTATTACAGCTATCAACGGATTTGATGATCACACTAGAGCCGTACCCTCATGGTGAGTCAACTCTTTCTTGTCTGTGAGACATGGTGAGTTGAGTACCATTTGTTGTGTGGTCAAAGACCAACACTGTACCTGCAACTCAAAACCATACAAGTTAGCACACAAAATATACATACACACACACACACACACACACATATATATATATATATATATATATATATATATATATATATATATATATATATATATATAATATATATATATATATATATATATATATATATATATATATATATATATTATCTAACACACAAAAAGAAAAAGAAAGAAGTAAAGAAGAAAGAAAAATATACAACAAGAAGCCCCCCCTTAGGCTTATACCTCCCCTCAATCTCAGCACCTAGGGATTGAGCATTCCAATATGAACCACCAGATAGTTGAATCTTGGACCATCAAAAGCTTTAGTTAACAGATCAACCACATTCTCATCAGTGTGTATTTTAAGCACTTGAATAAGATGCTTCTCATAAGCATCTCTTATGAAATGGTGCCTAATCTCTATGTGCTTTGTTCTTTGATGAAACACTGGGTTTTTAACAATACAGATTGTGCTTTGGTTGTCAATGAAGATTTTAGTGTTCATGTAGTTGAACCCATAATCCAATAGCTGATTTTGCATCCAAAGAACCTGTCCACAGCAGCTAGCAGCAGCAACATACTCTGCCTCAGTAGAAGATGTAGCCACTATAGTCTGCTTCTTGCACTGCCAAGAAACCAACCTTCTACCCAAAAACTGACAACCCCCAGTAGTAGATTTTCTATCAAAGTTAGCCCCAACATAGTCACTATCACTATAAGCTTCCAGCACAAAAGGAGACTCTTTGGGGTACCAAAGACCCAACTTAGGCTGACCTTTCAAATACTTGAAAATTTTCTTGACAACATTTAAATGAGAAGTCAAGGGTGTAACCTGATGTCTAGAACAAGCACTGACTGCAAACATGATATCCGGCCTAGAAGCTGTCAAATACATGAGTGAACCAATCATGGACCTATAGAGGTGAACATTAACAGCAGCATCAGGTTCATTATTGGATTTTGGCTTTGGAGCTTCATATGGTGTTGTTGCAGTCTTCACACTTTCCAAGTCAAACTTCTTAAGTATGTCATAAACATACTTCTCTTGGCTGATAAAAATCCCATCTGGTTTCTGTTTAACCTGTAAACCCAAGAAGAATGTCATCTCTCCCATAGCACTCATCTCAAATTCACTCTTCATCAACTCCTCAAATTCTCTACACCAAGCTTCATTTGTGGAACCAAAGATTATATCATCTACATAAACTTGTACCAGAATGATATCTCTGTAATTCTTCCTTATGAAAAGTGTTTTGTCTATTGCCCCTCTTCTGTAACCATGTTTTAGCAAAAAGGCTGACAACCTGGCATACCATGCCCTTGGTGCTTGATGAAGACCATAGAGTGCTTTTACCACTTTGTAAACCAAATCAGGATTCTGTGGGTCCACAAATCCCTTTGGTTGAGTAACATACACCTCTTCTTCAATCCTTCCATACAAAAATGCACTCTTTTCATCTTTTGCTTTTATTAGTATGTAATTAGAAGGTAGTTTATGTAATTAGATCAAACATGAAAAAGTGCAATGGTTGGCCAAAAGACACAACCATCACCACCATAGGAAACGGTGGCAGTTACCAAAGATGGCGGTTACCACCAACCATCACCACCGAAACGTTGCAATGGTTCAATCGTAACCATTCAACTTATATAAATAGAATATGTACGTGTGTAAGCACAACAACAATTTTAGATTCAATAAGAACAAAGTTTATTACATATATTTCTTGTTTCTTGATCCTACTGGGACAACAAAAGCTTTCTTGATATACTGTTGTACATTAAAAAGGGAAATGTATTACTATGTCATAATTAGTAAGATTACTGAAGACATGAAGGGATTTGACTGCTCATGAAGCTTATCTTCCAGTCTAAAGCATAATATAGCGAGACAATAGGCATAATGGAAATCTTACCACTTCGTAATATCTTCAACGTTATTTACTTAGAATTGATACATACAAGATTACATGAAAGTTAAGAAAAAAGATCAAGACACGAAAGGAAATAATAATCATCCTAATTTTCCAGAAAGTAAATTGGGTTGGCCAACCGATCGAACTCTAAGAAATTATATCTCTTATGAACACAAACCACTTTGTTTAATAAAGTGGTTTCATGCCGGCCACTTGGCAGAAACTGGATTCTGACATGTTGATTGGTTTTTAGCTATTCGATCTTATACAAAGAAGTTAATGATACCCATAGTCGGCAAATCATTTAGTATTGTAGGCAGATAACAACTGTATATAAATACCACAACGCTTGAAAAGAAACACATAAAAATGGATGGAGTGAGGACAACTCATAAGAAGCCTCATGTCATCTTTATACCATTACCACTACAAAGCCATATGAAAGCCATGCTCAAACTAGCACAGCTTCTTCACCGCAAAGGACTCCAAATAACCTTTGTTAACACAGAATACATCCGGAAACGTATGCTCAAATCTGGTGGTGTACATAGCCTCGACGGCGCATGTGGATTCTGTTAGCCTTTTAATGTTGTTAGTACAAATGTTTTAGTGTTTAAGTATTAAGACTTTAGTATATATATATATATTCGTATGTATTATTAGTGTATGGGTCATTTAGTAGTCTGCTTATGGGTCGAAACTTTGTTAGCCCAAACCAGCCCATAAGTTAAACAGTTAGGGTAGTTATTATTAAACGGTTCCATCACAAACCATCACAACGTTTGGATGAACCAGTGTGTCGCTTAGGTTAGTATATATCTATGTGATTTTCGTCTTGTGAAGAATACAGAAACAACAACAATTACAACAATAAATTATAGCTATTATTTATTACTTATTCGTTATTCTTTTTATTATTTACCTACATTTGGCATCAGAGCGGTTATCATTCTTGGGAAGAAGAAGAACATCAACAATTGATTAGAACTCAGAGATTGCAATTGGATCGATCAGAAAGTTTTTCACGCCCAGATTGTTCTACTTTTTTTTATCCATCGAAGTGGAAAAAAGGTCAGAACCATTTTTTGACTTTTAAGAATAAAGGGATTATTGTTGTTCTTGGATTATTATTGTTGTTCCTGGAAGTAACGGTTGGTTTTGATTCACTCCGTGACCGAAAAACCCGTATACCGTTGTGTTTTAGAGTAGTTGGTTTGATTTGCTTTGCAACTGAAAACCTGCTTTACTATTCTTGGTTAATACGGTCGGTTTTGATTCGCTTTGCGACCGAAAAACCAGTGGACCATTGGTATTAAAGCAATTAGTTTTAGAGAAACCCGTGTATTAACAGTTGGTTTTGATTCGCTTTGCGACCGAAAAACCCATATACTGTTATTACAAAGAAGATTGATTTGATCCGAAACTATTAGAGTTGATATCAAATTAATCATAGTTGAAGGTTGATATCGATTTGATCCGATACTAGAAAAGTTGAAATCAAAATCGATCCGAAACCGGTGGAATACGAAGTCAGATTGTTAAGATTGGTAGAAAGAAGAAAAGAAACATGACTGGGGATTCTTCAAAGAAGAATGAAAATATAGCGAAGGAAGGAGGATTGACAATGAATTTCCAGTGCCCAATCCTCAACTCTACAAATTATACTATTTGGGCATTAAAGATTAGGGCAATCTTTAACGTCCATGGAATTTGGGAAGCAGTGGAACCTACAGCGGGAACTGAAGTGGATCAAAAGAAGAACAACACAGCAATTGCAATGTTATATCAAGCACTTCCAGAAAACATGATATTACAAATTGCTAATCTTACTTCAGCAAAAGAAATTTGGGATGCATTGAAGGTGCGACATGTAGGAGTTGATAGGGTTAAAGAAGCACGGTTACAAACGCTAGAATCAGACTTTGAATCACTAAAGATGAATGTTAATGATTCACTCGATGTCTATGCGGGAAAGATTAGTGAGATTGCATCACAAACAAGCAGTCTCGGGCATACCTTGGATGACAAGAGATTGGTTCGTAAACTTTTGGGCTCGGTACCGGAGAAGTATATTCAAATTGTTGCTGCAATCGAACAATTTGCTGATCTGAACACGATGCCATTCCAAGAGGCCGTGGGAAGATTGAAGGCTTTTGAGGAACGCACCAAGAAGCAATCTAAGGAAGAAGACATGTCAAGTAAACTTCTGTTTACCAAAGAAGATGGGAAGGAAAAGGAAAAGGAACATAAATGTGAACGATGTGGTCATGAGAGTTCAAGTAAAGAATACAAAGGACATGGCCAAGGTGGAAATTGGAAGACATGGAGAAATAAAGATAGGAATCGCCTCCAACAAAATAAGGATCATATAAGATGTTTCAAGTGTAATAAACTTGGACACTTCAGGCATGAATGTGCAAATTCGGAAAAGAAGGAGGAGGCAAACCTGATCTGGGATGTAGACGACGAACCAACACTTCTCTAACAGCAGCCAAGATAGTAATGAAGAAAGACAGCAGGCAACTTAGAAAGATGTGAAAAATTTGATACTAACACATTAGGGGGAAATTGTTAGCCTTTTAATGTTGTTAGTACAAATGTTTTAGTGTTTAAGTATTAAGACTTTAGTATATATATATATTCGTATGTATTATTAGTGTATGGATCATTTAGTAGTCTGCTTATGGGTCGAAACTTTGTTAGCCCAAACAAGCCCATAAGTTAAACAGTTAGGGTAGTTATTATTAAACGGTTCCATCACAAACCATCACAACGTTTGGATGAACCAGTGTGTCGCTTAGGTTAGTATATATGTATGTGTTTTTCGTCTTGTGAAGAACACAGAAACAACAACAATTACAGCAATAAATTATACCTATTATTTATTACTATTCGTTATTCTTTTTATTATTTACATACAGATTCCAATTTGAAACCATTCCAGATTGCATACCTCGCAGTTCTGAAGATGATGATGGTTCAGCACTACTTCTTCAACATGTTGAAACCACCTTCTTGGCTCCTTTCCTTGATCTTGTGGCAAACCTTTTGACTCCTCCTACATGCATCATATCTGATGGCTTCATGTCGAATTTCACTGTTCATGCTGCACAAAAGCTGGAAATCCCGATTATGCTTTACTGGACATTTTCTGCTTGTGGCTTCATGGGTATTTACCAGATAAAAAATCTCACCGAGAGAGGATTTACGCCACTCAGAGGTTTGTTTTTATGCGTGTGTAATATATATGATTCGGCTTATGATGCTCTAAGAAGCTAACTATTGATGAGAAAATTACTAGTATGATTATTTTGAGTGAGAACTGTTACAAAGTACGTCGAATACCCTTTTTTATATATATTTATTCAGAAATAACCCCATATATTTGTAACCATTTTTTTAAAGATGTTAGAGAAGAGCAAATTCTCAAAATAGTACAAAAACTTGGGTAGTGGTCACAAAAAGGTACAAAAATAACACATCTTCCTCAAATGGTCATGTGCGAATGTGCGGCTCAACTGAATGTGCGGCACGTGTCCACTTTTTTAATAATAAAGTACAGTGGTAGGTGAATGTTTTCCCATATATTTTTTTTTGTCTTATTACAAGAGTATTAAAAAGACCAAAATACCCTCTTTTTAATGTGTGACATGGTCATGTGCGAATGTGCAACATGGTCATGATCATCAACAGCCGGCGATAACCATATATTCTGGCGACACCCATTTATTCGGGCCAACCTTTTTTTCTCAAAAGAAATTGTCAGAGTTACATCCAAATCTCAAGTACTATCAATAAATCATAATTATTTACGAAAAATATTCATTACATATGTTCCACAATCATGCCACAATAGATTATTACAATTAGTTGTTAGCATGTAGGTTGTAATGTAACTTCCGAAAGGAAAAGAAAACACAGCCAGTGTTTATATGCTTCACCATTCATTATATCTAAATAACCAAGTATATTTCATGCTTACGTTTTGGTTCTTTGAATCACATTTGTAGCTTACCAACACCAAAATTAAACATTTAATGCTTTGTAGCATGTCTTCACCATTCACTCATATTATCTCAACCACCTACCACCACCACCACACGCCACCACAATTTACCCACCTTTAATCATGGCATCTCCACACCATGAAGTAGAAGAACAACACCAACAACAACCCGATATTGGCGGTTCACCATCGACGGTGACGGTGACATCACCAGTTGAGGAAGACCAGGAGTTTATAGACTCCAATATGGTTGGTAGATCTGAAACTAGAAACAGGGGTGGTGATGGTGTCGGATCTGGGTTGGTGATGATGGCGGATCTGTTGTGTGGTGGTTGTATGTTGATGATGATGGTGGTGGAGGCAAGATCCGCTTATGGTGGTGGCAAAAACTTGTAGATCTAAAAAAAAACTTGTGGATCTAAAAAAAACTTGTAGATCTAAAAATAATAATAATAATAAAAACTTCAATTGGTGGTTTAGCAAATAGCTGGCCAGAATTTTTGAGAGAGAGAGAGAGGTGTATGAGTGAGAATGTATTTATATTTAAAAGAGGTGGTATATTTGTCATTTAAATAAAAATTCAAAGTCAATGTCCCATCTGCCACTGTACTTTATTCTTTAAAAAGTGGAATACACGTGTCACACATTCAGTGGATTCGCACATGCCATTTGAGGAAGATGTGTTATTTTTGTACCTTTTGGTGACAACTACCCAACTTTTTGTACTATTTTGAGAATTTGCTCGTTAGAAAAAGTACACATGTGTGGTTTTCTGAAATAAGTGGTTAGATACAGATAAATATGAACCACATGATATATTTTGTGAAAGATGCCACTTAAATAAGTTATTTGATAACTCTTTCAGCGTAACTGCATAAGAAAGTTGTGCATACAAGATTGCACATCAATTTACATGCACTAGATAATATACTAAATATATTTTGTCGGATGCTCATAAATTATTTATTATCTACTGTCATTATGACTATATGAACTAGATAATTTACTCAACGTAATAACAGTGATCATTCATCTTTGCAGATGAAAGTTACTTGACAAATGGCTACTTAGACACTGTTATAGATTTGGTACCCGGAATGGAAGGAATCCGGCTTAAGGATTTGAACAGTGTCATCCTAACTACAGACCCAGTAGATATACTATTTACATTCTTTACTAAAGCTACACAAATTTCTAATGATGTTACACATAATATTTTCCACACGTTTGACGCTTTGGAATGTTGGAATATATAATTAGTTTAAGACTTGAGGGGTATAAAGTGTAAATGGGAAAAAGGAAACAACACATCTATTCAGGAAAGGTCCAAACGGTTTGGGCCTCTCACAACAAACAGACACGACGGTCCAAGGAGACATGACTCTTGTGAAGCATCGCAACGCTTCGGAAATAACCGCCATCTTAGATTAGTATAAATAGGATTGATTTCTTTCAGTTACAATAATCCAACATCAATTCATATACAGTGATTGTAAAAATATTCTGATTCAATTACACTTTTTTCTTCTAGTTTGATTACATACCTGGGCATCATTGGTATCGGAGCGGGTTGAAGAATCAAAGAGAGAAGGTTGTTCGTTTGTGATAAACAACAACCGAAACAAGTCCAAAAAATCGAGTAATTCGATTAGGAAGAACAAGGACAACAGAGGCGGCTCCATTCGTGAATAAGAACAAGAAAAATAGGGGTTGTTCGTTTGTGACTAAGGACGATTGGCTGTTGTTTGCGGTGCGAAGCCACGAACAAGGGCAGCGGTTTTTTCAAAGAAAAAGACTAGGAGCAAAATAATTGTAGGTTGGTTGATTGTGATAATCAGGCAACTTTCATAGATAGAAGAAAAGGGAAACAGGGATTGTTTCATAATTGTTGGTGGAAGAAACAAAATAGAAGCATATCAATTGTTTGGGTGGTTGTATTTGACTGATTGGAAGAAAGCAGTAAGAAATATAAGAGAGCGATTCTCAAATTTTCAGGTTTTGCGTTCTATTACTGAATCTGAAAATTATTTTTGGTATTGGAATCATATTGGTTTAGAAGAATCTATGTTAGATTTTAAGTGTTGAAAAAAACTTAGAAAACATGTCGGATTCAAATAGTAACAACAACAATAATGCACTTGGGGGATCATTGGCACATTTTCAATTTCCGGTTTTAAATTCTACAAATTACCCCGTTTGGGCTATTCGATTCAAAACGATTTTAGAAGCAAATGGTATATGGGAAATTATAGAACCAGGCACTAAAACTGATGTGAAGAAAAACAAAGCCGCGATGGCATATTTATTTCAAGCATTGCCAGAGGATCTAGTGTTACAAGTTGCAAGTTGTAAGACTGCAAAAGAAGTGTGGGATGCACTTAAGACAAGATATGTTGGAGAAGATCGAGTACAAAAGGCACGATTGCAAACACTCAAATCAGAATTTGAGATGTTGCAAATGAATGAGGAAGACACAATTGATGCATTTACCGCCAAGATAAATGGGATTGTGACTAGGGCAGCGAATTTGGGTTCAACATTTGATCAACCAAGTCTAGTACAAAAACTTCTGAATTCCGTACCAGATAGGTTTATACAAATTGTTGCATCCATAGAGCAACACTGCGATCTAGACAAAATGACTTTAGATGATGCGATTGGAAGATTGAAGGCTTTCGAAGAGAGAATAAAGTTTAAGAAGAATAAGGAAAGTGACGATCAAAACAAGTTATTGTTGACACGTCACAACAATAACTTTACTCGAGGAAGGCGTTTTGGAAAACGTGGACAAGATTTTTCGAGAGGACAAGGCAGAGGGAGATATAAAAGTGAAGGACACACCTCAAATGAGTCGGAAGGAAACAACAACAAACCGCGAAGGTATGGTGATAAGTCGCAAATAAATTGCTACAAGTGTGGAAAACTTGGGCACTATGCTTATGAATGTTCAAGCAAGAAAGAGAAGGAAGATGCGGCACTATTAATAGAGAATGATGATGATGAACCGGCACTTCTGATGTGCCTTATTGATGAAAATTAGAAAGTTTAAAAACTTGATCGTGTGACGCGATCAAGACAAAGACCGTGTGATGCGGGAAATAACATGTGAAAGGTGCAGTCAATTCAGTGAATGAATTAAAAGAAACATGTGTGATACGGTTTCAATCCGTGAAGGATCAAAATAATTATGTGAAAGAATTAAAGGTTGTGTGAAATAACCAAGTTTGCCGTGAAGGAAAGTTCATGAAGAACAAGATCGTGACTGGTCAAAGTGAAGACGGTGTGAAGCCAAGTTGTGTGAAACAAACAAGTGAAGATAATCTGTGATAGATTATTAAGGAAAACTGTGTGATGCAAAGTAGTGAGAAACTACAAAATCAAGTTTGTGTGAAGCAAAGTTCATGAGGAAGAAGTTAAACTGAAGTATGAAGATTGCGTGAAGCATATCAACAAGAACATGGTGTGAAGTCATCAAAGCTTTATTGAAGACAAAGTTTATGTTACAAGTCGAGAAGAATTGGATCAAGCAAAAGAATAGGCGTGATGCAAAGAAGATTAAGAGCAAGTCTTAAACAATTAGGGGGGAGACTGTTGGAATATATAATTAGTTTAAGACTTGAGGGGTATAAAGTGTAAATGGGAAAAAGGAAACAACACATCTATTCAGGAAAGGGCCAAACGGTGGGCCTCTCACAACAAACAGACACGACGGTCCAAGGAGACATGGCTCTTGTGAAGCATCGCAACGCTTCGAAAATAACCGCCATCTTAGATTAGTATAAATAGGATTGATTTCTTTTAGTTACAATAATCCAACTTTGTAATCAATTCATATACAGTGATTGTAAACATATTCTGATTCAATTACACTTTGTTCTTCTAGTTTGATTACATACCTGGGCAACATGGAACCTAGTATTATTGATGCTTTCTCGTCCATGTATCCTAAGGTATACACGGTTGGTCCCATGCAATTACTTCTTAATCAGATACCGAAAGAAGAAAAACAATTTAAAATGTCATACAGCTTATGGAAAGAAGAACCAGACTGTTTCCAATGGCTCGAATCTAAGGAACCAAACTCTATCATTTATGTGAATTATGGTAGTCATACCGTAATGTCATTACAAGATCTTATGGAATTTGCTCATGGACTAGCTAACAACAACCATTATTTCCTTTGGATCATTAGATCAGATTTGATTGTTGGAGGATCCGCAGCTTTGCCTCCAGAATTTGAAAAGCTTATAGAAACTAAAGGTTTTATAGCAAGATGGTGTTTACAAGAAAAGGTCCTGAACCACCCTTCCATTGGGGGGGTTCTTTACTCACTATGGTTGGGGATCGACCATTGAGAGCTTGTCGGCTGGCGTGCCCATGATATGTTGGCCTTATGTGTGTGTAACCACTCGTAAAATTTCCCATTTAAACGAATTACTTTACAGAATAATTATCCTTTTTTCACGCATAATTTTTTTATATTTGTATCTCTTATCTTATGTGACGAAACTCACATCTCTTATAAACGTGCTCCCACATAGACCTGCCTAACAAACCTAATGTTTATTTCATAAACTTACTTATATGAAAACATTACAAAATATCATTTACCATTTTACAAACGTATAAACAAAACATTCATTATAAAGTTTCTAGGAAACCCTAAATCCATCACAACACCAAATAAGCATAACAAAACCCTAGAACTTAAAAGTACAACTCATCTGAGCTAATGTACAAGTTACCAAAGCACCAGAAACCCTAATTCTATTTTAGTTCCCGATAAAACCCTAAATTTCATAAATTATGATTTTATGCATTAATTTCACAAACCCTAATTTATTTACACAATATTTTTACAAAATATTGAATGTACAAATATTCTAAGCTAAAGTACAAGTCTTTTATGCATGAAACCATTTATTTACAAAATCCTTATTTAAAACCCTATTTATATAATTTTAAAGCACAATTTACAAACCACTCATGCATAATTCTTATAAGTTATTTTTTCTAAACTCACTAAATATTTTTACAAGTCTTTAAACCCAAGGTACAAGTGTCTAATGCACAAAAACTAAAAATCTCATTTAATTACTTTTAAACTTAATAAAATTTAACAAATAATTTTTATAACATAATAAACTATTAAAACTATATTTTTCTTATTATAGTACAACCTTATTAAGCATATGTTACTACCCTCCTAAGCACAAAACCAATCTTCCCATTTATTTCTAAAATTCGACATATATGTTGAATATAAAATCTTAAATATATTTTCTAATCAACTAAACAACTAAACTAACAAAATTTACCTTTCCTTAAACCATAAATACAACTCTTTAAACATATTGTACAACACCCCAAAGCCTATTCGGTTCTCCTCTCCAAAAACCTGGTTCGAACACCACCAAATTCCAACTAAATTTACCTCTTGATAATACCTTCACCAAATACATTGTACTTAGCCATGAACACACACCTTACCCTCTCCTCTCTTCTCTTCAATAAACCCCTCCACATGTCCCTTCTCATATGCAAAAACCCTCCTCATTGGGAGATAGAAACCATGGCTGTAATTCGACCACATCAACACCATTTCCCTCCTCTTCCAAGTGGCATGCTTCTCCATTCCTGTCAGCCTATGTTCCCTCACCTTGTCTCCTTATCACAACTCTAGAAAACCCTAATCCCCACTCCATAAATAGCAGCTCAAAACTCACCTTTATTCACACACCAAAATTCGACTAAACCCATTCCCAACAACAGCCGAACCATATTAAACCACTTCACATTCATTCCTTACTGATCACAGCAAGCCAACATAACCCTAGTAAGCCTAGACGAGGAGGAGAGCAACTAACGTTCAAGATAAAATCCTATTCGATCCATAAACCCTACTCAATCCAAATCCAAAGTAAGTTGTCTAACTCTTTTATATTCAGTTTTATTTACTTAATAATCTCTAAAAACACTAATACATAACCTATTAATAATGAACATAATCAAAAACCAAACAAATTACTTGTTCTTGTTTCCTTCTGTTCGAATCAGTAAGTAAACATACCCAAAGTATTTGAATTTTTGTTAAATCAAATCAAAGATATGTAGAACATGTTAAAATGTATCAAATATAATCATAACATGTATAAAAACTTAGCTAGAAACCTTTAAAAACCCAAGAAACCAATCGGATTATTTTTTCTGAGTTTCAGTCGGGTGAAATATGTTTCCCAAGGCCCAATTTTCGACCTCAATACCAACCCTCAAACGACCAATATAAATTCTGATTTTTGGTATGATTAAAGACCACCCATCAAACAAAATATAGGAAAAAGAATTTCGAAAAATGATTGATTTTTCATTAAGATATCGAGTCCTAAAAGTTACTCCAAATCGCTAAAACTAGAACAAGAATTTCCAGTTAATACTTTTTCAGTCTTTGTCGACCAGATGACCAACTTTAGACCAAGATTTTGACCTTTATATAATCTCTAAAAATTTTGTATTCTCGACTTATTAAAGTTCATGTAGCTAAGTTAATTTAGGAAGAAAAACCATTCGAAAAGATTAACTGAGTTAAGAGATATCGAGCTCCAAAGTTGGTTCTATATCGCTAAAATAGAACTTGACATTTTTCAGTTATTTATTCTCAAGTATTTCATGTCCATCGACCCTATCTTAGACCCAGTTTTTGACCACTAATCAATCACTAAAAATTCTAAGTTTTTGGCACGTCCAAGATCACCTAGCTAAGTTATTTTAGAAGAAAGAAACACTTCAAATGATCGATCAGGTAAAAAGTTATTGAATCTTATAAACCATCCCATCGCTAGGACTAAAACCATTTCCAGATTTTTGTTAAAATATGTTTTCATCTGATCAACTTTAGCAAAATATTTCGACACTCAAACGAATTTCATAAATTATAAAACTTGGCTTATTTTAAGATGACCTGGTTAGCTTTTTATAGGAAAAGAGAGTTCGTCAAATGATCTATTGTAATACCCAAAATTTTAAAACACGTAAAATGACCAAAATACCCCTGTAATTTTAAAATTTAATTAATAAACGTTTAAAACGCCAAATAAATCCCAAACCTCTGTAAACGAGCAACATATGAAGTAAGATAATTTTTATTACAACATTTTAATATCTTGCAATGTCAAAAAAATATTTGTCGCACCAATGATATATACATTGGGCCGATTATACATTTTATCATTTGTAAAAAAATATTTAAAATATATATTAATAAGATAAGACCACATTAATTTTGGAAATACAATTCCAAATCAATCACACCTCCTTCATATATCAATTAACAACCGAAAATTCTGTCAATCAAATTGATCTTATACACGGTTCTATCCATACTATACGCTCCACACATTTTTTGAACCCTAACACACACTAAAACTCACACACGATCCATACGAAGTTATGGAGGCCCTCAATCATTTTCATGAGTTCCTTGATGATAGAAGAAGGCTAGAAAAAAAGGGGTGTTCGATTTATAGAAGCTTGGTTCGTGAGTTTTGATTTTTGTTCGATTTGATGTAGCCGAGAAGAACCAAAACTTATACGCCCCATCCAATCGTGCTAAAATTCATCCAGTAATTTTCTTGTGTCTTTTACATCCCATATGATCTGTATAAAATAGCTAAATCGATTCATGCATGCTAGAACAAACCGTATCAAATTTTATACCAAAAACGCGAATAAAACTCCAAACGTGTTCTAGCGATTTTCTGGGCTATGTATATAAATTATTTGAGTTCCATCCATGTTATAAGACTCTGGAAAAATGATAATTGATGTGATCTAAGCCTAGAACACCCTTGTCGAAATTTTGTTTCAAACCGTATAAATAAAAGGGAAAACGGGTTAAAAAGAAAGAAACATGGATCGAATGGCTAGGGTTTAATTCTTAATCTTAAATATTGTGTAATAAAGATGTTTAATGATGATACAAATGATTGGTAATGATTTGAATAATTTTGGTTAGGGTTTTTGGATTTTTAAGTATTACCGATTGGAATTATGAAAGCTTTAGGTGTGTTTTGTAAATTATTAAACTTATGGGTTATTTTTGTAAGATAGTTTGGATCAGGGATGATTAGTGAAAAATATAAAATGGGGGTGTTATGTGTAAAATTTGTAACTAAAGGGTTTAAAATCAAACCGTGTGAAATTAATAATCCGATTTGAAAATTTGGCAAAATTAAAGGACTAGATTTGTAAATTCTGAAAATTGGAGTTGGGATTCGTAAATATTGGTACAAGGGGTATAAAATGAAATTTTGATTAATTGAGGGTAAAATGTGTAAATATGGATAATTATTGGATCGAATTGTATTTCATTTAAATTAAAGGTTTGATTTGCAAATTGTTAAAATTGAAGGACTTGAATCGTAATATTGGAAAACTTATCAATTTAAATGGGTAACTTGTAATATTTTCACTGTAGACCCTTACCTTGGCATATTTACATTTAAAACCCTAAATTATGGGAAGTTGTCATAATTAACCCTGGACTTTTATAGCTTGTCAAAATAAACCCTATTGTCCATAATACTGATTTACTGATAACTTAACATACTTTGAAATACTTGAATCTTGCTAAATACGGAAATCTGCTAATTATAGAAACCTGCTAAATCTGGAAAGTTACTATTTCTGGAAAGGTACCTAAAAAGGAAAGTTACTAAAAATGGAAAGCCGACTAAAATAAGTAATCTGAATTGAACAAGCTATTAATAAATAGATCATGAATTCATGTAGATCCGCTGAAGACGGAGTTGCTTCCGACCTTGTTGTTCTGTTGTGTTTTCATTTGCGGTATAAGGTACAGATATTCTGACCTTCCTTATAAGGTTTCTCATGATCTCTTTCATTTTTCTGATCTGTCAGTTTCTGTATTAATGCCATTGCTATGATCCCCTTTACTTGAACCTTTCATATGATTCCCTTGTTTATAAATCCCTGATTAGAACCTTGTTATAAGAATTTGAATATGAACCTTTCTGATATGGTATCTGATTCTGAGTTCCCTTGATAAACTGAACCCTGTTTTATTCCTTTGATACTTGACATGATTCGTTCCTCACCTTGTGACCTGAATATGCAAACCTCTGAATACCCTGAAGATTCATTTTGACATTATAACTGAAATTGGAAACTTTCCTTGATGATATGTAAATGTTTTTGAGAAAAGCTTTTGAATACGATGCTATACCAACTTTGAATTGAAACTGCACTAAGGGTTTTATGAAAATCTCTTTTAAAGACTATCTTTATAAAAAGGTTTTACTAAACATCATTTCATGAAAGTCACTGAAAGATTATTTTAAATACAAGTTTAATATGAAACCTTTGAATTAAAATCTTTTCTATGAACCTATAAACCTTTTTGATTATGAACCTTTGATATGACCTATTGAACCTTGATTTGAACCTTATTCTAAACCCGGTTATAAACTCTTGTTTTGAAACTTAATTTGAACTTTGATATAAGCATTAATCTGATATACTATTTCTGAACCTGGACTTGAACATTGTTATAAACTCTGATATAAACCTATCTGAATTTTTGAACCTCTGATATACACTTCTGTAACATCTGACATAGACCTTATAATCTGAACCTTCTGATATAATACTCTGATTTCTGACCTGATATTGACCATGACCCACAGTTTGAGACCCGAGCCAATCACTAGGCATGAGGGTTTCATGTCCATGTCATTGATGCACCGATGGCATGACTCTAGGGCAGGAGAGTGATGACCTGTCCCGTCCCTGACTTTATTTTATCTGGTGTGTATTGGTAGACTCTGCCCACCTGGGGCGTATGGATGCATCCTAGATCTGATCTGATTTCTGTTATCTGTTACTTTTTACTGTTATATATATATATATATATATGATGAAGCGAAAAGTGTACCGCTTTTAAGGGGTCATTTAAGCCTTAAATCGTATTTATTTGATCAAATATTGCCCTAAATCGTTCCTTTTGTCATTTTAGGTACTTTTGAGGAGAAATCTGGAAAAGGAGGCATTTTGGACGTTTTTGGAGCATAAAAGTGAAGAAAACGGCAAAGTCTCAAGAATCGGCTGAAAGTCACCTTTGACGGCGTCACATTTAACCCCAGACGGCGTCATGCCTTGGCAAGAAAAGTTGGACGTGAAATTTACTCATGACGGGCCAGTGAAAATAGCATGTGAATTCTGACGGCGTCACGCTTTAACTTGATCGAGGGCGTCACGGCTTAAATCATAAGGGGACGGCGTCACGTTCATGGTTCGACGGCGTCAAGCCTTGATAAGCCAGAATGGATTTTTGAAGAGCTAAAGAGGGACGGCGTCAAGAAGGTCATCCGGGAACCCTAAAAGCGGCGAGGTGACGGCGTCACACTCCATAAGGTGACGCCGTCAGATCCAAAAATCTATATATAGTTTTCTAATTTTTTGTCATTAGGGAGAGCTTAGTGTGTGGAATTTTGGGAGAAAACCCTAAGACGATTTTAGCTACTTTTTCAGGGCTTTTTGCCTTGAGATCTTCCATGTTTCATTGAAAGATAAGTTATCAATTAATCATTCAATATGTCTATGTGTTGTTTGATTCTATCTTATTCTTGTCTTTTGTTTAACATGTTAGGCTAAATTTATCTTGTGTTTGCTTAGATCTAATGAAACCTAGCTATTGATTATTGGTTGTTAGTGTGTTGTTAGTTGTATTGGATGATTGTTTATCTATGTTAGGCTTAAGAAAACTGGCTAACTTCCTATTCGGTAACTTGCTTGAACGTCTTAAGAAACATGAACCAAATGCGTACTAAAGGTTTTTACGGTTGTATTTAATGCACAAGCGAATTCTAGTGATCCCATGTTAGGAGCTTCCTAGCCGGCTCGACATAGGAGTGAAGTAGGAGCTTGTAGAGTTGGGGAAGTAAGTACGCCACCCCACGAATGGTATTAAGGAATACACCCGTCATCCACGCAACTAATACACACTAATTAACCGGTAAAAGATAGTTAGGGAGTAAGGAAATCTAAGTAAACACATTTCTCTACACATAAGTTTCTCACCACATTTTATTTTCAGTTATTTAATTTTATTGCATTCGTAGTAATTTGGGTTAGTTGACTAGCAACTAATTCCGCCCACTCTTTAAAACCCGAGATTTTACTTGCTTTCATAAAATTATAAAAACATAAAAAAGAATCTTCCTCAACCCTTAGACCTAATTAGAGTAGCCTTTCATACCTAACGAACACTATTCCCTGTGGAGAACGATCAATCCCCCGTACTTACCACTACACTATACTACATCGGTCAGGTACACTGCCTGGTGGGGTTGTAAGCCTCTTGAGATCCCTCGAGAGGTAAAACCTGTTGTAAGGTTACAAAACCACGCAATCAAGTTTTTGGCGCCGCTGCCGGGGAGTAGTTATTGCTTAGGTTGAAATTTTATTTTTATTAGGTCTACTCACAAGATTCCTATCAAGTGAGATTTTTTCTTTTTATTTTGTAGCTTTCTCGTAGTCTATCTTTTCTTTGTGATTTTGTTTGTAATTTGCTTCAAATGGACTTTTCACTTAGATTTCTAAGATTGCAAGATATGGTTGAGTGGCTAGAATACCAAGAAGTTCAAAATACCTCATTTAGAGACACTTATGAATCATATGAGCCTTCACCTAGGATAGATTCTTATGAACAACCTCCATGTTTAGGATCTTGTTTTAGTGAGGCTAATAAGAAAAGCGACCTAGTTTGCCAAGGAATTGTGGATAGAGCCGTATCAATAAACTATAAGTTGGATGAAGCACTAGGTTTGTTATTATCACCACCTAAGAAAATAATTGACGAGGATATAGGTGATCTTGACACGTGGAATGATGAGGTAAACACCATAAGCCCACAAAATACTCAACCATCATTTGAGGCACCCACACCGCCCGTGACTTACCCGGAAGAAGTAGAAGAGACTTTAGGAATCCCGATGGAGGTAGAACCCTTGGACCAAGCACAACTAGAGGATATAGGTTTGCACACTTTTAGTGATGACCTTACTCATAGTTCTAGGGAATTTCCTAGTGTTGATGAATTGGAACCTCAACCTTTACACAACTTTTCATCCTTAGATTTACATCTAGGAGAAAAAAGAGGAACCGACCCACCCATCAACCAATATTATCCGGGTAGTTTTAGGATGAAGGAAGCCATTCACTCACCCCCTTCACCTCACGTGGCATATTCACACCCTAAGGGTGTGTATCGCTACTTTCACCCGCACTTAATCCTAAGTGTAGGGAAAACCTCCCCTATTTTTGTTAAATAAGGGTAGAGTCAGGCTCGTGACTCGAACAAAAACAAGCGCTTCTTGGGAGGCAACCCAAGCTTTATTTTATTTTATTTGCTTTGTGTGTTTATTTGTTTGTTTGTTTGTTTTTATTTGTTTCCGTATGTGTGTTTAATTTTTATTCTTATTGATTCATGTTCAAAACTAATTTGTGAAAATGCTTTATTTTGTTTTTAACTTCGTCTTAACTACATATAAAGGTATTTTGCAAAAGGTAAGTGTAAGGGAAATCTAAATCGGTTTATTAGAACACAAATTAACATGAATCGTAATAATAATAAATTAACATACATATTCGTATTTGTTTGAGTCAAATGCTTGTATCGAGTCATAATGATGTTTTGCAGGATTTCCAGGAAGTAAGGTAAAGGTTTTTCCAGAAATTTTCCGAAAACTTAAAATGAAAATTTTTGTCAGGTCATTTCTGACGGCGTCAGGGGTTATAACCTGACGGCGTCAGATTTAATTTCCAGAAATTTTTGAAAGTTTTGTTTTCATAAAAAGTTTTTATTAAATCTCCAACTTATAATCTCCAGGAATCTGCAAAATTATCATTCCACAAGCATTATATCCTTATATATAGATTTTATCCCGCCGATGTTATGCAGGTTTTCGTGTTTGTTTTCTCAGGTTTAACAGGTTATTTTGGACAAGGAGATGTTTATGGAATCAAGCTTATGGCGATGCATTAGTCATGGAGCTTTAACATTCTCTTTGGAGGAAGATTTAACCGTGTAATTTCATTATCCACCGAACGAATCAGGGGAGTATTTGATTTCATTCTTTTACTTTTTGCTTTTACATCTTGTTACTTGAACATTGGGGACAATGTTCATCTTAAGTGTAAGGGGGGGGGGGGGTAAAAGTACGATTTTAGAGAATACAATTGCGCTTGATTTTTGTTTGTTTGATGTTAGATGTGTAATAAAACTGAGAGAAATACTTGTTAAGGTAATTCTAGTGCCAAATTTAAAATTTTTTACAACATATAGGAGTGAAACTTTGATCTTAATGAGCGTCTCATGGATAGGAGTTATATGACTAGCACAAAAACCGTACCACTAAAAAATTTTCCACCCCCAAATATGTGAGGTTCGCCCCTAGAATTGGTAGGAAAAGCATTTTGCTATGATGTGTGTACCGGTAGCACTTAGATTCTAGAACTTGCGTTAGGACCATTCCGAAGCCACAAGTGAGACTACATTCGTGTAGTTAGATTTACTACATGATAAGAGGCATTAGGATTAACCCATTGTTTTACATCTGTGTTTTTGTTATAATTACATTGGCTACATTGGTCAAGTAATTCTCCCACACCCTTTGCGTTGTACTCATTTTTAGTACACGATACCCCTAGTACACCCCTCAGAGCCTATCTTTTCGTTTCGACCTTTAAGCATTTTACTTAAAGGAAGAATTTGTTTACACCCCACTAAAATGTACACCCAAATCGCCTTAGCCTACCTTGTATGCACTCATCTTTAGTGCATTATTGTTACAACATTTGTTTAAACCCAAGTTAATTATCTAGTTGATTACATGGTTGCTAAGTCGAGTCATATCCTTGTACATATTGTTTTGGGACGATTGGGACTCATGGGTAAAGTACTAGTGTAATGGAGTAATGGAGAAGAACATCATTTATTACCCCCATATGTGCTAAATGTTTTAAAAGTACTCCAAGTTTTTCAATTATCTTAATTCGAGTCATTAGATTAGTATTTGTAAAGTTATGTAAAAGTTCAAGTGTAAGGGGGATGCAATGCCCCTATGATGTATTATTTTGGATGGTAGGGCAAGAATGTATGTCAAAAAAAAAAAAAAAAAAAAAAAAAAAAAAAATCGAAAAAATCAAGAAAAAAAAAAATGAGAAAAAGAAAAATAGAAAAAAACATACGGACTACCATCCCGTTTTATTTTATGTTTATTTTATGTTTTTGTTATTTTGTTTCTAGCTTAAGATCGAGTCGAGTCTTGGCTTAGCAACATTGTATAGTACATGTAATTGATCAAGATCTTTAACTCGCCACCAGTAAAATATCCTTTATCCAACAAAACCGTGTTTTCCTTTTCCCTACACCTAACGTTATAACCCATTTAAAAGCCCTCTTTGATAGTTTATCTTAGGTGCTTACGCCTAGTGGAGGAGGTTTTCGATCCTTTCCCAAGCCTATGGTAATCTATTTGCTATGACAGGTAGTGAGAGATATTATCCGTTTTCATTTATGAGATTTATTTTGATGACACTTGAGAGATGTGAGTATCTAAAACTACTTGTGAGGTGCTAGTTTGTAATCTCCGTGCTTATTATGATTAAAGTGGAACGACTATATGTTGCAATTACTTTTATGTTAGCATTAAATGACCCCTAACTTGTATTTTAATTAGAATAAAAGCACATTTGCTTGAGGACAAGCAAATCTCAAGTGTAAGGGTATTTGATGAAGCGAAAAGTGTACCGCTTTTAAGGGGTCATTTAAGCCTTAAATCGTATTTATTTGATCAAATATTGCCCTAAATCGTTCCTTTTGTCATTTTAGGTACTTTTGAGGAGAAATCTGGAAAAGGAGGCATTTTGGACGTTTTTGGAGCATAAAAGTGAAGAAAACGGCAAAGTCTCAAGAATCGGCTGAAAGTCACCTTTGACGGCGTCACATTTAACCCCAGACGGCGTCATGCCTTGGCAAGAAAAGTTGGACGTGAAATTTACTCATGACGGGCCAGTGAAAATAGCATGTGAATTCTGACGGCGTCACGCTTTAACTTGATCGAGGGCGTCACGGCTTAAATCATAAGGGGACGGCGTCACGTTCATGGTTCGACGGCGTCAAGCCTTGATAAGCCAGAATGGATTTTTGAAGAGCTAAAGAGGGACGGCGTCAAGAAGGTCATCCGGGAACCCTAAAAGCGGCGAGGTGACGGCGTCACACTCCATAAGGTGACGCCGTCAGATCCAAAAATCTATATATAGTTTTCTAATTTTTTGTCATTAGGGAGAGCTTAGTGTGTGGAATTTTGGGAGAAAACCCTAAGACGATTTTAGCTACTTTTTCAGGGCTTTTTGCCTTGAGATCTTCCATGTTTCATTGAAAGATAAGTTATCAATTAATCATTCAATATGTCTATGTGTTGTTTGATTCTATCTTATTCTTGTCTTTTGTTTAACATGTTAGGCTAAATTTATCTTGTGTTTGCTTAGATCTAATGAAACCTAGCTATTGATTATTGGTTGTTAGTGTGTTGTTAGTTGTATTGGATGATTGTTTATCTATGTTAGGCTTAAGAAAACTGGCTAACTTCCTATTCGGTAACTTGCTTGAACGTCTTAAGAAACATGAACCAAATGCGTACTAAAGGTTTTTACGGTTGTATTTAATGCACAAGCGAATTCTAGTGATCCCATGTTAGGAGCTTCCTAGCCGGCTCGACATAGGAGTGAAGTAGGAGCTTGTAGAGTTGGGGAAGTAAGTACGCCACCCCACGAATGGTATTAAGGAATACACCCGTCATCCACGCAACTAATACACACTAATTAACCGGTAAAAGATAGTTAGGGAGTAAGGAAATCTAAGTAAACACATTTCTCTACACATAAGTTTCTCACCACATTTTATTTTCAGTTATTTAATTTTATTGCATTCGTAGTAATTTGGGTTAGTTGACTAGCAACTAATTCCGCCCACTCTTTAAAACCCGAGATTTTACTTGCTTTCATAAAATTATAAAAACATAAAAAAGAATCTTCCTCAACCCTTAGACCTAATTAGAGTAGCCTTTCATACCTAACGAACACTATTCCCTGTGGAGAACGATCAATCCCCCGTACTTACCACTACACTATACTACATCGGTCAGGTACACTGCCTGGTGGGGTTGTAAGCCTCTTGAGATCCCTCGAGAGGTAAAACCTGTTGTAAGGTTACAAAACCACGCAATCAAGTTTTTGGCGCCGCTGCCGGGGAGTAGTTATTGCTTAGGTTGAAATTTTATTTTTATTAGGTCTACTCACAAGATTCCTATCAAGTGAGATTTTTTCTTTTTATTTTGTAGCTTTCTCGTAGTCTATCTTTTCTTTGTGATTTTGTTTGTAATTTGCTTCAAATGGACTTTTCACTTAGATTTCTAAGATTGCAAGATATGGTTGAGTGGCTAGAATACCAAGAAGTTCAAAATACCTCATTTAGAGACACTTATGAATCATATGAGCCTTCACCTAGGATAGATTCTTATGAACAACCTCCATGTTTAGGATCTGTTTTAGTGAGGCTAATAGGAAAAGCGACCTAGTTTGCCAAGGAATTGTGGATAGAGCCGTATCAATAAACTATAAGTTGGATGAAGCACTAGGTTTGTTATTATCACCACCTAAGAAAATAATTGACGAGGATATAGGTGATCTTGACACGTGGAATGATGAGGTAAACACCATAAGCCCACAAAATACTCAACCATCATTTGAGGCACCCACACCGCCCGTGACTTACCCGGAAGAAGTAGAAGAGACTTTAGGAATCCCGATGGAGGTAGAACCCTTGGACCAAGCACAACTAGAGGATATAGGTTTGCACACTTTTAGTGATGACCTTACTCATAGTTCTAGGGAATTTCCTAGTGTTGATGAATTGGAACCTCAACCTTTACACAACTTTTCATCCTTAGATTTACATCTAGGAGAAAAAAGAGGAACCGACCCACCCATCAACCAATATTATCCGGGTAGTTTTAGGATGAAGGAAGCCATTCACTCACCCCCTTCACCTCACGTGGCATATTCACACCCTAAGGGTGTGTATCGCTACTTTCACCCGCACTTAATCCTAAGTGTAGGGAAAACCTCCCCTATTTTTGTTAAATAAGGGTAGAGTCAGGCTCGTGACTCGAACAAAAACAAGCGCTTCTTGGGAGGCAACCCAAGCTTTATTTTATTTTATTTGCTTTGTGTGTTTATTTGTTTGTTTGTTTGTTTTTATTTGTTTCCGTATGTGTGTTTAATTTTTATTCTTATTGATTCATGTTCAAAACTAATTTGTGAAAATGCTTTATTTTGTTTTTAACTTCGTCTTAACTACATATAAAGGTATTTTGCAAAAGGTAAGTGTAAGGGAAATCTAAATCGGTTTATTAGAACACAAATTAACATGAATCGTAATAATAATAAATTAACATACATATTCGTATTTGTTTGAGTCAAATGCTTGTATCGAGTCATAATGATGTTTTGCAGGATTTCCAGGAAGTAAGGTAAAGGTTTTTCCAGAAATTTTCCGAAAACTTAAAATGAAAATTTTTGTCAGGTCATTTCTGACGGCGTCAGGGGTTATAACCTGACGGCGTCAGATTTAATTTCCAGAAATTTTTGAAAGTTTTGTTTTCATAAAAAGTTTTTATTAAATCTCCAACTTATAATCTCCAGGAATCTGCAAAATTATCATTCCACAAGCATTATATCCTTATATATAGATTTTATCCCGCCGATGTTATGCAGGTTTTCGTGTTTGTTTTCTCAGGTTTAACAGGTTATTTTGGACAAGGAGATGTTTATGGAATCAAGCTTATGGCGATGCATTAGTCATGGAGCTTCAACATTCTCTTTGGAGGAAGATTTAACCGTGTAATTTCATTATCCACCGAACGAATCAGGGGAGTATTTGATTTCATTCTTTTACTTTTTGCTTTTACATCTTGTTACTTGAACATTGGGGACAATGTTCATCTTAAGTGTAAGGGGGGGGGGGGTAAAAGTACGATTTTAGAGAATACAATTGCGCTTGATTTTTGTTTGTTTGATGGTAGATGTGTAATAAAACTGAGAGAAATACTTGTTAAGGTAATTCTAGTGCCAAATTTAAAATTTTTTACAACATATAGGAGTGAAACTTTGATCTTAATGAGCGTCTCATGGATAGGAGTTATATGACTAGCACAAAAACCGTACCACTAAAAAATTTTCCACCCCCAAATATGTGAGGTTCGCCCCTAGAATTGGTAGGAAAAGCATTTTGCTATGATGTGTGTACCGGTAGCACTTAGATTCTAGAACTTGCGTTAGGACCATTCCGAAGCCACAAGTGAGACTACATTCGTGTAGTTAGATTTACTACATGATAAGAGGCATTAGGATTAACCCATTGTTTTACATCTGTGTTTTTGTTATAATTACATTGGCTACATTGGTCAAGTAATTCTCCCACACCCTTTGCGTTGTACTCATTTTTAGTACACGATACCCCTAGTACACCCCTCAGAGCCTATCTTTTCGTTTCGACCTTTAAGCATTTTACTTAAAGGAAGAATTTGTTTACACCCCACTAAAATGTACACCCAAATCGCCTTAGCCTACCTTGTATGCACTCATCTTTAGTGCATTATTGTTACAACATTTGTTTAAACCCAAGTTAATTATCTAGTTGATTACATGGTTGCTAAGTCGAGTCATATCCTTGTACATATTGTTTTGGGACGATTGGGACTCATGGGTAAAGTACTAGTGTAATGGAGTAATGGAGAAGAACATCATTTATTACCCCCATATGTGCTAAATGTTTTAAAAGTACTCCAAGTTTTTCAATTATCTTAATTCGAGTCATTAGATTAGTATTTGTAAAGTTATGTAAAAGTTCAAGTGTAAGGGGGATGCAATGCCCCTATGATGTATTATTTTGGATGGTAGGGCAAGAATGTATGTCAAAAAAAAAAAAAAAAAAAAAAAAAAAAAAAATCGAAAAAATCAAGAAAAAAAAAATGAGAAAAAGAAAAATAGAAAAAAACATACGGACTACCATCCCGTTTTATTTTATGTTTATTTTATGTTTTTGTTATTTTGTTTCTAGCTTAAGATCGAGTCGAGTCTTGGCTTAGCAACATTGTATAGTACATGTAATTGATCAAGATCTTTAACTCGCCACCAGTAAAATATCCTTTATCCAACAAAACCGTGTTTTCCTTTTCCCTACACCTAACGTTATAACCCATTTAAAAGCCCTCTTTGATAGTTTATCTTAGGTGCTTACGCCTAGTGGAGGAGGTTTTCGATCCTTTCCCAAGCCTATGGTAATCTATTTGCTATGACAGGTAGTGAGAGATATTATCCGTTTTCATTTATGAGATTTATTTTGATGACACTTGAGAGATGTGAGTATCTAAACACTACTTGTGAGGTGCTAGTTTGTAATCTCCGTGCTTATTATGATTAAAGTGGAACGACTATATGTTGCAATTACTTTTATGTTAGCATTAAATGACCCCTAACTTGTATTTTAATTAGAATAAAAGCACATTTGCTTGAGGACAAGCAAATCTCAAGTGTAAGGGTATTTGATGAAGCGAAAAGTGTACCGCTTTTAAGGGGTCATTTAAGCCTTAAATCGTATTTATTTGATCAAATATTGCCCTAAATCGTTCCTTTTGTCATTTTAGGTACTTTTGAGGAGAAATCTGGAAAAGGAGGCATTTTGGACGTTTTTGGAGCATAAAAGTGAAGAAAACGGCAAAGTCTCAAGAATCGGCTGAAAGTCACCTTTGACGGCGTCACATTTAACCCCAGACGGCGTCATGCCTTGGCAAGAAAAGTTGGACGTGAAATTTACTCATGACGGGCCAGTGAAAATAGCATGTGAATTCTGACGGCGTCACGCTTTAACTTGATCGAGGGCGTCACGGCTTAAATCATAAGGGGACGGCGTCACGTTCATGGTTCGACGGCGTCAAGCCTTGATAAGCCAGAATGGATTTTTGAAGAGCTAAAGAGGGACGGCGTCAAGAAGGTCATCCGGGAACCCTAAAAGCGGCGAGGTGACGGCGTCACACTCCATAAGGTGACGCCGTCAGATCCAAAAATCTATATATAGTTTTCTAATTTTTTGTCATTAGGGAGAGCTTAGTGTGTGGAATTTTGGGAGAAAACCCTAAGACGATTTTAGCTACTTTTTCAGGGCTTTTTGCCTTGAGATCTTCCATGTTTCATTGAAAGATAAGTTATCAATTAATCATTCAATATGTCTATGTGTTGTTTGATTCTATCTTATTCTTGTCTTTTGTTTAACATGTTAGGCTAAATTTATCTTGTGTTTGCTTAGATCTAATGAAACCTAGCTATTGATTATTGGTTGTTAGTGTGTTGTTAGTTGTATTGGATGATTGTTTATCTATGTTAGGCTTAAGAAAACTGGCTAACTTCCTATTCGGTAACTTGCTTGAACGTCTTAAGAAACATGAACCAAATGCGTACTAAAGGTTTTTACGGTTGTATTTAATGCACAAGCGAATTCTAGTGATCCCATGTTAGGAGCTTCCTAGCCGGCTCGACATAGGAGTGAAGTAGGAGCTTGTAGAGTTGGGGAAGTAAGTACGCCACCCCACGAATGGTATTAAGGAATACACCCGTCATCCACGCAACTAATACACACTAATTAACCGGTAAAAGATAGTTAGGGAGTAAGGAAATCTAAGTAAACACATTTCTCTACACATAAGTTTCTCACCACATTTTATTTTCAGTTATTTAATTTTATTGCATTCGTAGTAATTTGGGTTAGTTGACTAGCAACTAATTCCGCCCACTCTTTAAAACCCGAGATTTTACTTGCTTTCATAAAATTATAAAAACATAAAAAAGAATCTTCCTCAACCCTTAGACTAATTAGAGTAGCCTTTCATACCTAACGAACACTATTCCCTGTGGAGAACGATCAATCCCCCGTACTTACCACTACACTATACTACATCGGTCAGGTACACTGCCTGGTGGGGTTGTAAGCCTCTTGAGATCCCTCGAGAGGTAAAACCTGTTGTAAGGTTACAAAACCACGCAATCACTGTTATTTATATATATCTGGTGACTGATGGTGTGTGCGATACACGTCTTTCACATTATCTGGGAGCTGATCACTCCAATTGATACATGAGGACACCCCTCATATTATCTGGTTACTTGAAGAGGCATCCCCTCTAGATTACTTATCTGGTTACATGGTTATTATATTATCTGTTCTGGGCTCGTGGTGGATTACTGTTTTCCTACTTACCTTTGACCCTTATTATATCTTGCACTGTTTCCCTTTACCTTTATCTATTTATTATTCCCTATCCCTTTATCCTTACTCCTTTGTTTATCCTTTAACTCTGATTATATCTGCATGACTTATATTTCTGACACTCTGTACTATTCTTTATTACTGCTTTGTTACCGTTATATCTGTTCACTGAGCTCTCGTAGCTCAGCCGCATTTCTTTTCCTGCGGCAGGTTTTAGTAGGAAGCTGGGTATGAGTGGAGAGTACCATTGGACTTAGAAGACTACACTGTGATAGATATTTTGTTATAGAGATGACTAGAAGAATTTATATTTCAGACTTAGTATTTATTCCTTTGTAATTTTGTATTCCCTTGTAATTTCTTTGTAACCTTTGTATACCTTTGTATTATTGAAGATGTATGCTTGTGTATGTTTCTGATATGTCACCATTATTGTGACATCTCTACCCTTGTCGGGTCGGGGTGTTACATCTATTGTACACTAAGTTATTCGAGTTCAAAACTCTAGTTTTTTCACATATTTCATGTGTATTATTTATAAGAGTTTTATTGGGCTAAATTTGTAATTATCTCATAGCTATTTAACTAAAGGGTCATTTTTGACAATAACAACTAAACAGGGTAAAAATTGTCATTTTCCAAAAGTCCAAGGTATAAACTGTCATTTGACCAAACCTTAGGGATTAAGTGTAACTTTTCATAACTAATATTTTTATTTTTATTTTCCGATCTAATACTAACATAATACGTTTATTTTATTGACGAACGAACAAGAAATATATCAAACAAACGAAAGATATATATATAACGAACGAACAGAAAACATAAGAAAGAGTAATAAGATAAAATCTTATTTTTGAAGAAACTTCATGTTGTCTCGTTACAACATTTAATCAACAACCAAACAACGAAACGAAACGAACAAACGAACATATATCATCTAAAATGATTACTGAAATTTGGCATAACAACCCAGGTTTCGTGTCCGGAGACGTTTATCAACTTTCTTTAATTTTGTTTTCCATCCAGATTGCTAAGGTGAGTTTCATGGCCCCTACTTTTATACGTTTTGAATTATTTTTGGGGGAGATACATGCTCAACTACTTGTTTTATACACAAAATATTTATACTCTTATGATACGCTTTACTTATAATACTTTTGGACATGAAATATAGTTACGATATGTGCCTTAATGTGTTACACTTATTCTACACTTTATTCTTAGCAACTGTTTAACTCCTGGATGGAGCCGATGGAGAGGTATTGATAGTACTATCGGGTTGACACCCCCACCCTTGTGTCCAACACTTATTCGAGACCTTGGGTGAATATAATCCAGTTTATTCATGATACTTATTTATTCTAGTCGTGAGGTTCAGTTTGCTGTTATGATTTACATTAAGTGCTTACATATATCGTATACGCACATGTCATACTTATTCTATATTTTAGCAATGGATTGTGAACACACAGGTTGCAAGTTTTGTATGGGCGGGATTTGCAACTGAGTGGATTTATAATGCCTTTGCTGTGAAAACATTCCTTAAAACCATATAAATATATTTTCAATAAACTCTATGAACTCACCAACCTTTGTGTTGACACTTTTTAGCATGTTTATCTCAGGTTAGAAAGGCGATAGTGGATGCATGGATCGTAGAGTCACTTGCATGCTTTGGAGTCTATCATTTACCATTCAACCTAAATTAAAAACTCTTATGTATTAGTATACTTTGGGACCTCATGTAATAACTCTGATTTAAATAAATTGAATGGTAACTTTTCAAAACGTCTCATTTAGAGGTCGTTTTCTATACCTTGTGCTTTATATTGAGAAGTAGCACCCCAGTGACACTATCGTTCCGCTGCGATATTTTGGGGGTGTTACAGATTGGTATCAGAGCCTTGGTTATAGAGAACTAGGTTGCATTTAGGAGCCTAGACTATAACCACTATATACATTAAGACTCTCATCCCTATCGCCTTGCATAGATAGAATTTTTCTCATTTATGTGTGCACTGTTAAATGTTATAGTATCTGCACCGGTAGGGGAATCTCATAATTTAGTCGAGTCATCAGAGGTGTGAAGCTTAGTGATAACCGGCTATTTAACTTAATCTTGTGACAGTTCTTGTTTGATGAGACATGAGATTAAGTTAAATAAAGGTTATCACTTCGCCACAGAGAAATTTGATGATTTTGCTGAAAAGTGGGATTTCTCTTAAAAATATTTTTAGGATAATTACCCTACTCTTTCGCCATTTAAGTAATGTCGAGATATGTGTGCTTGGTGATATGTACACGTGTGAAAGGGGGCAAGTATAATTACGGTGGCCAACGTAATTATAAGTGCATCATGACACACGTGGACATATGTAATCATGCGTACGTTAATCGGCATTGGCAACCCTTTAGGATAATCGCTAGCGACGGGATTTTGTAAGAACGTTAAGTATAAATCGATAATTCAAACGACTCTCCCCTCCTCTCCGACGTTCACTAAATGTCCTTCATTGCAGAGAGGCAATGGCAACAAGGAGATCAGCTCGCAACGCTAACCGAGGAAATGCCACACAAAGAGGTGGAAGGACTAGTGAACGTGGAGGTCGAGGAGGTGGTCGTGGAATTAGTAACAACGACAATAACGATGGTGGAAACCCTGATTTTGCCGCCATCATCGCTCAACAACTCCAAACCTTGCTACCTACCCTTATCACCCAAGTAGGCAATCACATCAACAACTCGGGAAACCACGGAAGCAGAAATGAAGATACCAATGGTGTAGGTGTGAATGAGACTACCACCCGTGCAAATGGATGCACGTATAAGGAGTTTATGGCATGCAAGCCAATAGAGTTTAATGGTAAGGGAGGTGCATTGGAGTATACTCGATGGATTGAAAAGATGGAGTCGGTGATCGACATTAGTAGCTGTGCAACACATCAGAAGGTGAAGTATGCTGCATGCTCGCTGTCAGGAAAGGCATTAACATGGTGGAACACGCAGATTCAAGCTAGAGGCAGAGAAGCAGCTGTGGGAATGACGTGGGACGACTTCAAGGCGCTGCTGAAAGAAGAATACTGTCCGGATAATGAGATGCAGAAGCTGGAAGATGAACTTTATCATCACTCTATAGTAGGAGCTGGTCATGCAGCCTACACGGATTGATTCCTTGAATTAGCAAAATTAGTTCCTCATCTGGTTACCCCTGAATCAAAGAGGATTGAGAGGTACATCTACGGTCTTGTCCCTGAAATTCGTGGAACTGTGAAAGAAACCGAGCCTTCCACGATTCAGAGTGCAATACTGAAAGCAGGGACCCTAACAGATGAGATGGTTAGGAATGAACTTTGAAAAACAGTGATAAAAGGAAATGAGCAAATGAGTTGGACAAGCAAACAGGCATAATGGTTGACAACAAGAAGGCAAGAAACTTTGCGGGCACTAGTTCTGGTCAGAAAGGATATGTGGGTCCATATCATAAGTGTGCTAAATGCGCTTATCATCATCAGGAGTCTGTGCCCTGCCGTGTATGCACAAATTGCAATCGATTGGGTCATCTTGCAAATCGGTGTAGAGCACCAGAGAATGCGGGCAATATGAAGAATAACCAAAGGATATGTTATGAGTGTAATAGTCCGAATCACCTTCGGAATGCGTGTCCTAAGTTGAATAGAGCCCCAAGATTAACACAGGGTAATCTAGCCTTAGCGGTTAATGGAAATAACCCAAACCCTGGAACCCAGAACAGTCCGCCTCGTGGTAGAGCTTACTACTTGGGTGAATCGGATGCAGCTAACAAATGATGGGTACGCTTTTTTCTAGACAATTAGTATTCTAACATATTATCCAATTCCAGTGAACTTAGTCTAGCCCTATAGAAACTATGCCTTTATTAGATAATGAACCTAGATGCGTAAGTTTTAGCATAATTACTTAGACTATGCATATCGGTTATTCGTCAACATCATCTCAACCCCTAACACAAATTGAATCCCGGGACGGGATTCCGTTAAGGAGGTGAGACTGTAACCACTCGTAAAATTTCCCATTTAAACGAATTACTTTACAGAATAATTATCCTTTTTCCACGCATAATTTTTTTTTATTTGTATCTCTTATCTTATGTGACGAAACTCACATCTCTTATAAACGTGCTCCCACATAGACCTGCCTAAAAAACCTAATTGTTTATTTCATAAACATACTTATATAAAAACATTACAAAATATCATTTACCATTTTACAAACGTATAAACAAAACATTCATTATAAAGTTTCTAGGAAACCCTAAATCCATCACAACACCAAATAAGCATAACAAAACCCTAGAACTTAAAAGTACAACTCATCTGAGCTAATGCACAAGTTACCAAAGCACCAGAAACCCTAATTCTATTTTAGTTCCCGATAAAACCTTAATTTCATAAATTATGATTTTATGCATTAATTTCACAAACCCTAATTTATTTACACAATATTTTTACAAAATATTAAATGTACAAATATTCTAAGCTAAAGTACAAGTCTTTTATGCATGAAACTATTTATTTACAAAATCCTTATTTAAAACCCTATTTATATATTTTTAAAGCACAATTTACAAACCACTCATGCATAATTCTTATAAGTTATTTTTTCTAAACTCACTAAATATTTTTACAAGTCTTTAAACCCAAGGTACAAGTGCCTAATGCACAAAAACTAAAAATCTCATTTAATTACTTTTAAACTTAATAAAATTTAACAAATAATTTTTATAACATAATAAACTATTAAAACTATATTTTTCTTATTATAGTACAACCTTATTAAGCATATGTTACTACCCTCCTAAGCACAAAACCAATCTTCCCATTTATTTCTAAAATTCGACATATATGTTGAATATAAAATCTTAAATATATTTTCTAATCAACTAAACAACTAAACTAACAAAATTTACCTTTCCTTAAACCATAAATACAACTCTTTAAACTTATTGTACAACACCCCAAAGCCTATTCGGTTCTCCTCTCCAAAAACCTGGTTCGAACACCACCAAATTCCAACTAAATTTACCTCTTGATAATACCTTCACCAAATACATTGTACTTAGCCATGAACACACACCTTACCCTCTCCTCTCTTCTCTTCAATAAACCCCTCCACATGTCCCTTCTCATATGCAAAAACCCTCCTCATTCGGAGATAGAAACCATGGCTGTAATTCGACCACATCAACACCATTTCCCTCCTCTTCCAAGTGGCATGCTTCTCCATTCGTGTCAGCCTATGTTCCCTCACCTTGTCTCCTAATCACAACTCTAGAAAACCCTAATCCCCACTCCATAAATAGCAGCTTAAAACTCACCTTTATTCACACACCAAAATTCGACTAAACCCATTCCCAACAACAGCCGAACCATATTAAACCACTTCACATTCATTCCTTACTGATCACAGCAAGCCAACAAAACCCTAGTAAGCCTAGACGAGGAGGAGAGCAACTAACGTTCAAGATAAAATCCTATTCGATCCATAAACCCTACTCAATCCAAATCCAAAGTAAGTTGTCTAACTCTTTTATATTCAGTTTTATTTACTTAATAATCTCTAAAACACTAATACATAACCTATTAATAATGAACATAATCAAAAACCAAACAAATTACTTGTTCTTGTTTCCTTCTGTTCGAATCAGTAAGTAAACATACCCAAAGTATTTAAATTTTTGTTAAAGGAAATCAAATATATGTAGAACATGTTAAAATGTATCAAATATAATCATAAAATGTATAAAAACTTAGCTAGAAACCTTTAAAAACCCAAGAAACCAATCAAATATGTTTCCCAAGGCCCAACTTTCGACCTCAATACCAACCCTCAAACGACCAATAAATTCTGATTTTTGGCATGATTAAAGACCACCCATCAAACAAAATATTTGAAAAAGAATTTCGAAAAATGATTGATTTTTCATTAAGATATTGAGTCCTAAAAGTTACTCCAAATCGCTAAAACTAGAACAAGAATTTCCAGTTAATACTTTTTCAGTCTTTGTCGACCAGATGACCAACTTTAGACCAAGATTTCGACCTTTATATAATCTCTAAAAATTTTGTATTCCCGACATATTAAAGTTCATGTAGCTAAGTTAATTTAGGAAGAAAAACCATTCGAAAAGATTAACTGAGTTAAGAGATATCGAGCTCCAAAGTTGGTTCTATATCGCTAAAATAGAACTTGACATTTTTCAGTTATTTATTCTCAAGTATTTCATGTCCATCGACCCTATCTTAGACCCAGTTTTCGACCACTAAACAATCACTAAAAATTCTAAGTTTTTGGCACGTCTAAGATCACCTAGCTAAGTTATTTTAGAAGAAAGAAACACTTCAAATGATTGATCGGGTAAAAAGTTATTGAATCTTAAAAACCATCCCATCGCTAGGACTAAAACCATTTCCAGATTTTTGTTAAAATATGTTTTCATCCGATCGACTTTAGCAAAATATTTCGACACTCAAACGAATTTCATAAATTATAAAACTTAGCTTATTTTAAGATGACCTGGTTAGCTTTTTATAGGAAAAGAAAGTTCGTCAAATGATCTATTGTACACTAAGTTATTCGAGTTCAAAACTCTAGTTTTATCACATATTTCATGTGTATTATTTATAAGAGTTTTATTGGGCTAAATTTGTAATTATCTCATAGCTATTTAACTAAAGGGACATTTTTGACAATAATAACTAAACAGGGTAAAAATTATCATTTTCCAAAAGTCCAGGGTATAAACTGTCATTTGACCAAACCTTAGGGGATTAAGTGTAACTTTTCATAACTAATATTTTTATTTTTATTTTCCGATCTAATACTAACATAATACGTTTATTTTATTGACGAACGAACAAGAAATATATCAAACAAACGAAAGATATATATATATATATATATATATATATATATATATATATATATATATATATATATATATATATATATATATATAACGAACGAACAGAAAACATAAGAAAGAGTAATAAGATAAAATCTTATTTTTGAAGAAACTTCATGTTGTCTCGTTACAACAATAAATCAACAACCAAACAACGAAACAAAACGAACAAATGAACATATATCATCTGAAATGATTACTGAAATTTGGCACAACAACCCAGGTTTCGTGTCCGGAGACGTTTATCAACTTTCTTTCATTTTGTTTTCCATCCAGATTGCTAAGGTGAGTTTCATGGCCCCTACTTTTAAACGTTTTGAATTATTTTTGGGGGAGATACATGCTCAACTACTTGTTTTATACACAAAATATTTATACTCTTATGATACGCTTTACTTATAATACTTTTGGACATGAAATATAGTTACGATATGTGCCTTAATGTGTTACACTTATTCTACACTTTATTCTTAGCAACTGTTTAACTCCTGGATGGAGCCGATGGAGAGGTATTGATAGTACTATCGTGTTGACACCCCCACCCTTGTGTCCAACACTTATTCGAGACCTTGGGTGAATATAATCCAGTTTATTCATGATACTTATTTATTCTAGTCGTGAGGTTCAGTTTGCTGTTATGATTTACATTAAGTGCTTACATATATCGTATATGCACATGTCATACTTATTCTATATTTTAGCAATGAGTTGTGAACACACAGGTTGCAAGTTTTGTATGGGCGGGATTTGCAACTGAGTGGATTTATAATGCATTTGCTGTGAAAACATTCCTTAAAACCATTTAAATATATTTTCAATAAACTCTATGAACTCACCAACCTTTGTGTTGACACTTTTTAGCATGTTTATCTCAGGTTAGAAAGGCGATAGTGGATGCATGGATCGTAGAGTCACTTGCATGCTTTGGAGTCTATCATTTACCATTCAACCTAAATTAAAAACTCTTATGTATTAGTATACTTTGGGACCTCATGTAATAACTCTGATTTAAATAAATTGAATGGTAACTTTTCAAAACGTCTCATTTAGAGGTTGTTTTCTATACCTTGTGCTTTATATTGAGAAGTAGCACCCCATTGACACTATCGTTCTGCTGCGATATTTTGGGGGTGTTATAGCGTGGGACCAGCTGACCAATTGTAGGTATATATGTAAGGAATGGGGGGTCGGGTTGGAAATGGGAAAGGATGTGAAACGGGAGGAAGTTCAGAGGCTTGTACAAGAGTTGATGGAAGAAGGAGGTCACAAGATGAGGAACAAAGCGATAGCGTGTCAGGAAAAGGCTTGTATCGCAGCAAGTCTTGATGGTTCATCATCCTTAAATGTAAACAAGCTCGTCGAGGAAATCATTACACTGTCAAGAAACTAAAAGTTTCTTATATATTGATTTTTAAAGAATGCAACTTTAGCTTTAGTGGAACTTTTGTGATTTCGATCAGTTTATCTAGTGTTTGATGTGTTGTATCTTCTTGTTAGCCTTTTTTCAATATTTCATATGTTGTTATAAAACATGCAAAAAAGAAAGTCTAAAAGATAGTCTAGTACTGTTTGGTTTTCTAAATTTTGCTTCATATAATATAATATAACAATCTCACATTGCTTCCAATAATATAAATAGGCAGTTTACAGAAACACCAAACTCAATGATATGAGCCGTTAGTAGTCACTTGCGTAGCACGAGTTAATAGTTATAAATAGGCACGTGTGTGGCACGTGTAGCATTGTAATTCAGTTGGATGGTTTAGGCGGGAAAAGCTGTTGGTTAGTCTATAAACCATCTGCTTTGTCTTTGTTCATTTTAGCTATCAATTTTGTAACAATTCTCTCTCAATCATTCCTGTAACACTACAATCATTCAATAATAATCAACCATCCAATTAGCTCGAAATTCTCTTCTTGATTCTTGCATTTCCTGTTAATTTGGATAAGTTCTTCATTTCAATCATTGATTTCTAGAAGAACCGATCACTTAAAGCTGAGTAGCCGGTCAAAATAACCCTCATAACAAATGGATTTTACAGGTTATTTCATATTAATTTCATCGAACTATGTACACGGGATTACGGGACAACCAAATTAATTATTAGTTACTCTTTACATTAGATATTTCACAAATTACATTATGTAATCACATTATGATGTATAATACATAAGTTTCTATATTATGAAGATCAAAGTCTAGTATTGATATTTTTGACTGACACCTTGTTGATTGTTAACCTAAACTTTGGGTTAAATAGGTCAAATTAGAAAGTTAAGTATGTATTATGTAAAATAGGCAGTTAAGAGTCGGTTATAGAAAGTTAGTGTCTGTTAATACAGTTATTAGTGAAGGGTCGTGTCTGTTGATGGTGTCGGTTCGTTGGCTATATAAGCCACAACCACCGCAAGTTTACAAGTGTGTGTGTGTCTGTACAAAAGGGTATACAAAATACCCAATGGAAGTCTGTATTGTATGAACAATTGAAAGTATCAATAAAATAGCAAGTTTATAGTACCTGTGATTTGTTTGTTCATCATCATAGCAAGATTTAATTCCAACAATTGGTATCAGAGCGCGTTAATCGATCCAGGGAAGAACAGAGCGAGGCCATCAATTAAAGGGAATTGCGAGTTCTTTCAATAAGTAAGAAGAAAGTGGCGTGCCCTAATTCTGTTTTGGATTCTGAACGTTGAATCTAAATCAGAAGAAGAAACCGTTGGTGGTTAATCGACAATCAGAAAGTGAGGAACACCACACCACCGTCGCCGGAGAAAAAGGAGGACCACCACAAACCACCGATTACAGTAAGAGAAGCAAGAGGGGATTGAAAGTCTACCCTAATTGAAGAAGGACGAACGGATTTGGTGTGTCTTTTGGTGACGATCATAAAGAGACAGAAAAAGGGGCAACCGTCAATCGGAAAGAGAAAGAAGAAAGAGACAGAAAAAGGGGCAGTCGATAGCAAGGAATAAGGGAAGACAAAGTGAGATTTGGAAGACAAAGAAAGTTGGGATACCAAGAGAAAAGAAGATAGTGGATACTGATAAAGTGATAAGTCTTCATTTTTTCATTTTAATTTCATATTTTAGTTTATAGAAATTTTAGTGAATACAAAACTAGAAGTAAGAAGTTCCTTGTATTGATTGGAGAAAGTAGAACCGTGTGGTTTAATTAGCAAGTGAAAGAAAACCACATCTTATAGTAAGATAGGAAATTCCCTATTAGCAAGAAAAATTCCCGATTGATTAAAGTAGCAAAGACCTAATCTTTTGAGATTCATAGTAAGACGAACGAATTCGTTTACGCAAGTAGCAAGTTAACCGAACCATTTTGGTTCATAGCAAGGAAAACCCGAACCCTTTGTGGTTCATAGCAAGTTAAACCGAATCCTTAGGTTCATAGCAAGTTCCGAGCCTTAAGATTCAAATAGCAAGTAGAACCCTTGATTCAAACCATCAAGCAAGTAGGATCATCGTGGTTCATTATCAGCAATAAAGGATCAATTACATTGGTCAACGCAAGCAAGTTAAGCCCTAATTAGCGACTTGGTTAGGAGCGCGAAGGTTGATTAGCAAGTTGGTCAACATTCATACTGGGTAGCAAGTAGCCCAGAAATCAAGATGAAATTGGGTAGCAAGTAGCCCAAACAGCAAGAAACTAGGTAGCAAGTAGCCTAGATAGCAAGAAATTGGGTAGCAAGTAGCCCATATAGCAAGTTTATTGGATAGCAAGTAGCCCAAACAGCAAGGAATTTGATCATAAGATCAAGAGAAAGAAGTTAGAATCAATTTTGATTCTAAGCAAGCAAGCAAGAGAAACTTCATAATTTCTAGATAAGCAAGGTACAGAAGTAAGCAAGTTGAAAGCAAGAAAGAAGACCTTCGTGGCAAACAAAGAAAGAAGACTTATGTGGTGCTAGAATTAAAACATGCGTGGCACAAGCAAGAAAGAGAAAGTAAGCAACAAGCATGACAACAAGGGAATGTTTGAAGTAGAAAGACAAGAAGAAAGACAAGCAAGAAAAATCTTATCTCATTGATGATGACGAAGAAACAAACCCTGTTGTGAAGAGCAAGATGAAAGCAAGATGAAGACCTGCCTTAAACCAAAGTTTAGTTTAAGGGGGAGTGTTGATTGTTAACCTAAACTTTGGGTTAAATGGGTCAAATTAGAAAGTTAAGTATGTATTATGTAAAATAGGCAGTTAAGAGTCGGTTATAGGAAGTTAGTGTCTGTTAATACAGTTATTAGTGAAGGGTCGTGTCTGTTGATGGTGTCGGTTCGTTGGCTATATAAGCCACAACCACCGCAAGTTTACAAGTGTGTGTGTGTCTGTACAAAAGGGTATACAAAATACCCAATGGAAGTCTGTATTGTATGAACAATTGAAAGTATCAATAAAATAGCAAGTTTATAGCACCTGTGATTTGTTTGTTCATCATCATAGCAAGTTTTAATTCCAACACACCTTACTACATTATTATTAACAATTACTCTTTCCTAATTAGGCATTTTTATTTAAACCAAAGATTTTTCAGTTCTATTTCAAACTTTGGTTTATTTAATTCTGTTAACTTTGGACTTCTTTAAATAATGTAAGCAAAACTTCTCCAAATGTTGTTGCAGGTTTTCTTTTATCGTGAAAAAATGTTTTAAATCCAGATGAATTTAGTTTTTATCCTTTGGCGATGACATTTAGAAACATAGACGCAAAAGCTGGCCGGCTAGGCTATGCAAGAGATAACATCCACCATATAAAGACAACCCATAAACGGTTGAATCAGTAGGTCGTATTTTGGTGACCCGTTACTCTTATTATTTAGCCAATTAGCCGTCTAATAAGAGCGCGCAAATGCAGTCATGAAGCGGTATGTTTTTTTTCTTTTTGCTCATTACTATGCTACATCAACTTTAACATTCTCTCTTCAGCAAACTTTAAAACCATAATTTCATCAATATAAATCATAAACTGTGTGTTTAACTCATTACTTTTGAAAAATAACCGCTCAAATATAAGTATCCAAAACCCACCCTTTAACATCTTACACTTAAAAATGGAACCAGTGATCACAAATGATGACAAAAAGCCTCATGTCATCTTTGTACCATTCCCATCACAAAGCCACGTAAAGGCCATGCTCAAATTAGCTGGGCTTCTAAACCAAAAGGGGCTCCAAATAATCATTGTTAACACAGAATACATCCACAAGCGTTTGCTCAAATCTGGCGGGCTCCACTGCCTAGATGAAGATGGCACATCCGGTTTCAGTTTTGTAGGATATTAGGAGCAAACTTAACTGTAGATTAGGGACTTAAGTGCACTTTGTAATTAGATTAGGTGTTATACTTGAACTAGGACTTGGTTACTTGCCTCGGAAGGCAAGTAAAGGCCATATGGTCGGTTGTTCATGAAGGAGTCGGTTGGGATATTCCTTAGCCGACTCTAACATGGTTTCTTTACCCCCTCATCTCTTTATAGAGATGAGGGGATGCTAGTTATTTATTCTTCTTCCTCGTTGTAATAGTTAAATTAGGTTATTTAATAAGGGTTTGGTACGAGGCTATAACGTGTGCATATTCTTGTCAATATCTTTGTGGTCTTCTTGTTCTTCTTCGTTTATCATCCAACAAGGTTCGTTGGTGTTGCAACTTGTGATCGATCGACTTTACGGTTCTAGGTTCCGTGTTCGACATCTTCGGGTTTGTTGCGGTTTTGCTCAACAAGATTTGAAACCATTCCTGACGACATTCCTCATAGTTATGAAGATGATGATGGCACAAAACTTCTTTTACAGTATGCTGAAACCATATTTTTGGCTCCTTTCCTTGATGTTGCGAAAAAAAACACCCGACTCCTCCTACGTGTATCATTATTAATTGGGTACCCGGAATGGAACATCAGGCTAAAAGATTTGAAAATTGTTGTCTCGGCTACAGATCCTGACACGGTAAAATTGTTATATTGCTATAAAGTTACACAAAAGTTCCATGATGTTTCATACAATATCTTCCACACATTGATGCTTTAGAGACTCGTATTGGTTACGCTTTATCATCTATGTTTCATCAAGTTTGGATGATTGGCCCCATGCAATTACTTCATAACCAAAATCCAAAGCGGTCACCTTAGCTTATTTGGAAAGAAAAAAATGTATGCCACTTTTTACAACCATATATGTCTCTACCAATATGTCTATAGCAAATCACATATAAAATTAATCTTCTTTGGTCGCCATCGCAAAGTTCTGCAACACCCCAGTACCAAAGTTCAATTTGGATTTTGCCATTATGATTTGACTTTGGTTTCACCCATAATCCGATATTATTATATTTGCAATCCATCATATCAAACGAAAATATAAACCACACACATGAGATAGATGACAAGCATATAACAAAGTTGTTTCTTCTACTTTTGATGCTTGTCATCTATCTCATTTTGTGGTTTGTATTGTCTTGTCTTTTCTTTTTCTTTTTTTACCGGCCACAAAACGTCCAAAAAAAGTGGTTTAATCCTTAGCAAATACTGGTTCATTATTTGTTACTGTACATTTTTAACATTGTACATAATCAATTGAAATATAAGGAAACATTAGTTTAGCTTACGTTACAAGTTACATGTGTATAGAATTTCTTACTGATCAAGTGATTGGCTAGAAGGTTTACTAACCAACTAGGGCTTGAGTTAGGGATTTTATAATTGAAAACCTTCGCTATGAATAGAAGTTCGGCTTATAGAGTTTATAGCCATTCTTTCTTGTAAATTCAGTTGATTTTTTTGGTTAATAAACAAGATAATCTTTTGAGGTAATCAGTGTGTAGATTCCTTACTTTGTCGAGTTATTTGTTGTGCTTGGCTGTATCGAATTTCGTCAGGGTTTCCATATCAACTTTCGCTTTGGTGTTGGATGTGATTTTTCGACACCTATATTTATAATTTGACAGGTTTTGCCAAACACTTGAAATATCTATTTGTCTTTTGTTGTAGTGTGAACTTAAAATTATTAGATTGAAACATAATTACTCTACTATACCTAAATAATATCTCATGTATAAATATTACCACAACCTCATTTGGAATCAGATACCCAAAAAATGGAATCAGTGGTCACAAATTATCATAAGAAGCCTCATGTCATCTTTATACCAATCCCAGCACAAAGCCATGTAAAGGCCATGCTCAAATTAGCACAACTTCTTCACCACAAAGGACTGGAAATAACCTTTGTTAACACCGAGTATATTCACAAACGTATGCTGAAATCTGGTGGTAATCACAGCCTCAATGGGACATCTGATTTCCGGTTCGTAACTATTCCTGATGGCATCCCTCGGAGTTCTGAAGATGATGATGGCTCGGAACTACTCTTACACTACGTTCAAACCAGCTTCTTGGCTCCTTTTCTTGATCTTGTCACCAAACTTCCGACTCCTCCTACTTGTATTGTATCTGATGGGTTTGCGTCGGTTTTCACTGTTGATGCTGCACAAAAGCTTGGAGTCCCCATCATGCTTTACTGGACAGTTTCCGCTTGTGGCTTCATGGGTACATACCAAATTCACTCTCTAATCGAGAAGGGACTACTACCACTTAAAGGTATATTTTTCATTGTGCTTTTAGATTTATATGATCTAGTAAGAAGGTAGATAATTGTGAGAAGTGTGGGAAGTTAAGGTGTTGTTCGCTTTTTTAAGAGGTAAACTATCTAATCACTTATTCAGGGACGGAACCAGGAGGTTCCCGCGGGTTACCGGGAGCCTCATATATATTTTTGATGTAGTGTTAATTTTTGGAAAAAACATCAATTTTTCCTACATGCATCTTAAATGCACCCGCTCCATTGAAATGTGTTTCTAGTACTATTTAGTTAGTATATATACTTACAAATAAAAAATAAACATGAAATGCACTCGGTCATATTTAGTTCTAGTTCCGTCCCTGCACTTATTCCATGTCTGCAGGAGAAGAGGGTACTCTTTTGTTTGAAATCTAAAGAAAAAAGATTGTCTGTTTTTGTGAACCATAAAATGTTTGAATGTACAAATATGATTTTTTATATCTAAATAATAATAAAATGATAAATCCATACAATATAATAACACTTCAAAGTACAATACAAGCTAGAAACTCCATGCGTTACAAAGTTGTACGTTAAGCTCTTAGGTCGTGCTAATTTCACATGTTTACTTAGCTTATTTGAAGCTATTGAGAGTTGTAATTGAGAGAGGAAAAAATGATTGATTCAATTATTATTATGAATTGTTACAGAATGAAAGAAACAGATACATGATATATATTACAAGTGAAGGTTGACTAAACTACTTTGACTTTGACTTTTCTAACTAACTATTAAACTAGAAACTGTTACAGGACTTCATAACATGTAGTCTACTCCTTTGTTGCTTGTTCATGAGTTGAGTAGTAGGTTTGTGTGACTGTGAAGTTCTTGAGACTGCATTTATCTTTGATAAGCCATTACTCCCCCCACAAGTTGGCACTGTGTAAGGATCACAGATGCCATACTTGGACAGACAGTTGTAATGAGGAGCCTTTGATAAGCCTTTGGTTAACACATCAGCAAGTTGATTCTTTGTAGGGATGTAGGTAGGAAGTACTTGACCCAGCTTGATCTTGTCTTTCACAAAGTGACAATCAATTTCAATATGTTTTGTTCTTGCATGTTGCACTGGGTTTGATGCAAGAGCAATGGCTGATGCATTGTCACAGTAGATAGGTGTTGGTGAGGAGATAGATATGCCAAGATCCTTGAAGAGACACTTAAGCCAAGAAAGTTCACATGTTACATCTGCTAGTGCTCTGTATTCTGCCTCTGTAGAACTTCTAGACACAACTTGTTGTTTCTTGGACTGCCAAGAAATGAGACATGAGCCCAGGAAGATACAATATCCAGTGACTGACCTTCTTGAGAAGTTACAACTGGCCCAATCACTATCACAGAAGGCCTGAAGGTTTAAGCTGGCAGAGGCGGCTCTTGGGTGGGCCGGGGAGGCCAACCGGCCAGGGCCCGTTTTATGCGGGGCACATTTAAAAAAAAAAAAAAAATCCTATATATATATATATATATATATATATATATATATATATATATATATATATATATATATATATATATATATATATTATATGTATTTTTTTAAATAGGTATTAAACATTTAAATTTGGGCCAAATTAAATACCAATCTTATAATTAAACTTGGGCCCAATTAAATAGGTATTAAACATTCGCTTAAAGCCTAAGGAGTCTAAGGGGCATATTTTTTAACGGCTCGGACAGGGCACGTAAATCCCCAGAGACGCCTCTGTAAGCTGGTATTCTTTGGGAACATGATACCTTGTCCTAGGCAGCCTTTGAGATATCTCAGAACTTTGACAAGAGCCTTCAAATGAGGTGTTCTTGGTGCTTGAGTAAACTGGCTCAGAGTTTGGGCTGCATAAGATACATCAGGTCTTGTAATGGTGAGATACAAGAGCTTGCCAACAAGTGCTCTGTATTGAGATGAGTCGTCAAGGGGTTCACCATCATCATGATTGAGTTTCACAAGAGGATCAAAGGGAGTTGAGGAAGGTTTAACATTGAGCAACCCTGCACTTTGTAGGGGTTCAAGAGTGTATTTTCTCTGAGTCATAACCAGGCCAGTAGAGTTCCTTAAAATCTCAATACCAAGATAATAATGCAAAGGGCCTAAATCTTTGATGCTAAACTCTTGATACAACTGTTGTTTGATGTGACTGATGTGAGAGAGACTGTTTCCTGTGAGGATTATGTCATCTACATAAACCAACAGGCAAAGGAAAACATGGTCTTTTCTGTATGTAAGAAAAGAATTGTCAGCATAACTTTGTACAAAACCAAGTTTTTGTAAGAAAGTTGTTAACTTGATAAACCATTGCCTGTTAGCTTGTTTTAAGCCATATAAGGACCTTTGTGGCTTACAAACACTTGTTTTAGAATGAGAACCAGGATACCATTGTGGTATTTTCATGTAAGTCTCTTCTGCTAAGTCCCCATGTAGGAATGCATTGTTCACATCTAATTGAGCAATGTGCCATTGGTTGTGAATGGCAGTTGCCAATAAAGCCCTTACTGTTACCATTTTTGCCACAGGAGCAAAAGTTTCATGATAATCTACACCTTCCTTTTGTGTGAAACCTTTGGCCACTAGTCTAGCCTTATATTTCTCTATGGTTCCATCTGCCTTGAGTTTGATCCTAAATACCCATTTGCAATCTATAGGTATCTTTCCAGGGGGTAACTCAGTGATTATCCAAGTACCATTGGCTTCTAAGGCAACTAATTCTAAGTCCATTGCTTCTATCCACTTTGGGTCTTTTGCTGCTTGAGTATATGATTGGGGTTCAATGATGGTGTTAATGGTGTGTATTTGATGTCTTATTGAAGGTGAGTGAATGTTATTATAATTTATGAACTTTCTGAAATGGTGTTTGGATGCTTTGAGTGATGTAGGTAAAGTGATGTGATAGTCTTATAGTTTTGTGGGTAGTTTAGATGTTCTTGTTGATGTTCTGCTTTGTGTTCTTGCTGTTGGTTGGGGGTGAGGTAAAGGTTCTTCTTGTGTTGTGTCATGTGATGAGTCTTGTGTTGTGTGAGTTATGTTAGGAGATAAAGTTATGTTAGCCTGTCCTGTAGAAGATTATGTGGAGAAGTGAGATTGGTTGATGATTGGTGGTATAAGAGGAGGTGATGATGTGGATGATGACGATGGTGTATCTGTTGTGGGTAACTGTTGTGTATCTGTTGTGGGTGACTGTTGTGTGTTTGCAGCATCAGTAGAAGAAGGTGTGGTTGTGGTGGGTGAGGTGTTGAAATGAGGTGGATTGAAATGATGGTCAGTTTGATGTGGTGCAGTTTTGGGTGGTGTTAAGTGAAATGGGAAGATATTCTCATGAAAGGTTACATGTCTGCTTGTGAATAACTTGTGGGTATGAAGGTTATAGAGAATGTAGCCTTTTTGTGATGAAGGATAGCCTATGAAAACTAAAGGAATGGCTCTGGCTTCAAATTTGTCTGTGGAGTGTTGATGGGCAAAAGCTTGGCATCCAATGACCCTTAAATGGTCTAGAGAAGGCGGTTCACCATATAGGCATTCAAATGGGCTTTTATTGTGAATTGGTTTTGATGGAAGTCTGTTTATGAGGTAGGTTGCAGTGAGGATACAATGACCCAGAAATGTATTGGGAAGTTCGCTTAGAATCTGAGTGCTCTGGCAACTTCTAGAAGTTGTTTATGTTTCCTTTCCACTATAGCATTTTGTTGAGGTGTGTATGGACAGCTTGTTTGATGTGTAATACCATGGTGTTCAAAGAATGTGGTTAAAGTTGTGTTGAGAAATTCAAGACCATTGTCACTCCTGACAGTTTTTATTGTTTTGTTGAATTGGTTTTGAACATATGAATGAAATTTTTTTATTTGAGAGGTGGCATGATCTTTACTGGGAAGCAAATATGTCCAAGTAGCTCTAGAAAAATCATCCACTATTGTCAAGAAATATTTACATTTGTTTATTGTGGGGGATTTGTAGGGACCCCAAATATCTACATGAATGAGTTCAAAAGGAAACAAAGCATGTGAATTACTCAAAGTAAATGGTGAAGCATGGTTTTTAGCTAGTCGACATATACTACAATGTGGAATTTCATTGTTACAAGAAACTGAAATTGACTTGATTTGTTTGAGAACAGGAATAGAAGGATGGCCCAGCCTTGAATGCCATAAGAGGGTGTTGTCTTTGCTGCTTGCTGCAAGAATTGTAGATCCTGATGAGGGGTGTGGGTCTGGGTAAATGATGTAAAGCTCTTCACAGAGGTTGCCATGAGCAATCCTCTTGTTGAGGACCTGAAAATAACATGAGAGTGAGGTGAAAACAGCTGTAATTGGCATTTGTTTGGTTAATTGGCTAACAGATAGCAAATTGTAAGCAAATGAGGGGATGTGAAGCACATTTGTGAGTGTAATGTCTGCATTGATTCTTACTTTTCCACAGATTTTAACTTCTACAGTTTGGCCATTTGGTAAGGTTACATGAATTGGTGGGTTGCACAGGTAAGTGTCATGCATGATGGATAAGGTAATGCAAATGTGGTCAGTTGCCCCACTATCAGTTACCCAAGTAGCCCTAAACTTAATCATAACAGAAGCAATGAACTTATGTCTTCTAATAGTGTAGGAATTGACAATACCAGTGGGAGGATTCTGTTGGCATTGTTGCATCATTAGCATCACTTGGTTTAGTTGATTTTGAAGCTGATCCATTCTTACAAAGACTGCATCACTGCCATTTCCACTACTTGATTCTGCTTGTGTAGATGAGCCTGCATCTTGACCCTGAATTGAGTTGACAACTTTAGGACCCCTGGTGTCATTCACATTCACATTCCTGGTTATTGGAGGCTTGTATTTCCCATGAAGTGGGTGACCAGGTGGATAACCCCTTAACATGTAGCATTCATCACTGGTATGACCCTCTTTGTAGCAGTTTGTGCAATACACACCTGTCTTAAATGTGCTTTTTCTCTCATTTTGAGGTCTGTTTGAGGTTTGAGTGTTGGTGTTTCTGCTTGTGTTATTGAACCTGATTGTTTGTGTTGAATTTGAGTGAGCAAATAAAGCTGTGGAGCCACCTATTTGCGTTGGTAGAGTTCCTCCCCTCTGTTTTTCTTCTTGTCTTATCATGTTATAAGCCTTAGCTACTGTGGGTAAAGATTGTAGGAGCAAAATTTGACCTCTTAAGTTTGAATAACATTCATCTAGGCCCATAAGAAACTGGATTAACCTCTTCCTTTGCTACCTATCTCCATTGTTCCTACCATTTTCATAGCTACAGGTACAATTACACAAGTATGGTGCTTCTAAAGCATCATGTTCATCCCAAAGGCCTTTCAGCTTATGATAGTACACCTCAATGTTACAATTTTGTTGTTTCAAACTAACAATATCATTCACTAACTGAAAGATTCTATGTCCATCTAATTGGGCATAGTGTTCATGTAACTCAGACCATAGATCAGATGCAGTAGTGATGAAGTTCAAATTGTTACTTATCTGGTCTGAGATGGTGTTTAAGATCCAAGAAATGATCATATCATTAGTTCTTTCCCACATAACTCTCTCTTCTGCATCACTGTTTGGTTCCACAAACTCACCAGTAACAATCTTCAATTTATTCTTTGCATTTAAATCAATCATCATGCTTCTCTTCCAAGAACTGTAGTTATCAGACCCTGTGAGTTTCTTTGAGATCAATATCAAGCCTGGATGATCATTTGGGTGAAGGTATAGTGGATGATTTGGTGAATTGAAGTCATTGATGATTGTTTCTGATGTGTTACGGTTGGTTGTGGTTGTTTCTGATGTGTTGCGGTTGTTTGACGGCACCATTGATTAGTTGTTCAGAAACTCAAGCAAATTTCAGTAACTCAAGCAAGACTTCAGAAAACTCGAGTAAATTTGAGAAACTCGATCAACCTTGATGGAAACTCGAGCAAAGCTTTGAGCAACTCAAGCAACCTTTCAGAAACTCGAGCAAAGTTGTGAGAAATTCGAGCAACCTTTCAAAAACTTGAGCAAAGTTTGAGAAACTCGAGCAACCTTTCAGAAACTCGAGCAAAGTTTGAGAAACTCAAGCAACCTTTTAGAAACTCGAGCAAAGTTTGAGAATTTCTAGCCACAGACTTTCTAACTCGAGAGAAAGTGACAGAAACTTAGTGGATCTTATGAAACTCAACAGCAAGAAACTCACAAACTTGTGAGAAACTCGATCAAGTGACCAGAAAATCAATAACTCAAGTCTGATTGTTTTGAATGAATGTGATTGAAATGAATGATTAGGTTAATCAAGATTGGTTACAGTGATTGATTTGATGAGTCTGATTGTTTTGAATGAATGTGATTGAAATGAATGATTAGGTTAATCAAGATTGGTTACAATGATTAGGGCTGAATGATGGTGGTTTTGGGTTGTTGAGTGATTGTTATGGTCGCCGGAAAAAACAGTTACAGGCCACCAATGGGTGATGGCTCTGATACCATATTGAGAGTTGTAATTGAGAGAGGAAAAAATGATTGATTCAATTATTATTATGAATTGTTACAGAATGAAAGAAACAGATACATGATATATATATACAAGTGAAGGTTGACTAAACAACTTTGACTTTGACTTTTCTAACTAACTATTAAACTAGAAACTGTTACAGGACTTCATAACATGTAGTCTACTCCTTTGTTGCTTGTTCATGAGTTGAGTAGTAGGTTTGTGTAACTGTGAAGTTCTTGAGACTGCATTTATCTTTGATAAGCCATTAGAAGCCACCCACTTTTTTATCGGTAGAAAAATGTGTTAATAATATGATCATTGTACAGATAGAAGTTACTTGACAAATGGGTACTTAGACACAGTTCTTGATTGGATACCAGGAATGGAAGGAATCCGGCTAAAAGATTTGTGCAGTATAATCCGGATCATAGACCCCAACAACGCAGAACTTTCATTCGGTACTAAAGCTACACAAGAGTCACACAATGTTTCACACAATATCTTCCACACGTTTGACGCTTTGGAACCTAGCATTGTGGATGTTTTGTTGTCCATGTATCCCAAAGTATATACCGTTGGCCCCATGCAATTACTTCTTGATCAAATACCCAAAGAACAAACAGAGACCCAAATATCATACAGCTTATGGAAAGAAGAACCCGACTGTTTCAAATGGCTTGAATCCAAGGAACCAAACTCTGTCATTTATGTGAACTTTGGGAGTTCAACAGTCATGTCTTTAGAAGATTTGAAAGAATTTGGTTGGGGACTTGCTAATAGCAACCACTATTTCCTATGGATCATTAGATCAAATTTAGTTGTAGGAGAATCCGCAGCTTTGCCTCCTGAATTTGAGAAGCTTATAGAAGCCAAAGGTTTCATAGCAAGCTGGTGCTCACAAGAAAAGGTCTTGAACCACCCTTCGGTTGGAGGGTTCTTGACGCACGGTGGTTGGGGTTCGACCGTTGAGAGTTTGTCAGCTGGTGTGCCGATGATATGCTGGCCTTATTTGTGGGACCAGCCAACGAATTGTAGGTATATTAGTAATGAATGGGGGGTCGGCTTGGAGATGGGAAAAGATGTGAAAAGGGAGGAAGTTCAGGGACTTGTACAAGAGTTGATGGGAGAAGGCGGTCTGAAAATGAGGATCAAAGCTGCGGAGTGGAAGGAGAAGGCTATTATTGCAACGAGTCCTGACGGTTCATCGTCCTTGAATGTAAACAAGCTCGTCAAGGAAATAATAATGATGTAAACAAAAAATAATGGGAAAAGGAGGTACGCTAAATGTTGATTCATATGAAAAAGACCATCCTTGGTACCGATGGGACCAATTAGTAACGTTTCAGTTTTAACATTATTGTCGGTTTATGTCATGCATGTCATGCTATTTACAGCACATGGAATGAAATGTTGATATTTGTTTTTCTGTTAGGTACAATAATGTATTTTATAGTGTTTGGTTTGGGTACATATTTATGTGGCATGCAATTGATAGCACATGAAAATGTTGACGTTATGTAATCATTTTAAAACCTTACGTGTTATGAAACTTTCAAATTCAATTCATCAAGTAAGAGATTTAATAAAAAGTGATTTATACAAATCTGTCTTGGTGTTAAGGTGTTCTAAAATCTCAGAAAAGATCAAGTTCAAACCTACCTGTTTGAATATTTTGGGATGATCGGAAGATGTCCGGGAAACGAGGATACTGTTTAGACCGCATAAATGAGAGAAAAATACTCAACTTCCGATCCCCGAATAATATGAATATGAATCTTTCTCCGTTTACCCGCCGTTTTAATTTACACAACATCAAAATTACTTTTCACACTAAAATTCAAGATACCAGTACAAATAAAAAGCAATGGTGCAGAAACATACAAGATTTTTAGTATGAAAAGTACTCATTTGGTGGTGTACAGATTATTCATATTAAAACGGACCCAACAAGAGAATTACATGCGTCATAGAAAACTATCATCTAGAGCACGATAAAGGCTCCGTCACCCGACGCTCGCCAAAAAAAGACCAACGGCGCCGCCAATAACATTTATTGGGGAGGTGTTGAAGTGATGAGGTGACACACCAATAACATTTATTGGTTCATTGCTTCATCTAGCACTCTAAGTAAAATAAGGGCCATCTAAAGGTGGGAAAGTGTCATTACAAGTACAAATCGTGACAACGTATCAATGTGTTTCACTTACGTATAAAAATGTGTAAGTAAAGGTTCCATAGCTAGGAACCAAAATAGTAGTGGGTATATATGTCGAACCAATTTGTGGCACATTTTCTTCAGCAAAAAGCATCACTAAAACAGCTAAGCATTAAACTTTTACTCACATTTGTTAAAAGGTAACTATGAACTCACACTTTTCACTGTGTCTGTCGCTACAAACATTTTCCTTGCAATGGCATTCTGAAAAATCATTCCAATTTTAGGAGTTAACAATGGGTGTCGAATGATGAAATCAAGATTTAATAAACCGACTTCATGCCATCGGGCTATTTTAACGTCGTTCAGTTATGTCGGTTCACGTTTTAAGTTATACATTACTTCAATTCAAATCATTAGCTCAATGATTGGGATTGAGATATTTTGCTAATTGGATTTGAACTTTCTTAAAAAAACCAACTATAGATTAGGTTATTGACATTTCGTATTTAACAGCATGATACTGTAATAATAATAACTGGTTCCAGTTAACCATCAAGAAACTTGAGACCCCTGATTCAAATCGCATATGATTTGGAAATTCTGTACAATTACTTGTTAATGAAATTTTACAAATTCTAATCATACGTAATAAAAGTCTAACCATGTTTATTTACTAGCCTATATCTATCGGGCCTCCAAATATTTGCTCAGCTCAAGCTGTATTCCAGCCCAGCTTCACTCACTATAGGAGCATCAACACCAAGTGTACAAAGTATCAAGAGAAGTCCTAAGCAGAAAATGAACAAGTCTCAAAGCCTAAGGGCCTTTAATGTAATTTGATAAAGTGTGGTAGTTTTGTTAGTTATAGAAGTCAATGTAAATAGTCAAACTCTGTATCTGTATATATACTCTGTAATTCATCTTTCACAATTAATGAAATTCATTCACAATTTCATAATCATTTCACTCTCTCTCATTTCTGTTTGTTAAAACTCACCATGTCACACAAGAGGCCCTAACTTTTACTTACATATTTGTGCTTTTATGTGTGTACTGCTTTCAACTTTCAGCTTTGCTGTAATGGCGTGTCATCTTTTCTTTTTCTTTCCTTGACAATTAACTACAATAATAAGGTTTAATATCTTGGTAGGAATTCATATTTTGTCATAAACTGAATGTAGTGTGGTAATTTGTAAACTGGAGACACAAAATACAACAAGCTTAGCTTTTCCAAACAATTTTGAATCATGTCAAAATTTGGTTGATTATTCCTATATACTGTTGTTGTCATGTTGGTGGTTGTTATTGTTTTGCTTTAAAGAACTTAGACACTAAAGCCGGCCGGTTATGCGATGACAAATAGTACATCCATAGCTCAAAGTTAAGCACTAAGCACCTAATCAATTCGTCATCTTTTAATTATCTTTCATTTTCTTGTTTTTAGCTAAGTATCCGTCTACTAACAGCAACTGAAGTCATGATAAGGGTGTTTTTTAGCTCATTACTTTGCTACACTAACGTTCCTCTCTTCCTGTTATAAAACTATAGACATCGAAATCATAAACTCGTATTATTTTTGGCTCAATATGTTTGTATATAGGATTTCTTCCCTCATGCATTATAAAACCAAATTTTTTCTCAATCGTATACGTGCCCAATGAACACAAATAATAAGTTAAAGTTTGCATACCTATTAATAGTTTCTGTGTAGCCTCATTATATTGATATAAATGTTAAGTTAGGGCCAAGTCGAACCAAATTTTTATATACAATCAGTATTTGAAATGCATGCATGTAAGGTTTTTTTTTTTTTTTTTTTTTTTTTTTTTTTTTTTTGGAACTTCAAATTTACCTTAAAGGTATTCTGAAAATATAGAAACTTATTACAGTACTATATATTTTTTATTTATTTACATATACTTAGAAAGTTAGTAAAACCATAACAGATGATTTATTTTAAATTTATTAAACCAATAACCATTTTGTGCTCTTCTTAAAAAAGAAGACAGTGTTTTTTTTCTTCCTTACCACACAGGCATATCTATGTAATTGATGATTTATGATATATAATAGACAATCATTATTATTTGATATTTTCAACATCTTTTGGTAATTTCTTGGAGTACGTACTGTTCAGATATACTCATCGATCAAGTGAACATTGTTTATTGTGTTTATTAAATACAAGTGTTGTGAGCAATTAACCTTACATATATAAATACCACAACCCCCTTATGGAAACACACAGAAAAAAAATATGGGTGTGATTACAACTAATCATAAGAAGCCCCATCTCATCTTTATACCATTCCCAGCACAAAGCCATGTAAAGGCCATGCTCAAATTAGCACAACTTCTTCACCAAAAGGGACTCGATATAACCTTCATTAACATGGAAGACATACATAAGCGTATGCTCAGTTCTGGCGGGCCCAACTGCCTTGATGGTGTATCCGGTTTTTGATTTGAAACCATCCCTGATGGTGTTACTACTACTGATGATGACGATGATTTAGAACTACTACTTAAACACGTTGAAAGCAGCTGCTTGGCTCCTTTTCTTGATCTTGCCGCCACCAGGCTTACGGATCCTCCTACTTGTATTGTATCAGATGGGTTCATGTCGCTTTTTACTGTTGATGCTGCACAAAAGCTTGGCATCCCCATCATGCTCTACTGGACACTTTCTGCTTGTGGCTTCATGGGTGTTTACCAGATTCAATCTCTCATAGAAAAAGGACTGGTACCACTTAAAGGTTTGTTTTTCACATGTAGATATTTTATATGAACCGGTAAGAAGCTAAATATTTGTGAGATCCGTGAGAAGTTGTGCACTAGCTTCACACATTAATTTACAGATTTTTGAATATGCTAGTAACGCCATTGTTGTGCATCAGTAAAGCCAGTGCACGAATTTATAAAGCTAATGCATAACTTTTGTAATGTGTATTTTTAGACTCATATGATCGATCCAGTAAGAAGCTAGCTAGGTATAACCAATTGGATAAGGGTACGTTGTGTCTCCACGGTCCTCTCTTTTGTTGTAGTGATATAGTTAAGGTGTCACTCAACCAAGTGGTTGGTGATTCAACTCTCGTTTAAGATAAAAGATGTGTCATGTGGGGTGTGTGTTTATTAAAAAAGCTAACTATTTGTAAGAAGCGCGATGAGCTCTATCTGACAAGTGATGGTAATAATGTTGTGCATGAGTGCAACCTATGCACAATTTTATTAAGCTAAAGCAAACTTCTCACGCTTTAATTTCTTATAAATATTTAGCTTCTTATTGGATCCTCAATCTTCATTATTTTTTTCTTTAGATGTACAAATTTTAATAATACTGGTGGTTCATGTATACAGATGAAAGTTACTTGAAAAATGGGTATTTAGACACCATTATTGATTGGGTTCCTGGAATGGATGGAATTCGGCTAAAGGACATGAACAGTGTAATCCGGACTACAGACCTCGATGACGCATTTTTAACATTCTGTGATAAATGTTCACAAAACTCACAAAACTATCTTCCACACGTTTGACGCTTTGGAACCTAGTATTGTCGATGCTTTTACGTCCATGGTTCCTCAAGTTTATACGGTTGGCCCCATGCAATTACTTCTTAATAATATACCCAAAGAAGAAAAAACAACCGATATTTCATACAGCTTATGGAAAGAAGAACCAGAGTGTCTCGAATGGCTTGAATCCAAGGAAGCGAACTCTGTCATTTATGTAAATTATGGTAGTCTTACAGTAATGTCGCTACAAGATCTAATAGAATTCGCTTGGGGACTTGCTAATAGTGACCATTATTTCCTTTGGATAATTAGATCTGATTTGGTTGTAGGAGAATCTACTGCTCTACCTCCCGAACTTGAGAAGCTACTAGAAAAAAAATGCTTTATTGCAAGCTGGTGTTCAGAGGAAAAGGTCCTAAGCCACCCATCCATTGGAGGGTTCTTGACTCATGGTGGTTGGGGTTCAACCATTGAGAGCTTGTCAGCAGGGGTACCGATGATATGTTGGCCCTATTTGTGGGATCAGTTGACGAACTGTAGGTACATATGTAAGGAATGGGAGGTTGGATTGGAGATGGGAAAGGATGTGACAAGAGAGGAAGTTAAGAGGCTTGTACACGAGTTGATGGGAGAAGGAGGTCACAAAATGAGGAACAAGGCCATTGAGTGGCAGGAAAAGGCTCGTAGTGCGACGGACCCTGGTGGCTCATCGTTCTTGAATGTAAACAAGCTCTTTGAGGAATTCATTACATTGACAAGGAACTGAAAACTCTTGTATAATTTTTTTAATAGGAGACTTTAGCTCCAGTTGCGTTGTTGTGATGCTGGTTTTGTTGGTGGGATCGGGTTTTTTCATGGGAGGTTTCTGTGGTGTTTACCTTGTAGTATCTAGCATCTTGCTAGCTTTCTAGTGTTGATTTTATATTTTAAAACTAGAGGAAAAGACATAAACTAATTGTTGATCCATGCATAAAAACCTTGGCAATTACTTTTATTTGATATATCAGATGATACAGCTAGAAACATACACAAGTACCATATGAGTATATTTGCAAAAGTGAATGCCTCATAGCTTAATTCTATAAATTGTTTTAAAAAATTTCAAAATGAAAAAAGTAGAGTTCAGTTGTTATGGGGCCAATTCTTAGGGGACAAGAGAAAGGTCTTGGTGGGTCTCAATCTTGAACTACATAGAATGAAACTTAGAAAGTGAGTACTAATTATCTCCAGTCTAGCCGTCACTATGGCTGTTGCCATGCTCAAAGAATGTGACCCTTTCGTACAATGACCGAAATATTTGTTACAGACTTACAGGAAGTACGAGTAGTCATATCTGTTCAAGAAAGGGTGCAATTAGAGACATCAATAATTGTCTAAATATCTGTCACAAATGAAAGGACCCATCTGTTCCCATGAGTCATGATTAGCGACGGTCAGATTCTGTCTCAGAAATGTCGCTATCTCTGTATAAAAGGATTCTGACTAATTCCGAACAGCCAACTTTTGGTTTACAGATACAAGATAAATGTTAGAATTTGGGTATATTTGAATCACACTTTCACACACCAAAACTATTCCTATTGATTAGTACCACATTGCTATCGTCTTCGTGACTTGAAAAACCGAAAACGACTCGGTAGTGTCCAAGGTACCTTGCAAACTTAGTAGTTCAATCGGCTTGTCCCCAACTGTGCATTTTTGTTAGTAGCACTGTCCATTGCTTCATTTCATATTGGGAGGCGATTCGTCAAAAACCCCAAGCACGCGTGGTCTACTGAAACAGTACACTTGACTCAAAGGGAAAAGTTGTAATTTAATACTCCGTATCTTTCTTATACATAAGGTATCCATTACTCTAGAACCTCAAAAAGTTATCTATTATTCAATTTGACAAAATCACAATAACCAATTTTAGTCTTTGTTGTCTTTACATAATATCACTGGCTTATGACCCAGGTTTTTTTTATTTTATATATATTTTTTTAGCTTTCTTAATTTACCACAAACAATGACATAGTCAAGATTAATATTTCAAGTGGGCCAACTAACGTATGAAACGCCAATTAAGGCAGGTACCAAGAATGCTATAATGCTAATATAATTTAGGGGGTGTTTACTTTTTGCTTATTTTTAGGGTTTAGGGTTTAGGGTTTAGGGAATCATGTTTCTTTTTTGCTTGTTCCAAACAAATATCCTGAATAGAAATGGGTGTAAAAAATCATGTCCTTCCCATCTAGGACACATAAAGACAAGGTATACCCTTCACCATTCTCTCTTCTATTTCACTCATCAGTCATCATCAACATTCAACAATCAACTATTCAATCCTCCATCACCACCACAGTTCCTTCTGGCCGACCTCTTTCCCACCGCCGACCTCCTTCCCCACCACCCAACTCCTTCATCTTTATCTCTTTGTCTTCACATTCATCTAATAAAAGCTTCAACTCTCTTTAATGGTGGAGCCATATGTATGAAGAAGATCATGAAGAAGATGGTTACCAACTAATTTTTATTTTGTTTAGAAAAATGTTCAGATAAAAAAACAATGTCAGATTTGTGATTCATTCATTCATTTGCCTTTCCAAAAAAAAGATATGTGATTCATTTACATTTTTTTTTTCACTTGAATATATATTATCTCATATATTTGGGTATAAGATTCCGTTGATTACTCATTATTTTTATGGGTTAACTTTCTATAAGATTAACTAGATTCAATTGGGGGTTTTCATGAAGTTAAGTTTTGTTTACAAATTGGGCACAAATTAATTTAGTAAAAACTGGATCAAGAAATTTGATCACTGATGATGTAAATGTGTATATACATCACAGTTTATCACTTGATTTTATCACCGGTTCATGTAAAGGGTAACATGGTCAATTACTTCATTAATATTTGTCATTGAGAGAGAAAAAGAAACACAATTTCTACATACAGGACCAACTCTAAACAGATACTATTATGTAAAAAGACACTTTTTGCAAACAGATAAAAAAAAGAAACGGCCCCTTAGAAAGCTTTCAAAAGCATGGTGCCAAACATGCAGGCCCAATGTAGACACATATACGTGCATAAGCCAACTAAAAAGCTTTCTTGATATACTGTTGTACATTAAAAAGGGAAATGTATTACTATGTCATAATTAGTAAGATTACTGAAGACATGAAGGGATTTGACTGCTCATGAAGCTTATCTTCCAGTCTAAAGCATAATATAGCGAGACAGTAGGCATAATGGAAATCTTACCATTTCGTAATATCTTCAACGTTATTTACTTAGAATTGATACATACAAGATTACATGAAAGTTAAGAAAAAAGATCAAGACACGAAAGGAAATAATAATCATCCTAATTTTCCAGAAAGTAAATTGGGTTGGCCAACCGATCGAACTCTAAGAAATTATATCTCTTATGAACACAAACCACTTTGTTTAATAAAGTGGTTTCATGCCGGCCACTTGGCAGAAACTGGATTATGACATGTTGATTGGTTTTTAGCTATTCGATCTTATACAAAGAAGTTAATGATACCTATAGTCGGCAAATCATTAGGCAGATAACAACTGCATATAAATGGGGATATGTTTTTTAAAAATCATCGTACTTGCCATAAATATGTGTTACGCGTAGCGAACAAAAATTTTGCAAAAAATAACAATCCAAGTTAAATAAATGGACTTTTTTATGTACTAAAGACAAAAAAAATTCTGTAATGACCATTTTGCCCTAGATTATTTGAAAATTGCATCCACCGTCCTTACACTAAATTACATAAATGGTCCCTGTCCCTACACTAAATTGCGTCCAACGTCCCTTTTTTTCGAATTTTTTTCCAAAATATTTTTTTTTCCGAAAAGTTTTTTCCAAATTATTTTTTTCTGAAATTATTTTTTTTAGAATTTTTTTTTCTGAAATAATTTTTTTAGAAAAATTATTTTTTTTCCATTTATTTTTGCTGAAATAATTTTTTTAGAAACTTCTTTCCAAAAAAATTTTTTTAGAAATTTTTTTCCTGAAATAATTTTTTTAGAAAAATATTTTTTTTTCGAAATTAATTTTTTTTCCATTAATTGTTTCTGAAATAATTTTTTTACAAATTTTTTTCCTAAAATAATTTTTATAGAAAAATATTTTTTTTTCGAAATTTTTTTTTTCATTTTATTTTTCTGAATTTTTTTTTGAAATTTTTTCGAAAAAAAAATTTATAAAAAAAATAATTTCGAAAAAATATTTTAGAAAAAAATATTTTCGAAAAAAAAATATTTTTGAAAAAAAAAGTTGGAAAAAAATAATTCGAAAAAAAATAGGGACGTTGGACGCAATTTAGCGTAGGGACATGGACCATTTATGTAATTTAGCGTAAGGACGGTGGATGCAATTTTCGCAAACCCACATGGACCATTTATATAATTTGGAATGATAAAATGGTCATAATGCCTAAAAAGTTCATTTATGTAACTGGATAGTCATTTTCTGCAAAAATTTTGTTCGCTACAAGAAACACATATTTGCGACAAATATGACACTTTTTCAAAGAATATCCCCTGTATAAATACCACAATCCGCTTGAAAAGAAACACATAAAAATGGATGGAGTGATGACAACTCAGAAGAAGCCTCGTGTCGTCTTTATACCATTACCACTACAAAGCCATATGAAAGCCATGCTCAAACTAGCACAGCTTCTTCACCACAAAGGACTCCAAATAACCTTTGTTAACACAGAATACATCCGGAAACGTATGCTCAAATCTGGTGGTGTACATAGGCTCGACGGCGCATGTGGATTCCAATTTGAAACCATTCCAGATTGCATACCTCGCAGTTCTGAAGATGATGATGGTTCAGCACTACTTCTTCAACATGTTGAAACCACCTTCTTGGCTCCTTTCCTTGATCTTGTGGCAAACCTTTTGACTCCTCCTACATGCATCATATCTGATGGCTTCATGTCGAATTTCACTGTTCATGCTGCACAAAAGCTGGAAATCCCGATTATGCTTTACTGGACATTTTCTGCTTGTGGCTTCATGGGTATTTACCAAATAAAAAATCTCACCGAGAGAGGATTTACGCCACTCAGAGGTTTGTTTTTATGCGTGTGTAATATATATGATTCGGCTTATGATGCTCTAAGAAGCTAAATATTGATGAGAAAATTACTAGTATGATTATTTTGAGTGAGAACTGTTACAAAGTACGTCGAATACCTTTTTTTTATATATTTATTCTGAAATAACCTCATATATTTGTAACCATTTTTTTAAAGATGTTAGAGAAGAGCAAATTCTCAAAATAGTACAAAAAGTTGAGTAGTGATCACTAAAAGGTACAAAAATAACACATCTTTCTCAAATGGTCATGTGCGAATGTGCGACTCCACTGAATGTGCGACACGTGTCCACTTTTTTAATAATAAAGTACAGTTGTAGGTGAGTGTTTTCCCGTATATTCTTTTTTTTGTCTTATTACAAGAGTATTAAAAAGACCAAAATACCCTCTTTATAATGTGTGACATTGTCATGTGCGAATGTGCGACATGGTCATGATCATCAACAGCCGGCGACAATCATATATTCTGACGACACCTATTTATTCCGGCCAACTTTTTTTTTCTCAAAAAAAAAATTGTCTCAGTTACATCCAAATCTCAAGTATTATCAATAAATCCTAATTATTTACGAAAAATATTCATTACATATGTTCCACAATCATGCCACAATAGATTATTACATTTAGTTGTTAGCATGTAGGTTGTAATGTAACTTCCGAGAGTAAAAGAAAACACAGCCACCACCACACGCCACGACAATTTACCCACCTTTAATCATGGCATCTCCACCCCATGAAGTAGAAGAACACCACCAACAGCAACCCGATATTGGCGGTTCACCACCGACGGTGACGGTGACGTCACCGATTGAGGAAGACCAGGAGTTTATAGACTCCAATGTGGTGGGTAGATCTGAAACCAGAAACATGGGTGGCGATAGTGTCGGATCTGGGTTGGTGATGATGGCGGATCTGTTGTGTGGTGGTTGTATGTTGATGATGATGGTGGTGGCGGCAAGATCCGTTTACGATGGTGGCAAAAACTTGTAGATCTAAAAAAAAACTTGTAGATCTAAAAAAAAAATAATAATAATAAAAACTTCAAGTGGTGGTTTAGCAAATAGCCGGTCGGAATTTTTGAGAGAGAGAGATGGCCGGCCGGAATTTTTGAGAGAGAGAGAGAGGCAGTGATGAAGTGTATGAGTGAGAATGTATTTATATTTAAAAGAGGGGGTATATTTGTCATTTAAATAAAAATTCAAAGTTAAAGTCCCACCTATCACTGTACTTTATTATTAAAAAAGTGGACACATGTCACACATTCAGTGGATTCGCACATTCGCACATGACCATTTGAGAAAGAGGTGTTATTTTTGTTCATTTTGGTTACCACTACCCAACTTTTTGTACTATTTTGAGAATTTGCTCCTTAGAAAAGGTACACATGCGTGGTTTTCTGAAATAAGTGGTTAGATACAGATATATATGAACCACATGGTATATTTCGTGAAAGATGCCACTTAAATAAGTTATTTGATAACTCTTTCAGCATAACTGCATAAGAAAGTTGTGCATACAAGATTGCACATCAATTTACATGCACTAGATAATTACTAGTAAATATATTTTGTCGGATGCTCATAAATTATTTATTATCTACCGTGATTATGACTATATGAACTAGATAATTTACTCAACGTAATAACAGTGATCATTCATCTTTGCAGATGAAAGTTACTTGACAAATGGCTACTTAGACACTGTTATAGATTGGGTACCCGGAATGGAAGGAATCCGGCTTAAGGATTTGAACAGTGTCATCCGAACTACAGACCCAGAAGATATACAATTTACATTCTGTACTAAAGCTACACAAATTTCTAATGATGTTACACACAATATTTTCCACACGTTTGACGCTTTGGAACCTAGTATTATTGATGCTTTCTCGTCCATGTATCCTAAAGTATACACGGTTGGTCCCATGCAATTACTTCTTAATCAGATACCGGAAGAAGAAAAACAATGGGGAAACTATTAAAAAATGTATCGAACTTTACGTGAATATTGGTTTTGTGTAGCGAACTAAAATTTTTTAGGAAAAGTGTATCTAACTTCCAACAATACATCTATTTATGCATTATTTCACCTGCCCAGCAGGTAAAACGCCACGTCAGCAGGTTTCTTTTTCTTTTTTTTCTTTTTTTTCCCCACATGTACCCTACCAACCGAATTTACATAAATGGTCCATCTCGTTACATTAAATTGCGAAAAACGTCTTAAATCATAATTTTTTTAGAAAAATAAACTTTTTTTTTCGGAAATAAATTTTTTTACAAAAATTACTTTTTTTTTTCGAAAAAAAAATTTTTTAGGAAATTTTTTTTTTGAAAATAATTTTTAAAAAAAGAAAAAAAATATTTTCGGAAAAAAAATTTTTGGAAAAATTAAAATTTATTTTTATAAATTTTTTTTTTCGGAAAATTTTAAAAAATAAATATTTTTTGGAAAAAATAATTTTCGGAAAAAAATTATGTTTTGGAAAAATAAAATTTTTTTTTATAAAAAATTTTTTTTTCGGAAAATTTAAAAAAATAAATATTTTTCGGAGAAAAAAAATTTTAGGAAATAAAATATTTTTTGGAAAAATATATATTTTTTTTTTAAAAATGTTTTTTTCAGAATATTTAAAAAAATAAATATTTTTCGGAAAAAAAATAATTTTTTCGGAAAAAAATTATTTTTTGGAAAAATAAATTTTTTTTTTTATAAAAAAATGATTTTGGACCTTGGACGCAATTTAGCGTAACGACAGAGACTATTTATGTAATTTACTGTTAGGACCTTGGCTGCAATTTGCAAAATAAGGAAGGGTAAAAAGGTCATTTCAAAAAAAAATTTGTGTTTATCCCCTTAAAAAAACCTGCAACCTTCTGTGCAGGTCACATGTTACATAAATAGATGCATTGTTGGAAGTTAATTACACTTTTCCTAAAAAAATTTAGTTGACTACACAAAACCGATATTCACGTAAAGTTCTATACATTTTTTAATAGTTTCCCCAAAACAATTTAAAATGTCATACAGCTTATGGAAAGAAGAACCAGACTCTTTCCAATGGCTCGAATCTAAGGAACCAAACTCTGTCATTTATGTGAATTATGGTAGTCATACCGTAATGTCATTACAAGATCTTATGGAATTTGCTCATGGACTAGCTAACAACAACCATTATTTCCTTTGGATCATTAGATCAGATTTGATTGTTGGAGGATCCGCAGCTTTGCCTCCAGAATTTGAAAAGCTTATAGAAACTAAAGGTTTTATAGCAAGATGGTGTTTACAAGAAAAGGTCCTGAACCACCCTTCCATTGGGGGGGTTCTTTACTCACTATGGTTGGGGATCGACCATTGAGAGCTTGTCGGCTGGCGTGCCCATGATATGTTGGCCTTATGTGTGGGACCAGCTGACCAATTGTAGGTATATATGTAAGGAATGGGGGGCTGGGTTGGAAATGGGAAAGGATGTGAAACGGGAGGAAGTTCAGAGGCTTGTACAAGAGTTGATGGAAGAAGGAGGTCACAAGATGAGGAACAAAGCGATAGCGTGTCAGGAAAAGGCTTGTATCGCAGCAAGTCTTGATGGTTCATCATCCTTAAATGTAAACAAGCTCGTCGAGGAAATCATTACACTGTCAAGAAACTAAAAGTTTCTTATATATTGATTTTTAAAGAATGCAACTTTAGCTTTAGTGGAACTTTTGTGATTTCGATCAGTTTATCTAGTGTTTGATGTGTTGTATCTTCTTGTTAGCCTTTTTTCAATATTTCATATGTTGTTATAAAACATGCAAAAAAGAAAGTCTAAAAGATAGTCTAGTACTGTTTGATTTTCTAATTTTTGCTTCATATAATATAACAATCTCACATTGATTCCAATCAGTTTACGGAAACACCAAACTCAATGATATGAGCCGTTAGTAGTCACTTGCGTAGCACGAGTTAATAGTTATAAATAGGCACGTGTGTGGCACGTGTAGCTTTGTAATTCAGTTGGATGGTTTAGGCGGGAAAAGCTGTTGGTTAGTCTATAAACCATCTGCTTTATCTTTGCTCATTTTAGCTATCAATTTTGTAACAATTCTCTCTCAATCATTCCTGTAACACTACAATCATTCAATAATAATCAACCATCCAATTAGCTCGAAATTCTCTTCTTGATTCTTGCATTTCCTATTAATTTGGATAAGTTCTTCATTTCAAGCATTGATTTCAGGAAGAACATATCACGTAAAGCTAAGTAGCCAGTCAAAATAACCCTCATAACAAATGGATTTTACGGGTTATTTCATATTAATTTCATCAAACTATGTACACGGGATTACGGGACAACCAAATTAATTACGAGTTACTCTTTACATTAGATATTTCACAAATTACATTATGTAATCACATTATGATGTATAATACATAAGTTTCTATATTATGAAGATCAAAGTCTAGTATTGATATTTTTGACCGACACCTTACTACAGTACTATTAACAATTACTCTTTCCTAATTAGTCTAGTAAAGTTAGAGAGTTTTTTCAAACTAGCAAGATCCTTGGGGAAGTTAATTCCACAGTAATCTCATTGGTTCCTAAAGTCCAAACACCCTTGAAAGTATCAGACTATAGGCCAATTGCCTGCTGTAATGTTGTTTACAAGATTATCAGCAAAATATTGACTAACAGGCTCAAACAAGTACTATGCAGGATTATATCTCAGAATCAAAGTGCCTTCATACCTGGGAGAAGCATTGCTGATAACATATTATTAACTCAGGAGTTACTAAAAGGTTATGACTGTAAAAGTGGGAAGAAGAGGTGTGCTTTCAAGATTGATATCATGAAGGCATATGACACAGTTAATTGGGAGTTCTTGGAGCAAGTAATGGAAGGGTTTGGATTCCCAAGCAAGTTTGTGAAGTGGGTGATGACATGTATTAACACTGCAGCTTTCTCAATTTGTGTTAATCGTGATAGATGTGGGTACTTTAAAGGTGGCAGGGGCCTCAGATAAGGGGATCCAATATCCCCTTATCTGTTTACCATTGTCATGGAAGTACTTAACCTAATGTTGCTAAGGAAGATAAGACAAACAAGGCAATTTACTTTTCATGATGGTTGTGAGGAGATGAAGATTGTAAGTCTGTGTTTTGCTGATGACCTACTTGTGCTTTGCAATGGAGATGTAAATTCTGTCAGTGTCATCAAACAAGCATTGGATGAGTTCAGTGATTCTTCAGGGCTGCAGCCAAACATGGGTAAAAGTACTATGTTCTGTGCTAATATTAATGAGGAGCTAAAAAGTGAAATCCTAAGTATTGTCCCTTTCACAGTAGGGTCACTACCTGTAAGATACTTAGGAGTTCCACTTATTACCAAAAGACTGAGCCTTAATGACTGCAAATGTCTAATTGATAGAGTCAAGATGAAGATTATGGACTGGAAGAATAAGTTTTTAACATATGCTGGAAGACTACAATTGATAGCATCATTGTTAGCTGCTATGCAAACCTTTTGGGCATCTGTGTTTTTCATCCCAAAAACTGTTATTGAAGACATTGACAAGCTGCTCAAGAGTTTCTTATGGAGTCAAGGTGAAAAAGTTCAAGGTAAAGCAAAAATAGCATGGAAGAATGTATGCAAGCCAAAGAAAAATGGAGGTTTGGGTCTGAAGCCTTTGGAGAAATGGAATGTTGTACTGATGAGTAAACACCTATGGAATATTGCTATGAAAAAGGATTCCCTTTGGGTAAAATGGGTGAATGTTCATAGATTAAAGGGAAGAAGTGTGTGGGAGGTTCCTGTTGATACAAAAGCTAGTTGGGGTTGGAAAAAACCTACTCGAATTAAGAGAAAAAAATGAGACCTCATGTTTGGAGTGTGATTGGTAATGGGAAAAACACTGAGATATGGCATGATAAATGGGATCTGGGTGGCTCTCTATCTAAAGTGGTGACAAGAAGAGCAGTGTATTCTGCTGGATTGCAACAAAATGAAAAAGTGGCAAATATGGTTGTTAATGGTCAATGGCAATGGCCAATTGGATGGATAGACCAATTCCCACAACTTAGCCAAATTGAAGCTCCAAGTTTGAATGATGATACTGATGACAGTGTACATTGGATGAGTAACAAAATGAAAGTGGTGAAATTCAGCATTAGTAGAGTGTGGAAGGACCTAAGAGAACCAGATGTTAAAGTTCCATGGTATGATGTTGTTTGGTTTCCTCAGTTCATCCCAAGACATGCATTCATAGTATGGTTACTAGTCCAAGAAAGGTTACCTACGCAAGACAGATTATTGAAATGGCAACCAACAAAAGTAATGGAATGTTCTTTATGCAGTAATGAAGTTGATTCTCACAAACATCTGTTTTTTGAATGCAATTATTTAGCTAGTGTTTGGGATAAAGCAAGTGTGATGTGCAAGTTCCAAACTGGAAACAATTCATGGAAAACAGTTTTGGAGGAGCGTATTAAAATGCCTAAGAGGAGGAATATATGGATAATTCTAAGAAAAATTGTTTTTGCTGCTGTGACTTACTTTATATGGAAAGAAAGAAACCACAGGCTGTTCAAAGAAGTTAAAAGACCATGGGAGGTATTATGGAAGGAAATTGAAGAAACTGTGAAACTGAAACTATTAAGTCTAAGAGTTGCAGAATCAAGAGATGTCAAAGAGGTTTATGATTTATGGCACATATCTGGAAAACTTGCTTGATGTTGAAGACAATACTGGTTAAAAAATGGTGTTTGGGACTATGAATGGATCAATCTACTGGTCATTATTGGCAGTGTGAATGATGTGCAGAATAGCTGTTGTGTTTTGATGAGATTAAAGGGGTGTTTGGCAGCTTGGATAACAGAAGCAAAATTCAAAATTTGTGTGCTGTCATTTATTTTCAGACCATTACAAATGTGAAGTTCCTTGTATCTTGGAGTCCTAATTGTGTAACTGTACCTACATTAGCACCATAGTTTTCTCTAGTTTGGCCTTGGGAGGAAACTAGAAGGCTATGCTTTGCTGTGTAGGAGGTCTATCACAATATGGATGTACCATAAAGTAGGGCTTCCTTTTGTGAAGGGTAAATGGTCTTGGAGGGGAGTGTAAGCAGTATGGAATTGAGAGTGGTGAAAGATGACACTTCATGGTCCATACTTTAAACTCCCACAGGAGGTTTGGTTGGTCCCCACTGGAGGAGTGTGTTCCCAGTTATATGAAGCCATTTTTTGAGATGGAAATGTAGTATAACTGGCAGAACCCTTCAGTGGAGGGGTTATGGGTGCGTAGTGAAGCCATTAACCCATATTGTTGTGATTACTGTGGGTGTTGGTTGAGTGATCATGGCAAGAGGGTAAGATGGAAATGTAGCAAGATGGTTTAGGTGCAATAACAAGGTGAATTGGTGTTGTATGCAGTGATGTTTTAAAGGCTCTGGTCTTAATGTTTTGGTTGACAGAGTATTGTAGTATCAGATATAGCATTAGGCTTATCTGATATTTGATGGATATTGGTAGAAGTATGTTCTGTTTGTATAAGATTTGGGGATTGTCCAAATCTATATCTTCTATTCTTATGATGTACATAAGTTTGGGAAGATAAATATAATTTCACCTTTTGCAACAAAAAAAAAAAAAAAAAAAACCTTTTGCAACAAAAAAAAAAAAAAAAAAAACTTTGGACTTCTTTAAATAATGTAAACAAAACTTCTCCAAATGTTGTTGTAGGTTTTCTTTTATCGTGAAAAAATGTTTTAAATCCAGATGAATTTAGTTTTTATCCTTTGGCAATGACATTTAGAAACATAGACAAAAAAGCTGGCCAGCTAGCTAGGCTATGCAAGAGATAACATCCACCATATAAAGACAAGCCATAAATGGTTGAATCAGTAGGTCGTATTTTGGTGACCCGTTACTCTTATTATTTAGCCGTCTAATAAGAGCGCGCAAGTGCAGTCATGAAGCGGTATGTTTTGTTTCTTTTTGCTCATTACTATGCTACATCAGCTTTAACATTCTCTCTTCAGCAAACTTTAAAACCTTAATTTCATCGATATAAATCATAAACTGTGTGTTTAACTCATTACTTTTGAAAAATAACCGCTCAAATATAAGTATCCAAAACCCACCCTTTAACATCTTACACTTAAAAATGGAACCAGTGATCACAAATGATGACAAAAAGCCTCATGTCATCTTTGTACCATTCCCAGCACAAAGCCACGTAAAGGCCATGCTCAAATTAGCTGGGCTTCTAAACCAAAAGGGGCTCCAAATAATCTTTGTTAACACATAATACATCCACAAGCGTTTGCTCAAATCTGGCGGGCTCCATTGCCTAGATGGCACATCCGGTTTCAAGTAAAGGCCATATGGTCGGTTGTTCATGAAGGAGTCGGTTGGGATATTCCTTAGCCGACTCTAACATGGTTTCTTTACCCCCCTCATCTCTATAAATACAGATGGGGGGATGCTAGTTATTTATTTTTCTTCCTCATTGTAATAGTTTTATTAGGTTATTTAATAAGGGTTTGGTACGAGGCTATAACGTGTGCATATTCTTGTCAATATCTTTGTGGTCTTCTTGTTCTTCTTCGTTTATCGTCCAACAAGGTTCGTTGGTGTTGCAACTTGTGATCAATCGACGTTACGGTTCTAGGTTCCGTGTTCGACATCTTCGGATTTGTTGCGGTTTTGCTCAACAAGATTTGAAACCATTCCTGACGACATTCCTCATAGTTATGAAGATGATGATGCCACAAAACTTCTTTTACAGTATGCTGAAACCATCTTTTTGGCTCCTTTCCTTGATGTTGCGAAAAAAAACACCCAACTCCTCCTACGTGTATCATTATTAATTGGGTACCCGGAATGGAACATCAGGCTAAAAGATTTGAAAATTGTTGTCTGGGCTACAGATTTTTGGTTAATCAGACTTCACAGGTATGTATTAACAGAAATTGATGAATTGAACATTTATTGGATGATTGTTGATTACAGAATCTTACCTATTTATACTAGATGAATCAGTCCCTTTGATGAAGAGGTATACCGATTCCCATAAAGTAAATTACACAACTTTTCTAAACGTTATAACCTAACTAAACGGTTTATACCGTTATTAATAACCCAGCCCATTACTATGTTTTGGTTTATACCGAAACTTGCAAATACATAACATATAAATATACACTAAAGTACCCTAATCTTTGCTTCTATAACATTAATGGTCCAACATTCACCCCCTAATGTTATAGACGGCAATCGAGTCTTCTTTACTTGACTTCACAACAATGTGGGTTCATCGTCAGTTTCATAAATGAGATGTGCTTGATCCTCCTTGTCTTTCTTCTTTCATTTGGTGCATTCGCGTGCAAAATGACCTAAGTCACCACATTCATAGCATCTGAAAGTGCTCTTGTCTTTAGTTCCTTGACTCGTACTTGTCCCACGTGCATTTGGACTATTCTTTCATTTCATGCTTTCCTTGGCTTCTTTGTTGAAACTTTTATCTCGCCCTTTACCACGACTTTGGTTGTTTGAACTTGCCATCAGAAGTTTGTTTTGATAATTTTCTTCCGGTTCATCTTGACTTTTGATGCGTTCTTCAAAAGTTATTATTCTTCCCATTGCTTCATCAAATGACATTTTATCAATCTCGGAATATTGCTCGATAGATGCCACGATCGGTAGAAACTTCTTTGGAACAGAGTTCAGTAACTTTCTGACGAGTGTTTTGTCTTTAAGAGTTGAACCAAGACTTTTAAATTTGCCTCTTATGCTTCCCAATTTTCTTGCAAAGTCGCTTACAGTTTCGTTGTTTTTCATTTTCAAAGTTTCCAATTCGCTCTTTAAAGTTTTTAGCCGTGCTTTCTGAACTATATCCTCTCCTATATATCGTACCTTAATTGATTCCCATACTTCCTTCGCTTTCGAGTATTGTGCAACTTGCATTAGAATATCTTCTGGTAATGTTGTGAGGACCATTGCTTTTGTTGTATTAATCTTTTTTTCATCTGCGACTTCTGTAGCTTCAAGTATTTTCCACAGACCATAAGCTTTTAAGATTGTTTCCATCGTAATTGCCCATGTGGTGTAGTTTGATTCATTCAGTTTCGGACATTAAAGTGCTATATTTTGCTCACGAGTTGGTGTAGATGTTTCTCCTATCTTCACTGCTAGAAAAAGGGCTATTCTTGACTCCAAATGCGAGTCAAGAAGAGGCTTTATGACGCGCAAATGCGAGTCAAGGATGGACCCGTCATAAAGCTTCATGACTCGCATTTGTGCGTCATCCCTCTATGACGCACAATTATGACCCACGTTTTATGACTCTCCTTTTTGCGTGTCATAACCTAATTTTTTTTTAATTATGACCCACGTTTATGACTCCTTTTTGCGTGTCATAACCTATTTTTTTAAATTTTTTTTTTTTTTTTTCCGGTTCCTAATTTTCTATTAAATGACAATTAAAAACCTGATAATACAAAATTAAAAACAAAAATATCAAAATAACGCATTTCATATATATATATATATATATATATATATATAATATAATATATATATATATATATATAACGCATTATATATATATATATATATATCAAAACAATGAGGTTAATTCAAGTACTAATTCACAATAAGTCACAAGTTAATTAACGACAAAAATTACATATCGATAGTAATTCACAAGTTAGTTTGACAGCTTCCACATCGACCACTGAGCATACAACAAGACTACCCGAGTCATCCGTGCAGCTCTCCTGAAGCAGTAGTTCGACATTTTGGGACGAGTTGCTAGCCACCTGTTCCCAAAACTGGGCAGTTAACTAATTAGTAAAAACCAACTAGGACTAGAAGCTTAAAGGGAAGATTAAGCTATGAATAAGCTGGAGGCAACTAAAAATTAATTAAGCAGATTGAGATAAGCTAGATAGAGACTAAATAAGCCACAAAAAAGGGAAAATAAGCATTATGTACATGGGTGTGTTATATAAGCTGTGGTTGCTTCCCGAGCAACTTTTTATAAACAAAACATTGCTCTGAAAGCAACCATAGATAGTTGGATCATAAGATACTTTTATTGTATACTTCATGTAAATATTACTACATACATAAGTAAACTAATAGTGTGGTTATTGTGTTGTGAGATTTGTCAATTGTCATTAATTGCAATGGCTGCTATTACCTACCAGAATTACCCTTAAATGCATCAAATGTTTGTACCATAATCCACCATAAATTTTTTCATTCAAAATGATAATTTATAATAAGATTTTCCCTTGGGCCTTGGGTGCACCTTAAGAAATTACTCCCTCCGTCCCATTTAAAGTGTCCACTTTCCATTTGCATAAAGTTTTAGGAAAGTGGGGCCAACTACACTCTCCACCAATTAAATATCACTATTACCCACTAAACTCTCTTCTCATTGGTTGAAAATATTCCCTGAACACTTTAAATGGGACAACCAAAGATACCATTGTGGACACTTTAAATGGGACGGAGGGTGCACCTTAAGAAAGTATTTACTAACCAATTTCGAGAAATACGACTAAGCAAACAGAAAGGTTGGAGTGTTGGACACATAAAAAGAACAAAATTATAATCCAATAACCGTCAGCAGAAACTAATTAAACTTGGCAGATAAAGGAAATAGAAACAATATGAACAAAGCACCTTCGCATATCCATAATTGCCCTCAGGAATGTCAATAGGCCAACGTTACAATAAGAAAGTGAAAATATAATACGTTAATATATTTAGAAGATATATGTCACATAATAAGCATATAGAGCATAAATGAAAATGACAAGAAAACTTAAGTCTAAGTGTAAGAACATACATAACTCAAGAGCACACCAAACGCTGATCATCGCAAGAGCAAACCAGATCAGAATTTCATTATGTTCACAAACTCACTTCAAAACACTGCAAGTTAATAAGGTCAACGGATTAGTCAACTTGTTTAGTCAACTTGTTTGTATCATGAGCAGTAACTTGTTTGTACATTTAAAGATCAAACGATCAGTTATGAATTGTTTATTTAACTGTACGAGATAAAAAGAGACGATTGAGTATTTCCAGAAAATAGTTGAACCATGAATCCATTTATCTTATGTGAGTGATGTGACCCCATTTTACCTTTTCAAAACATTTACCAAAACTAATATCTTATTTTCTTCATGCACCGTTAATATGAGACTAATAGGATAAAACGATGTACAACTTGAATTAGATCAATTATCAAGGCTGAAAATTGTATACAAGATTTTAGAGGCGGAGACTAGTACCATTAATTACTCCGGAGTATAAAAAAATATTACCCAATACTGGCTATATTTATTTCATCTTTTCTTTATTAATAGCCTATATATTACTGAGAAAACATTCTTAATAAAAAGTATTCCACATATAATTCGATGCATAAAGCTTATGGGAAATAATCCAGGCATCTAACAAACGTTAGTGGCTTGGTCATGTAGGTGACCAGAATAAAATGCAGTACACGGAACATAAGGTGTTGAACTTACTTGTACAAGTAGGCTGCAATTCCCAGAATTACACAAAGCAGTATAATATCAATACAGAAATTCCGGCTAGACCTCAGCTGTCAGCCGTAAAAGAAACCAAAAGGAAATATTGACGTTAGAACTAGTCATGAAAACCCCAATACAAATATCTCATGTTTCCATTTAATTACCTGATGAACGGTGTGCTTAAGTCTAACATTGGTATTCCTAAGGTATGAAGTCGCCTTATCCACCTGAAATATCACAATTGTAAAAAACGTTTAGCACTTGGTACAGCACATATCAAATAGGGCATACAAAATATCATAATACTTTGTGCAGCAAAATACACATACTAATCTAACTTTAGCCACCTAGAAGTACTTGCTACCTACCAAGATGAGCTGGACACCAGATCAGGTAAGAGGACATTTGATACTGGCTACACAAAAACACCAAGAAGAATATAGAGGCCCATTATTCATTCATTCTTTATTGATTCCTAAATTAGATGCTAAAATGAGAGGTCACCCCCCTTTTATAGGTAGCTCCAACACTTCATATGATTATATCCTAGGAAACTATGAAGAGCACTGTATGATCTTATAGCATTGCATGACTACACAAATATATGATGTTTCAGATCCCTAGTGAATGTTTCTTGATAGAACCAACTAATCATGCACACAGAAAACTGTATATTAAACTTGTACTCAAAGAATGTGAGTGTAGCATTCTCCTCCACCCAATGGTACCCTCACTGTGACATTTTCTTTCATATATATGTACACAAACATGCTTTCTCCCGTCTATTTTGTTTTGTTATCCAACCTTGTGGCTTTGTCTATCATTATGAGAGGGCGTGTTTCTCGTGTTAAGATACACAATTCATAAGAAAAGCCTGCATCTGAGTACATGCTTAGTGATACATTTAGTTTAGGTTCATAAGACTTCTATCAAATATAACAGTTTTTTATCACACACTGACATAGGCACATGTTCACTTGTTTTGTGGACAATACAGGGTCTGTTCTAAATCTTTTTACAGTAACAAACTTGGACTGTTTTGAACTGTAACACAATTACTAGAGCAATAGTTTCAGAACTTGGAACCTATTCATGATAGCCCCTTGTAAAAAGTGCTCAGTTTGAAATTTGCTAAGCTCTAAGAGATTGAAGGGGTTCACGATCACTGATCAGGTCATAATCATGGAAAGCGAGTGAACAAATAGCAACCACGCTAATAAAAGTATGCAGGTGCAAGGCTGCAGGATTACTCAATGTGTTGTAATTGATTGCCAAAATAATTCACCAATGAATGTCATTTGCACATGCCTCATTAATATCGATTCTGATTATCTTAATAGGAGTAAAAGACAACAACAAAAATGCAGCAAAACAACTTGAACCAGATAAGACACAGCCGCAACTTTAGAGCACCAAAATCAATCTTTTCCGGATTATAATGACTGCAAAACTTCAACTCAAACTAATATTTAGTCATTTAGTAACCTATCAACACTACCATTAATCCAAAGGTCCCTGCCTATAGACCGCTAATCAGCCAGCTAACCGGGGGGGCCCCCCCCCCCCCCCCCCCCCTCCCCCACCCAAAACCCAAAACAACACATAGGGCCACTTAGTTGGCTGGAATGGAGTGAAGCATCCCTCAGTCCCAACTAGAATTAATGTATAATTGTTGTATTATCCAAATTCCAAAGGAGCTTTTGCAACCTCTTATTCTTTGGATCATGGTACGCTAAAACTAGATACTTGTACATTGCAACTATTTCCTAGATATCATTATCAAATAGTGATCCGAAAGAAGGGACACACATGTAATAACAGTAAAAGATAAAATAATACCTGTATCAAGATTCAAAGCCTTCATATTCTCCGTTAGGGTTTCCACTTCTTTCAATTTATCTGAAGAAAAAAACACAGCAATTAAACATCAATTACACAAAATATATATAAAATAAAAACCCTAAATAAGCAAATAACGATCAGGAATTGAATATACCTTCCATGAATTGGTGAAATTAGAGATCGGGGCGGTGCGAATACACGATACTTGATGGATCGATAACGAAAAAGATGTATGTGTGTGGTGCTGATTGTTTTTTGTGTGGTGCTGAATCACGGTGCGAATACACGATACGCGTTGTGGTGCTAGAGTGACGGTGAGGTGGTGTTTGAGCGCATGAGTCACGTCAAATGGAAGGGGAGATGGTGGTGAGTGTTTTGGTGGTGGTGGTGTGCTTGTTCGGGTGGCGGTGATGGTGTCTTGGGTGGTGGCAGTTGGCGGCGCAGAGAAGAGAGAAAGAGAGTATGTGAGTTTAAGTGATAATGAAGAAGAGAAGATGATAGGTAGGGTTTTATTAGTTGCAGGGACTTGAGAGCGGGAAGTGTTTTTGGCCAAAAATTAAACAATCAGATGCAAAACGAGCGTCATCTAGCAAGATGACGCCTGTTTATGAGGAAGCAAAACGAGCGTTATCTAGCAGGTTAAATTTTAACTGATTATGACTCATATGTTATGACGTTTCTGAAAACGAGTCATCCTCAATAGAAAATTTACTCGTTATGACTCTTATTTTATGACTTTGCTCTTTGCGCGTCATCTTGTAGCGTGCGTCATAAAATGCGAGTCAAGGATAGACCTTTTTCTAGTAGTGCTTCGTGCTTTGTTGCTTTCTTACTTACGTTGCTTCTTGCTTAATTACTTGCGTTCTTGCTTGCTTTCTTACTTGCATACTTTCTTACAATCAGAACCGAGATGGTTTATGGTTTTATTGCTCTTGTGTTTGATCAAAAGATCAAAACTCTTACTTGCTACTGGCCAACACTACTAGAAAAACAGCTATTCTTGACTCCAAATGCGAGTCAAGAAGAGCCTTTATGACGCGCAAATGCGAGTCAAGGATGGACCCGTCATAAATCTTCATGACTCGCATTTGTGCGTCATCCTTCTATGACTCGCACTTATGACCCACGTTTTATGACTCTCCTTTTTGCGAGTCATAACCTAATTTTTTTTTTGAAAAGCGCATTTATGACCCACGTTTTATGACTCTCCTTTTTGCGAGTCATAACCTAATTTTTTTTTTTTTTTTAAAATAATTTTTTTCAGTTCCTAATTTTCTATTAAATGACAATTAAAAACCTGATAATACAAAATTAAAAACCAGGTTTATCGTTGCTAAACATAACTAAACATGCAGTTAGAGACTACCAGAGTACACAGCTAAGAACACCACGATACAGATACAGCATCAAGGACGGGCTCTTTTGTAGCTGCATGTTTGATGAAGCGAAAAGTGTACCGCTTTTAGGGGGTCATTTAAGCCCTAAATCGTATTTATTTGATCAAATATTGCCCTAAATCGTTCCTTTTGTCATTTTAGGTACTTTGGAGAAGAAATCTGGAAAAGGAAGCATTTTGGACGTTTTTGGAGCATAAAAGTGAAGAAAACGACAAAGTCTCTAAATCTGCTGGAATAGTACCTGTGACGGCGTCAAGCCCTAGTGTGACGCCGTCAACCCTTGATAAGCCAGAGAGGATTTTGGAGGATTACAAGGGGACGGCGTCAAGAAGGCCATCAAGAAACCCTAACCGCGGCGAGGTGACGGCGTCACGCTCTATAACGTGACGCCGTCAGATCTGTTTTCCTATATATATTTTCATAATTTTTAGTCATTAGTGTGCAACTTTGTGAGGAGAAACCCTAAGACGATTTTTCTGCCATTTTTAAGGGTTTTATACCCTTGGATCTCCCATGTTCAATTGAAGATAAGTAATCAATTAATCATTCAATATGTCTATGTGTTGTTTGATTATATCTTGTTCTTGTCTTTTATTTAACATGCTAGGCTAGATTTATCTTGTGTTTGCTTAGATCTAATGAAACCTAACTATTGATTATTGGTTGTTGGTGTGTTATTAATTGTATTGGATGATTGTTTATCGATGTTAGGCTTAAGAAAACTGGCTAACCTCCTATACGCTAACTTGCTTGAACGTCTTAAGAAACATGAACCAATGCGTACTAAGGTTTTTATGGTTGTATTTAATGCATGAGCGAATTCTAGTGATCCCATTGTAACACCCCAACCCGACAAGGGTAAAGATATCACAACAATGGTTTCGTATCAGATCGAAACAAAGTATGCATCTACAGAAATACAAGAATTCTCAAAGATTACAATTGAAATATAGGAACTACAAGGTTACGAAAAGAAACTTCCAGTAAACACAAATTCCAAAATAATAATAATAACTTCTAATCACTTCTAAGTCCAAAAGTAGCTATCAAGTCTTCTAAGTCCAAGGTACTCTCCACCCATTCCCAGCTTCCTACTAAAACCTACCGCAGGAAAAGAAATGCGGCTGAGCTACGAGAGCTCAGTGAACAGATATAACGGTAACAAACAGTAATAGAGAATAGTACAGAAAAACAGAAATAAAGGTCAAACAGATGTAATATGGTTCAAGGGATAAGTCGATGAATAAGTATAAAGGAAAGAGAAAAGGGATAGTAATCCACCACGAGCCCAGAAACAGATCATACCATATCGTAACCATAAATCTTCAAATCATATAGAGGGGAGACCTCTCAGATAATCAGATAATATGAGGGGTGTCCTCATTCTTCAAATGGAGTAGCTAGCTCCCATATTTTGTGAAAGACGTGGATTGCACCCATCATCAGTCACCATATCATATCATAGCATATCATAAACAGAACATATCTAGGATGCATCCATACGCCCCCCAAACAAATCATATTGGCCATAACAAATCATAAAGTGCGCATATCATATCATAATGGGGACGGTGTGGCTAATCACTCGAACCACACACGAGTCATGCCAGTGGTGCATCACAGACACGGCCATGTTACCTTCATGGCTAGGGAACATATTTTGGCTCGGGTATCAAACTAAGAGTCAGATATCATATCAAAACAGACTGTCATATCAAAAGGGGTCATATCAGATGGTACATAATAGATGGTTCATAACAGATATATCAGATGTAATGCCAAAGGTCCAAATCAGAGTTTATCAGATCAAGGTTCATATTAAATAATCAATTCAAGGTTGAGATCAAAAGTTCATTTCAAAAGTTCTTATCAAAAGTCCATTTTAAACAATCATTTATTCATGATTTTCATAAAACGATCCTTTAAGGTGGTTTTCATAAAAATACTCTTTCAAAACGGTTTTTATAAAGATAGTCTTTGAAATATAGTTTCCATAAAAGTTAGTAACATTTTATATAAAATTAGTTTCGCATCATTTATAAACATCTTTTAGAATGATTTTTCTCAAAACATTTCCATGGTATAATTAAAAAGGTTTTCATAATATAGGTTCATAACAGGGGTCATATCAAATGGGATCAACAGAAAAGGTTCAAGCAAAGGGAATCATAGCAATGGCATCAGTTCAGAAACTAACGGATCAGAAAATGAAAGAGATCATGAGAAACCTTATAAGGAAGGTCAGAATATCTGTACCTTATACCGCAAATGAAAACACAACAGAAAATATCAAAGTCAGAAGCAAACTCCATCTTCAGCGAATCTACATGAATTCATAACTAACTTATTAAAAGCTTATTTAATTCAGATTACTTATTTAGTCGGCTTTTCAGTTTTAGTAACTCTCCATATTTAGTAACTTTCTATTGTTAGCAGGTTTCCATAATTAGCAAGTTTCCATTTTTTAGAAAGTCTCCATAATCGGAGAGATTTAAGTATCATAACTTAGGTTAAGTCATTATTTTTAAGCATATTATGGACATAGGGTAGATTTTAACAAGTTATGATAGTTCAGGGTTAAATATGACAAGTTTCCATAATTTAGGGTTTTAATTGTAAATATTCCAAAGTTAAGGGTCTTAAATGAAACTATTGCAAATGACTAATTAAAATACATATTTTATTCAGAATCACACTTTAGTCTTTTAAGTTTCATAATTTACACTTTTAACCCCTCTATTTTATTTATTTCCAAATCGATTTACACATTTACATAATTTACAATTTAAATCCATAAGTTGCATAATTTACGAAAAAGGTCCCCATATTATACTTTATACAAATACCCTTATATTAAGGCTTGTTATAAAAAATGACCCACGATCTTTAATAATTACAAAATACCCCTTTTCTTAATTAAAATCAAATCGGTAACACTTTAAATTATCAAACCCTAACCCCGATTTCTCAAATCATCATCCAATCATTATTTCCCCATTATATCATTCATTATATCAGATCTAACACAAAATAAAACCCTAAATCGTTCGTTATTATTTTTATCCAATTTACACGGTTTTCATTTAAAAACCCGATTTAGCACAAAATTCGACAAAGCCATTTTTAAGTTGCAACAATTCGAAATAACATTTTTCCAGGTTCATATGGATCATATAGAGTTCAAATAAAATAACTCTCATGCCCAGAAAAATCGTATATAGTGTTTCATATTTTATATTCGTTTTAATCATTAATAATTCAAACGATCGAATCAAGCCATAAAAATTCAAACACACATTTTTCCAGACTTGTTTGATGATCCTAGAACTCATAAAAATTATGAAAGAGGCCTAGAAAATTCGTATAGCATGTTTTATATTTTATACCCGTTTTAACACTTCAAAATTCAAACGATCAACAAAACCTTGCATGATTCGATTTAGATAATTTTTATATGTCTTATATGATTAAATAGGCGTGATAAAAATACCAGATAAATTATTTAACGTGGGGATTAATCAAAACGAATTTATACCTCTCGGATGGAATTTGCGACAACAAAAACGTCTAGCGATCGAACCACTGAATCCCACGACCTCTAACCAATTTTCCCAGCTACTTTTGATTATAAAGAACCCCAGAAAATAATAGCTCAGCTCCAGAAATTCATATGGATCGATTGTGGATTTTTGTGTGTGTTTTGTGTTATTCGGTTTTAGGTTTTGGAAACAATTAAAAAGTAACTAAATAATTGAAGTGGAGGCTGACTATGGAGGGGGAAGAGGGCCTAATAATCGGTCCATGATTGACCAAATAAATGGAATTGATTTTTGAATTGATTTCCTATTTATTTTGTAAGTTATGTATAATTAAATGTAATTTAAATAGAATCAATTTAAATAAAATTGTATTAGGTGTTTTGTACATATAATTAGGTGAGACAATGACTTTTGGACATGAAAAAAATTATTTCATTCCATGTGTAGCTTATTACTTGAATTTTGGAATCACTTTGGTGCTTTAAATATCCTTTAATAAATTTTTAAACTTGTAGGGGCATTTTGGTCATTTTGCATATTTCAGATTTTTGGGTTTTACACCCATGTTAGGAGCTTCTTAGCCGGCTCGACATAGGAGTGAAGTAAGAGCTTATTGAGTTGGGGAAGTACGTACGCCACCCCACGATTGGTATTAAGGAATACACCCGTCATCCACGCAATTAATACACACTAATCAACCGGTAAAAGATAGTTAGGGAGTATGGAAATCTAAGTAAATACATTTCTCTCCATATAAGTTCCACAACCTTTTTATTTTCAGTTATTTTATTTTCTACAATAAATAACCAATTATTCATCAAATACGCCGAAACATTTTCTATTAAGCTACTAAAAAATATACAACCACATTTGCAAACAACGTTGGTGACATTTTCTCAAAAGTTGACTGAATGTGTGGCAGACAAATTAATGTTATCTTTTCAAAAGAAATGAAAAGGCACTCCCACTTACCTTGTGAGTAAAGGCCATCGTTAAGAGGCTGGCAAAAACCCGGTAATGACCGCATCTCAGACAAATAAGAATCATCGGTATTAGCCACAGACGTGGGCAAGTGACCACAATTGCTGACACCCACAGCTGAACGCACCGTTCCGGCTTCGAAGTCAAGAACTACTGAACGACAAAACGTTTCTGCAACAAATCACCAAGTATTCATCAAACATAAGAAAACATTTTCTCTGAAGTTACTAAAAAATGTAAAACAACAGTTGCAAACTACCTTGATGAGAACACGTTATGTATTGAAAAGAAAGAAAAATGCACAGCCACGTACCTTCTGAATGCAGGCCACGATTAACAGGTTGGTTAAAAGACACGAATGGCAGCACCTCAGACAAATAAGAATCACCGGTGTTACCAACACCCGTGACCAAGTTTCTACAACAAATTACCAGTCGCTCGTCAAATATACCAAAACATTTCCTATTAAGCTACTAAAAAATATAAAAAAATAGTTGCAATGTACCTTCCTGAGCCAAACCTTGACAGAACGCGACCGTATCAAACATCTCAATCTAACAGGTATCAAGCACCAAAAGAGTTTGTGGTCAACACCGTAACACATCTAAATTAAAAACCCATATAAACATAAACATGTAACAGGTATCAAGCACCAACAAAGTTGCAATGTACCTTCCTGAGCCAAACCTTGACAGACTGCTGATTCTTTTACATCTACTTGAAAATGGATTAAAACAAACAAAGGCAGGCACAGGTTCATTTCAACACCAACACCTTCCTCATGCTCTTTCCCTGTGATAGATACTTTCGTGTTTTGGGGCTGTTTTAGCAGCCAACAAACACCCCTGGTTGGGCCGTTTTAGCAGCCAACAATACCCCTCATTGGGGCTGGTTTTGGCTGGTAATAGATACTTTCGTGTTTTACTGTCATTGCAATCCCCGAAGAGGTACTCGCTTCCCGTAATCTAATCATTTCATTCTGTGTAGTTAAACAAACAAAGAAAATTAATCTATAAGCCGTGACACATCATTATGTTTCACTTAAGTGCGTATGTTTGGAAATAAATTATACTTACGTATCTAGCCTCGGCTTCAGGTTCCTTCCAGATGCCGTCTTTTGTATGGCTATCATAGTAGGTCTGGATGAGGTCCGGATATACTCCCTCAGGACTGCTCGTGAACTGTAAATATATGTATAGTTAAACAAATTAATAACGACTAACCCACACCATATATAAAATGAAATATATATATATAAATATAAAATTATAAAGTGTCTTACGAGATTATGACGGGTTGCAGCTAGAGAACGGGATCCCTGTAAGCACGAAACTGTATTAGCCATCCTGTTTCTGCTATTGACCTCTGCTACATGCACCCTCTTTGGGTCAATCCAGAAATCCACCTACTTATTATACAAAATGAACTATATATATGTAAAAAATATAAAGTGGCAAACAAAAACTTCTAAACTCCATGGAATACGTATTACCAATATATAAACAACAAACGACTAACAAGACACCAATTTGCTCAATTCATGCACCTTCAATAACTAAGAACACACTTACTCCTATTACCTAAACAAGGCGCAATCTGGAAAAAACACAAGTGCTTCTATATTTTTTACGAAAACGAATAAAGCTGGATTTCCTAGCATATGTAGACTATCTTCGTAACAATTTAACCACCAATAGAAAAATCAGCATAATAACTCGCAATATGTTTATACTAAAAAACGCTGATGCTGACCTTATACTCAACTACATGATAAAACAATTTGATACAAAGCAAGTTAGCTTAAATCAATCACAGTATAATAAAACCTATCATACGGCTTCTGAACAACGCTGTTCAGTTTCAAAACTTATGCTTAACACTACCAAACATCAAATGACTGTTTCCAGGGAGCATCTATTAGACTATTACCAATATGAAACTTACAAGATATTAATGTGCTCACTTCATGTACCTACAAAAGCTCGTTTACTCATTAACTAAAAACGTTACTTAGATCATCAACAATAAGCAGTTTGAAACATCAACACACAAACTCAACTGATATGCAAATGCTATGCATTCGCCTATAACTATCAAACTACACCTTAAACTAGAAACTAATCATAAAAACTGAATTATTACCATTACCAAACATCATAAATCAATGATTTCCTCAAGGAAGTATCTATTACCAGTAAAACACGAAAGCATCGACAATTTGTCAATAATTTTAAGTGAACAAAAGATCTAAACAAAAACCCTAAAAGACCTGTTTATGACCTTCAAAAGAAACTTTAATGACCTTCAAAAGAAACTATATTGAAATATCATAACCTGTTTATGACTGCTTCTGTCCTCACCCCATCATATAGAAATTAGGGCAAATCGATTGAAGAAAAATTAGGGCAAATCGATTGTGAGACAAAATTAGGGCAAATCGATTTAGCGAGTTTCAGAACCGATTTAGCGAGGTGGTGAATCGATTGACGTCTGAGAAGTGATCGTGAGGTGGTGGTGGATTGAGATCTGAGAAGTGACCAGGAGGTGGTGGTAATGAGATCTGAGAAGTGAGATGTGGTAATGACATAAAGAGGGTGGGTTTCAATAGATATGAGGGAGAAAGCGTATTCCGTGTTACATATTTTATGACGTTTAAAATTGCGTGTCATCGGGCCTTCAGATTTTACAAGTTATGACAGTTTTTTTATGACTCACATTTTTGCGAGTCATCTTGAAGCGTGGGTCATAAAATGCGAGTCAAGGATAGACCTTTTTCTAGTAGTGCAACTTGCTAACCAGGTTTTCTTGCTAAACTTGCTTAATATTGATCAACTTGCTAATCAATATTGTGTTTTCCAGACCCACTTGCTAATCTGGCTCTTACTTGCTTTGATCAAAATAATTGATCCTTTCTTGCTGATATTAAAACCCCAATGATTCTACTTTCTTGCTGGTTTGAATCAAGGGTTCTACTTGTTGTTTTGTATTTTTCAGTCTAAAGTGAAAGATTTTATATTTTTTAGATAAAAATACAAGACTGGCTTCTTACAATTTTTAATTAATTTGGGATTATATATATTTTTTATATTTCTAATCAATGAATAAAGTAAATTGAAAAGAAAAATAAAATGGTTACTTAAAAACTTTTCCTAAATCCCAATTGATTTATATGACCCCTGCTTTTTTACTTTCCCTTTTTCTTATTAAAAAAATTCTAATTTGACTAAAAGTAAAAGAAAAATAAAGAGAATACCAAAACGATCTTTCAATTTCTCTTTCTTTTTTGATTTCAACACTCCTTTCTTGTTGTGTTCTTTCTTCCCTTTTAATCAATTGCTGATATGATCAGAAGTGTTGCTTTCAATCGACGATATGTCTGGTCTTTATTTCTGGTCTTACTCCGGTTGCCTTCTCCGATTTGGGTAACCACAATCAGTGGTTTCAATAAACCGGTTGTCTTCTCCGGCCAAACTCCGGTTAGAATGCTTCAATCCGGTTACAACAAACCGTTTCTGTATTTCGATCTCTTCAACGAACAGGTATCTTCTTTAATCGATGAACAGTAGTCGCTGCTTTCTTCTTTCCCGGAATCGATCTTGCTCTTGATACCAATTGTTGGTTAATCAGACTTCACAGGTATGCATTAACAGAAATTGATGAATTGAACATTTATTGGATGATTGTTGATTACAGAATCCTACCTATTTATACTAGATGAATCGGTCCATTTGATGAAGAGGTATACCGATTCCCATAAAGTAAATGACACAACTTTTCTAAACGTTATAACCTAACTAAATGGTTTATACTGTTATTAATAACCCAGCCCATTACTATGTTTTGGTTTATACCGAAACTTACAAATACATAACATATATATATACACTAAAGTACCTCCACGGTGATTATTAATCAAAGGGCCGAACAAGATTGAACCAACGTTCAATTCGGATACCGGTTGATAATTATCAAGGCAGGATTCCTTCACAGCAAGAACAAATCATTTTCAATCGACGGTGACGGCGTTAACACCGCTTAATCTTGATCAAAGGATCCGGGGAGTCAAAGTCAAAATTGAAAATTGGATATCAACTGAAGGAGAAGATGGACTACATAAATACGGATGAACATGAACAGAGAAAAACAAGTTTAAGATTATCTTGATTAGGGGCGTGAATGTTGGAAGGAAAATAATCAAAGATAATCTTAATCAATGAAGTATAATTAAAAGTCAAAACAAAAAGTCAAACAGCAGTTATTGGCGCCAAAATCTAATAGTTGTGTCTGTTGTTTGTTTGTGTCGGTTAAGTTATAGGTAGTTAATTAACTGTCCAGAACCTTGGGTATAAATAACCCAATCATGTATCATTTGTTTGTGTGGAAATAATATTAGTATTGTGTGCATATTATCGATCAAAGTTTCCCACCCTCTGTTCCGAGTCCCTGCACATCAATATGTGCATACTCAACAATTGTTCATCATAGATACCGAGTAAGTACGATTCGCATAACAGGGCCAGATTCGAACATGGCATCAGAGCACACGGTTAAGAGATCCTGGAAGAAGAAGAAAGAAACCTGTGACAAAAAAAAAACATCCCTGTTTTGCGAGATCAATCAGAAGCAGTCCAGAATTCATCGCCTTTAAAGAAGAAGACCCGAAAAAAAACAGAGCATGAAAGGATCACAGAAGAATGATCCCGTTTTCGGGCAGAAACGCAGAATTAGAGAGTTTAAAACCAGAATCAGAAAAGAGATCATGTTATTGCAAGAGTATACGTTCCAGAATTGTCTTACGCAGAGTGGCGAGAAGAAGACACAGCAAGTCCGATGATCAGGAGGATCATCCACCGAACGTTTAAAGGGCAATCGAACATGAAAGATAGGTAGGTTTTACAAGGCAATCAGAATTCAATAAGAAAAACGAAAGTAGAATCGGTGATTATTAATCAAAGGGCCGAACAAGATTGAACCAACGTTCAATTCGGATGCCGGTTGATAATTATCAAGGCAGGATTCCTTCACAACAAGAACAAATCATTTTCAATCGACAGTGACGGCGTTAACACCGCTTAATCTTGATCAAAGGATCCGGAGAGTCAAAGTCAAAATTGAAAATTGGATATCAACCGAAGGAGAAGATGGACTAAATAAATACGGATGAACATGAATAGAGAAAAACAAGTTTAAGATTATCTTGATTAGGGGCGTGAATGTTGGAAGGAAAATAATCAAAGATAATCTTAATCAATGAAGTATAATTAAAAGTCAAAACAGAAAGTCAAACAGCAGTTATTGGCGCCAAAATCTAATAGTTGTGTCTGTTGTTAGTTTGTGTCGGTTAAGTTACAGGTAGTTAATTAACTGTCCAGAACCTTGGGTATAAATAACCCAATCATGTATCATTTGTTTGTGTGAAAATAATATTAGTATTGTGTGCATATTATCGATCAAAGTTTCCCACCCTCTGTTCCGAGTCCCTGCACATCAATATGTGCATACTCAACAATTGTTCATCATAGATACCGAGTAAGTACGATTCACATATAGGGCCAGATTCGAACACAGATCCTGACACGGTAAAATTGTTATATTGCTATAAAGTCACCCAAAAGTTCCATGATGTTTACTACAATTTCAGCAACTGCTACCACATATGTGGTCTCCACATGGCCAAAATGTGGTCGCTATGTCACTTTGCGACTACATATAGTCGCGATGTGATGGACGCAATGGTCTCGTCGCTATGTTTCATTGCGACCACGAAAACAATGCATCTAGCGACCACTTTAGGGGCCCACAAAATATTCAAACTAAAGTTTAGTCAGCTGGTCAAACAAACTAGCGACCACATATGTGGTCGCAACATATTTATTATAAATTGAATAATAAAAATTATCGAGATACCCAAAAGTTCCATGATGTTTCATACAATATCTTCCACACATTGATGCTTTAGAGACTCGTATTGGTTACGCTTTATCATCTATGTTTCATCAAGTTTGGATGATTGGCCCCATGCAATTACTTCATAACCAAAATCCAAAGCGGTCACCTTAGCTTATTTGGAAAGAAAAAAATGTATGCCACTTTTTACAACCATATATGTCTCTACCAATATGTCTATACCAAATCACATATAAAATTAATCTTCTTTGGTCGCCATCGCAAAGTTCTGCAACACCCCAGTACCAAAGTTCAATTTGGATTTTGCCATTATGATTTGACTTTGGTTTCACCCATAATCCGATATTATTTATATTTGCAATCCATCATATCAAACGAAAATATAAACCACACACATGGGATAGATGACAAGCATATAACAAAGTTGTTTCTTCTACTTTTGATGCTTGTCATCTATCTCATTATGTGGTTTGTATTGTCTTGTCTTTTCTTTTTCTTTTTTTACCGGCCACAAAACGTCTAAAAAAAGTGGTTTAATCCTTAGCAAATACTGGTTCATTATTTGTTACATTTTTAACATTGTACATAACCAATTGAAATGTAAGGAAACATTAGTTTAGCTTACGTTACAAGTTACATGTGTATAGAATTTCTTACTGATCAAGTGATTGGCTAGAAGGTTTACTAACCAACTAGGGCTTGAGTTAGGGATTTTATAATTGAAAACCTTCGCTATGAATAGAAGTTTGGCTTATAGAGTTTATTGCCATTCTTTCTTGTAAATTCAGTTGATTTTTTTGGTTAATAAACAAGACAATCTTTTGAGGTAATCAGTGTGTAGATTCCTTACTTTGTCGAGTTATTTGTTGTGCTTGGCTGTGTCGAATTTCGTCAGGGTTTCCATATCAACTTTCGCTTTGGTGTTGGATGTAATTTTTCGACACCTATATTTATAATTTGACAGGTTTTGCCAAACACTTCAAATATCTATTTGTCTTTTGTTGTAGTGTGAACTTAAAATTATTAGATTGAAACATAATTACTCTACTATACCTAAATAATATCTCATGTATAAATATTACCACAACCTAATTTGGAATCAGATACCCAAAAAATGGAATCAGTGGTCACAAATTATCCTAAGAAGCCTCATGTCATCTTTATACCAATCCCAGCACAAAGCCATGTAAAGGCCATGCTCAAATTAGCACAACTTCTTCACCACAAAGGACTGGAAATAACCTTTGTTAACACCGAGTATATTCACAAACGTATGCTGAAATCTGGTGGTGATCACAGCCTCAATGGGACATCTGATTTCCGGTTCGAAACTATTCCTGATGGCATCCCTCGGAGTTCTGAAGATGATGATGGCTCGGAACTACTCTTACACTACGTTCAAACCAGCTTCTTGGCTCCTTTTCTTGATCTTGTCACCAAACTTCCGACTCCTCCTACTTGTATTGTATCTGATGGGTTTGCGTCGGTTTTCACTGTTGATGCTGCACAAAAGCTTGGAGTCCCCATCATGCTTTACTGGACAGTTTCCGCTTGTGGCTTCATGGGTACATACCAAATTCACTCTCTAATCGAGAAGGGACTAGTACCACTTAAAGGTATATTTTTCATTGTGCTTTTAGATTTATATGATCTAGTAAGAAGGTAGATAATTGTGAGAAGTGTGGGAAATTAAGGTGTTGTTCGCTTTTTTAAGAGGTAAACTATCTAATCACTTATTCAGGGACGGAACCAGGGGTTTCTCGCGGGTTACCGGGAGCCTCATAGATTTTTTTTTATGTAGTGTTAATTTTTGGAAAAAACATCAATTTTTCCTAAATGCATCCGGTCCATTAAAATGTGTTTCTAGTACTATCACTACAAAAAATAGTGCTATTCTTCACACTTATTTTGCCACGGTATGGTCAACTGTAGATTTTTTTTTATGTGAATAATAATTTTGCTACATTTATAAGTGTCACAAATATTTACAAAAATAATCCACATATATAAGTGTGTACAATTATAATAAAGCTACACTTATATGTGTAGCAAATGTTTCCGCACTTTTTATTATAAACATTTTTTGCAATTTTGCCACATTTTTATGTGTGGTGATTCAAAAAATATTTCCACACTTTTAAATATAGAAATTTGGATAATATCTCCACACTTATATGTGTAGAAATATTTGTCACACCCATTATTACCACACATGAGAAAGTGTGGACTCAATAATTTTACACATTTTTAAACGTGGCCATTTGGCCTTTAAAATGTGGAGAATTCAACTAGTTTTTTGTAGTGTATTTAGTAATTAGTATATATATACTTACCATTAAAAAATAAACATAAAATGCACCTGGTCATATTTGGTTCTAGTTCCGTTCCTGCACTTATTCCTTATTCCATGTCTCCAGGAGAAGAGGGTACTCTTTTGTTTGAAATCTAAAGAGAAAAGATTGTCTGTTTTTGTGAACCATAAAATGTCTGAATGTATAAATATGATTTTTTTTCTAAATAATAATAAGATGATAAATCCATACAATATAATAACACTTCAAAGTTCACTTCAAAGTACAATAAAAGCTAGAAACTCCATGCGTTACAAAGTTGTACGTTAAGTTCTTAGGTCGTGCTAATTTCACATGTTTACTTAGCTACTTATTTGAAGCCACCCATTTTTTTATCGGTAGAAAAATGTGTTAATAATATGATCATTGTACAGATAGAAGTTACTTGACAAATGGGTACTTAGACACAGTTCTTGATTGGATACCGGGAATGGAAGGAATCCGGCTAAAAGATTTGAGCAGTATAATCCGGATCACAGACCCCAACAACGCAGAACTTTCATTCGGTACTAAAGTTACACAAGAGTCACACAATGTTTCACACAATATCTTCCACACGTTTGACGCTTTGGAACCTAGCATTGTGGATGCTTTGTTGTCCATGTATCCCAAAGTATATACCGTTGGCCCCATGCAATTACTTCTTGATCAAATACCCAAACAAGAAACAGAGACCCAAATATCATACAGCTTATGGAAAGAAGAACCCGACTGTTTCAAATGGCTTGAATCCAAGGAACCAAACTCTGTCATTTATGTGAACTTTGGGAGTTCAACAGTCATGTCTTTAGAAGATTTGAAAGAATTTGGTTGGGGACTTGCTAATAGCAACCACTATTTCCTTTGGATCATTAGATCAAATTTAGTTCTTGGAGAATCCGCAACTTTTCCTCCTGAATATGAGAAACTTATAGAAACGAAAGGTTTTATAGCAAGTTGGTGTTCACAGGAAAAGGTCTTGAGCCACCCTTCTGTTGGAGGGTTCTTGACTCATGGTGGTTGGGGTTCGACCGTAGAGAGCTTGTCGGCTGGTGTGCCAATGATATGTTGGCCTTATTTTTGGGACCAGCCGACCAATTGTAGGTATATATGCAAGGAATGGGGTGTTGGGTTGGAAATGGGTAAGGATGTGAAAAGGGAGGAAGTTAAGAGGCTTGTACAAGAGTTGATGGGAGAAGGAAGTCATAAAATGAGGAACATGGCTGCGGAATGGAAGGAAAAGGCTTGTATCGCGACAAGTCCTAATGGTTCATCAACCTTGAATGTAGACAAGCTCGTCAAAGAAATTAATATGCTGTCAAGAAACTAAAATTTTCTTTGGTAGTTAGTCTTTAGTCTATTTCTTGATGTTTCCATTAGTTTTTGTTCTAGTGGCTTTTTTTTTTTTTTTTTTTTTTTATTGGAAGAAAATTGTCACCTTATCTTGAAAAAAAATGTTTGCCACTCATTGATCCCCTGTCTGTACCAAATCAAATAGAAAACCCTCTTTGGTCCCCATCGCTAATCTTGGCATCATACCAGTACCAAATTTCACTTTGATTTTTCAATCTATATTATGAATTTGCTCGCACTCATAATCCCATATCATTACCTTGCATTCCATCATATCAAACGACAATATAAACAATATAAAATGAGAGACCAAAAACTCAATACTTCTTCCATCCCAAAATAAATGTCCACTTTCAAATTATACAAAATTTTATGATTTCCCCCTAACTACGCTCTTCACCATTTAAATATCATCCTCACCCACTAAAACTTCTTTTGATTGGTTAAATCACAAAGTGGACATCTATTTTGGGACAACCCAAAATATAAAAATAAACATTTATTTTGAGACGGATGGAGGACTTAATTACTTATCAGGTAGCATAGTGTATTGGGACGAGTACGAGTGCAGATATTATGAATGGGTTCGGGTATACACCCATCCCTAAATAAGCTAAAGACATGAAAAAAAGATTGGTTTTTTATTTGATTTAATTAGTGTCGTTAAGTGTTGGTTGCACAACAGCTTGGAATCCCCGTCACGCAATACTGGACATTTATTGCTTGTGGCGTCATGGGTCTTTACCAGAATCAAAATGTCATCCAAAAAGGACTTACACCACTTAATTAAAGGTTTCTTTTTTATGTTTTCTTTAGACTTATTTATGACACGGATTAGGATCACTTAAAGTGTTAATTAATATATCATGACAAGTATAAAATTAATATAAACACATCAAGAACACGCAACTGAAGCAATAAGATCATAATATTTGTAATTAAATTAACCAAACATAAAAGTGATGCGTACCTTTTAGATCATAGCAAAACAAGAATCAATTAAGAACAAGAACCCTAATTAGGGTTTATGTTGATTAACGAATTGACCCTTACCGTTTTTCAATTCAATCCAAGATGTAAACAATAGTGTGTTTACACCACGTTTTTGTACACACGTACTAATACCAAATTAAAGTAAATGCTAGTTTTTAAAACACAAACGTTTTGTGTGATAAACCACAAAAACCAAACGACCCTAAGGGTGTGTTTGTTTCGGCCGAATACCACAAGAAAGAAGAGAAAACAATTTTTAGGGTTTAGTGTGTGTACAAAAGTTACAAAACAATGAACCCCAAGCCTTGTTTATATAGCATGACAAACTTGGAGGACAAGTTGGAGTGGGTTTGGGTTCCCCCTAGCCCATCCGATCGGTTACCACACCTCAAGGGGTTTCTGGAACCTTCTTTCCTCTATTTTCATCTATAGTCCCTCTATAACGGTCGTTAGTCAATTTCCATTAATTACTTTAACGCCCGTTAGTCGTTATTGTGTATTTAATAATTAAACACAACCTTTTATATTTAATTATTTAAACTTTAATTCTTCATACGTAAAGTGTGCAGTCCTGTGGTCTCGAGTTCGATCCTAACATACACTTATTAATTTATTGTCCATAAAACCAACAGCTCCCACTTGGACATATTTTAATAGTGTAATCACATTGGTTAGCGTCTATCAACATGTCAATGCCTCTATTACAACTCGAGTAAGGTCTCCTGGAAAAACCTTTGAATGATTCGTCATTATTATTATCCTTTTGTTACTAATACCATGTTAAATAAGGATATGGATCTAAGTCATTCCTTTATTTAATTATTCTGTTACTCGTTGTTTGTGATTGAGCAAGATTACCAACTCTTCTGAACGTATTCCATAAAGATCTTGGGCATGACCATGCAAACATCTTGTCAACGCTACGAGGATCTTGGGCATGGCCATGCAAACATCTTGCCAACCCTACGAGGCGCCCGACAGTATTAGACTACAAGCAAAACCCATGAACTTTGCAACACTTCTGAAAACAATCCATATAACTACCAGTTACGTATAGCGTTAAATTATTTCACAGAAATGCACTACATCTATGACAGTTTTCTGGTATCTCAATTCTGAGGATAACTATTCATGATTTACTTGATGACAAGATCCATAAAGTACAATCATATAGTTGGGATAGGTCCTATATTCAATTTATTGAATATCATGTGAATTTGGTATGTCAGCGCATCAATATGCTTTCAAGTATATTCTACCAAAACTTAGATTTGTCTTAATTCAATGATATTCCCATATCATTAATTGTCAATAGACTATTTTAGAATAACTAAATTATTCACAGATTAAACATGCAAATAAAGGACACAACCTATTATGAATGAAAATAAACGTACCAAGTACTTTTAATTTATTATAATAATTGCTTAACATCCCTTATCCAAATACTAAATAGATCAATGCATGATAATTCTAGTTGATGAATTATGCCTCAAGTCATGATAATCATACTTGTTGACACATAATATTTCATAAAGTGTGTGACAACCTCAACCACCAATTTATGATAATTAAAATTTTAAACATTTTTAAAGTCTAAAGTATTCTTATTCTTTAATGTATAATGCAACTATGCTCTTAGTGAGCACAACTAGGATGAAGAGGTGCTTCGTACCGAACCACTATAAATCACCGTGTCTGGTTTGCGCCTTCTTTTACCTTATCTCTTTGTGTTTTATTCTTGCATTTATCTTTTTGCATTTAGGTTGTGTTTGTGTGGCTTGTTGCTTAGATTGTGAATGTGAGTGTGACATAACCTGAGATAACTTAAAATAGGCAAATACATAATTCATCACCTGTCTAAAACACGCCACTGTCGGCGGTCCTTTAAACAGACAGACGGTCCCAACTATTTATGGGACCGTCCGTATATATAAGGGACCGTCCACAGAGTCTAACTTGTGTTGTGCTTATGTTTATGTGATTACTTATATTGAAGATACGTGAGTCTTGATTTGGTAAACATACTTGTAATTACGTGATATATATTTGTTATAAGTGACATAACCACTATTCATATTTAGCCACGCTTGATTGGAAATTTGATACGAAACATTTAAGATTTTAATTAGGAACGTATTCACCCCCCCCCCTCTACGTTTCTACAGACAAGTTGAAAGATAGTCAACCAGTCAATTCTAACCCTTATGCTAAACCAACATGTGCGAAATGTTTTAGGTGTGTTGAACTGGGGCATAGGTCTAATGCGTATCCTAAGCGAACTACCTACTATGCGTAGCATGGGGATGAAGAGGGAGTGTTTGATGATGCAGTTTTTCAAGAAGTTGAAGGATTGGAGTACACCGAGGCCGAGGAAGGCAAAATGGAACAATTCAATTATGTCATCCAACTGACTTTGTGTTCGCCTAAGGTTAGTGATTCTTCGCAATGTAAAAAGATTTTTCAAACTAAAAGCTTGGTTAAGGAAAAGTGATGTACCCGTTTAGAGTGCAAGTTTTAAATTTATAACACGATCTACCAATGTTTCAAACGCAACACATATGAGCAAATATACTCGTTCGTGTGTAGTAAGAGATGAAATGGTAAGCCGAGGTCGTTCGCAAGGATTTGTTTAGTTTTTGTGTGACGTGAGTTTGAATATAAAATCAAGCTTATCAATGATCCTAATAGCAAGCAAATAAAAATGATGATGTAATTCAATATATTAAGACTACACTTGCCAAGACTAGTTTTGCACAATTCCCTTGATTATGATTATGACAATGGTTCCATTTGATTATGATCAATAAATTAGATGGTGTTCTAATTTGATTAGTTGGTATACTAATCCTATTGTTTTCCCCACTTTCAATCCTCGTCAAGATTTAAAGATAACAAAAACAATACCAAGGTTTGATCAACCAAGCCTAACACAATTCAATCACTTGATTCGCTTTCGTTTCACAAGCAATTGACAACCATACTTATTAGTTTTCTAAGTTTAACCAAGTTACTTATGAAATGGTAAATACATAAGGTAACACACTCATAGACAAAGGTTTACAATTAATTGACTAACAATGTCTCTTTCAACCCATTACACTATTAGCAATTAACCAAACTTGACAACTCTTTTGTTGAAGAAAACTTTTACAAGTACAATTCGATCTTAGTATTAGCTTTTCATTGAACTAGAACCATAGAGTCATAATCAATCAAGATTCATGTAACAAACATCATCTAGGCAAGTGCTCAAGGCACTTAGCCACTCATAGCAAACAAAGAAATAACTACAGAAATTATATCACTTGAAAACATGATTAAGAAGTCTTACAAAAGTTGTAATGATGATTACAAGAGTTTGGAACAATATTGATGTTATCAACAATGATTCCTTGGACAATTATGATGATGGATGATGAATATAAGCCAACTTCTTCCTGCGTTTTTCTTCTTTGTAACCTTCTTGAGAGAGTACTTGTTATGAGATTTAGTTGTAGTAGATGTAAAAATGTGTATATCCTCATTCTTTTGGCCAAGCTTTCTTATTAATAGATTGACTCCCCTTGGTCACCAAGCAAATGTCTTGAGCACAAAGTGTCATAAAAATTTTGGACTTGAAGTAAATGAAGTGTAATGACAACCCATATGAAGAGTTAGTTCATTAAAGATAGTCATTAAGTGTGCTAGAAATTGCATCAGCCCAAGGTTGAAGTCTCAACCTGAGGTTCAGATTCCAGCCCAAGGTTTGGAGTAAGGTTTGGCATGACATTGTTGAACCTTGGGTTGAATTTGAGCCTTAGATGTATTTCTTGAACCTTTGGTTGAATAAGCAAGCCATAATTTTATGCATGTAACTTCTCATTCGTCATATCAGCACTTGATATTTTCTTGGCCTCGGAAATCTTTGTAACTTAATTCTTTATCTTTAACGCTCTTTTCGAGGTCTTTATTACGGGTAGAATCTTCCGTTGTGCATAAGCCCTTGATTTAGCATCTTTTTCACATCTTTCTCGCTATTCCTTTGGACTTGATTGTACCTGAACCTGAATACATCTTTTATACCTTTTAAGCGTAATATGTTCACAAATACAACCAAATACAATGCACAAATATAGAAATAACACGACTAAAACATGTACAAAATGAGCGTTATCAAATCCCCCAGACTTACACTTTGCTTGCCCTCAAGCAAATCTAGCTTTTAAAAATAAATAAATCCACATGACATAAATAAAAATGATTCTGAAAATGAGATGCAAATCCATCAAGTACAAGTACAAGATAAGATCCATCTTTTTAAACTTTATAAGTGAAAAGTCGAGATGTTTGACAATACCTTAATGATTCTCTTGCTTATAACATATTAAAACACCTCACGAAAAAGGAACGAAGTATAATTCACTCAACACTCATTTATTTAGTGGGTGAGTATATAAGAAAATAACACTCATTGCTCAGTCATGATCTAAATATTACCATAGGCTTGTACAAGAAACAAAACTCCACCGACGTGGCGTAAGCACCAAGTGTAAACATCTAAGAGGACTTTGGGTTAAAGGGTGTAAGGGTTATATCAAAATTATGTGCAACTATCTTATGCAAAACATAATAGCTTGCTAACAACGAATTCTTAAATTACTCAGATAACGGATGGTCACTAGATCGTACTTTGGTTCGCTAACAACGTTACTTGCATAACGGATGGTCACCAAAATACGCCCTAGCTCGCTAGCAACGTTACCTAATTCCTCCAAAAATCGGATGGTCACTACATGTCAATACACTTGATAATTTCACCAAGTCAGAAAGGGTAAGGATAAGGCATGGGATATATTTATGAAATTGGTTTAAAATAAAAACTTTACAAATAGTCAAAGTCTACAACCAATTGCTACTAGCTACATCAACTACTTTCCTTTGAACTTGAGAATTCATCCTTGATTGATATCATACTTTCATAGCTCATTGGCTATTCTTGTCACCATACAATTGCAATGACTTATTTTATTTTTTTCTTTTTCCTTTATTTTATTTTATTTTATTTATTTATTTATTTATTTATTTATTGTTGGCCACATGTTTCAGCCATCGATCATAATACCAATAGATCCTCCATGAGATTATCATGGAGTTTGCAACTTTCTCAACATTCAAGGATTTCCCACATAACAACCATCTTTCCAAGTAGCTAGTAACCAACCAAGACTTGACTACAGGTAAGGTTAAGGCTAAAAGTGTAAAATACATTTTTTTATATTTTTCTGGTGTAACAAAAAATGAAAAGGATGGCTCAGAGGGTGTACTACTGGTATCTAGCACTAAAATTGAGTGCTAACAAACGGGTCTATATGGGTGGTTAACTAACCGATGTGGCTAGCTAATATATCATTAGATGCAAAATGGAAGGCCATTCGGTTTAATTCCTAAGGTTGCCTCTTATCACACGAATACACTTATATCACACGAGGTGATCTCATTGCGGTCTGGTAATGATTTGCAAGTACAAGTTCTAGAATAAATAAAATCACCGGCACACTCATAGCAAAAAGATTAAGCATAAAAAAATATATGCTATATAAGAATAGGCTCAAATCCTCACAATTTTGGTGGAATGGGCTATAATTGTGCTAGCAATGTTATCGATCCTAAAAATGGACTGCAATGTCAATCCGGACACATCTCAAATTTTCAAAAATTACATGTTTTATCAGTGGATTGATTTAGTTATTCTAATATAAATTATCCTAAATGTACGAAAGCAACTAGATCATAAGGGCAAACAATTTTAAAATTAGGCTAAAAAATATAAAAAATTTAAAATTCAGTTTCATTTTCCTATTTCCTCCCCCCCCCTCACACTTAAGTTTGACATTGTTCTCAATGTAAAGACCGATGAATCATAAAAATAGGAAAATGGAACATAAAAGAAATGATACTGCCTGGGCCTTGGAATCCATATCGAGCTCCAAATGAGATATTGAGATCGAATGATTCCACATCTTCAAGATCAAGCATTGTCACCTGCAGTAATCTCCATATACAAAAACAAACAAACATACAAAATGCAAAATATTTTTGGATTTTTATTTTTTATTTGACAGGTCCCCCACACTTATGGTAAAACCATTGGGGCATAAACAAACATTAAAAACACACGGGTTGCCTCCCGAGAAGCGCTAAATTTATTAACGAGCCATCCGCCCTACTCGATCTTCCTTACTTTCGTGGTTATGTTTGGGATTCTTTCCCGACTTCTTGGGAATATAAACCACATTTCCTTTCATTATTCCTTTTCCAGTTTTATCAGTATCATGTAGCTTCGCGGTATCGCAAGTTCTAGGAAGAACATCCCGGATGTATCCGGTTTCCGTAGCCCATGGTATTGATTTTTTATAATCTGCGGGAAAAGGTGCCATGAATGGAATAGCAGTGTATTTCTTTTTATCAAACAATTCAAGTGGAATTTCCTCATTTGACAATTCATTCAATTGCTCCTCATCGTGATAGAGTTTGATACGATGTCCATTAACAATGAAACTTCCACCGTGCTTGTCATATAACTCGACATATCCAGATGGAAAACCATGTTTTACCACGAATGGACCAAACCATTTGGTTCTTAGCTTAGGAGCTTTGAATTTGTACTTAGAATTGAACAAAAGTACTTTGTCTCCGGCTTTGAATTCTTTCCATATTATGAGTTTCCTATCATGGTAAGCTTTTGTTCGAGCTTTGTACAACTTGGAATTCTCATACGCTTGGAGTCTTAATTCATCGAGTTCATGCAATTGCAAGAATCGTTTTTCTCCAGCGATTTTGATATCAGGGTTACATTGCCTCAACGCCTAGTAGGCGCGGTGTTCAATTTCAAACGGCAAATGACAAATTTTTCCATATATGAGTCTATACGGAGTTGTGCCAATTGGAGTTTTATATGCTGTTCTAAACGCCCATAGAGCATCATCGAGTTTCCTTGACCAAACGGAAGGATTATCCTTAACCGTTTTTTCAAGTATTCTTTTTAAAGCTCTATTGGTGTTTTCAATTTGACCACTGGTTTGAGGATGGTATGCTGTTGCGAAACGATGATGGACTCCATATAGTTTCATAGCTTTCTCCATTTGATGGTTACAGAAGTGAGTTCCTCTGTCGCTTATCAAGGCTTTTGGAATTCCGAATCGAGAGAAAAGCTTTTTCAGAAAATTTACAACTACTCGTTCATCATTAGTGGGTAAAGCTTCCGCTTCGGCCCATTTAGAGACATAATCAATTGCAACGAGGATGTATTCGAACTTATGAGATTTAGGAAAAGGACCCATGAAGTCAATTCCCCATATATCAAAGATTTCAGAAACTTGTATGCTTTTTTGTGGCATTTCGTCTCTACGAGAAAGACTACCAGACTTTTGGCAAGCATCACAGTTCTGCACAAGCGTATGAGCTTCTTTAAAAATCATCGGCCAATAAAATCCCGCATCAAAAACTTTTTTAGCAGTTGTGGATGGACTGTAATGTCCTCCAGATGGGCCGCGATGACATTCATCGAGAATTTTCCGGGTCTCTGAACCGTACACGCATCTTCTAATTATCCCATCGGGACACATTTTAAATAGATACGGTTCATCCCAAAAATAGTGTTTAAGCTCTGCGAAAAATTTACTACGCCGAGCATGAGTTAGACTTTTTTGTAATACTCCTCCGACTAAATAATTTGCAAAGTCAGCAAACCATGGAACTTCTTCGTTTTCAATTCCCATAAGAGTTTCGTCGGAAAAATTATCATCAATCTGGTCTTCACCGAATTTGTAGGTCCACACGAATTATGGATCCAAGTAGCCTTTGTTACTTGTTAGACAACTTGAATAAATCCAAATTGATCTAAGTGAGAAACTCTAACAGATTGTTAATTGCTAATGCGGAATCTTAACAATAAACAATGAAGAACACGATAAATCCAAATTGATCTAAGTGAGTTCCTCTGTCGCTTATCAAGGCTTTTGGAATTCCGAATCGAGAGAAAATCTTTTTCAGAAAATTTAAACCACTCGTTCATCATTAGTGGGTAAAGCTTCCGCTTCGGCCCATTTAGAGACATAGTCAATTGCAACGAGGATGTATTCGAACTTATGAGATTTAGGAAAAGGACCCATGAAGTCAATTCCCCATATATCAAAGATTTCAGAAACTTGTATGCTTTTTTGTGGCATTTCGTCTCTACGAGAAAGACTACCAGACTTTTGGCAAGCATCACAGTTCTGCACAAGCGTATGAGCTTCTTTAAAAATCGTCGGCCAATAAAATCCCGCATCAAAAACCTTTTTAGCAGTTGTGGATGACCCGTAATGTCCTCCAGTTGGGCCGTGATGACATTCATCGAGAATTTTCCGGGTCTCTGAACCGTACACGTATCTTCTAATTATCACATCGGGACACATTTTAAATAGATACGGTTCATCCCAAAAATAGTGTTTAAGGTCTGCGAAAAATTTACTACGCTGAGCATGAGTTAGACTTTTTTGTAATACTCCTCCGACTAAATAATTTGCAAAGTCAGCAAACCATGGAACTTCTTCGTTTTCAATTCCCATAAGAGTTTTGTCAGAAAAATTATCATCAATCTCGTCTTCACCGAATTTGTAGGTCCACACGAATTATGGATCCAAGTAGCCTTTGTTACTTGTTAGACAACTTGAATAAATCTAAATTGATCTAAGTGAGAAACTCTAACAGATTGTTAATTGCTAATGCAGAATCTTAACAATGAACAATGAAGAACACAATAATACTAACTTCGTATTCTATTAACTTTCAATAACTAATTCTCAATCAATACGCGTACAACTCTTGAGCCTTAGGGTTCCTTTTATACCCTAAGGAAACCCTAGATACAAAACGTGTAGAAGGATATACGTATCTTCTATTAAGATAACTACGTATCCTTTCCTAACTTATAGCTAACAGACTTTCTATAATTCATAAACAGACTTAACTAATAAAGTCAAACAGACTTAACTATAGAATCTATCTACCAGACTTAACATTGAACTGACAGACTTAACTATGACATAAATACAACTAACAGACTTAACTACGTAACCCAGCAGACTTAAGTCTGTTCTTCATATTAAGTCTTGTCTTGTGATAATTCCCAACAATCCTCCCCTAACTTGATCTTCATGCTCCATGAACTTCAAGTTCCTTTCTGATAAGCTTCTTGAGGATTGAACTCTGAACTCTTGGAATTATCTCTAACTCTTCAAAATATCATATCTGATCTTTTATGCACCAATATTGATTACTTGTACATCAATTATTTTAAGTTTCATACTATTCTCATCACTTCCAGGTGTGTTAACTCCGGTGAGAGGTGAATCATTGAAAATTAATGGATTTGATGTCTCTTTACCAAATAGCCATTAACTACTGGAGTAGCCAATGTTTTGGTGTGTAAGACCATGGTACATTGATAACCATATGATTTTTAGCAAACCATCAACTATCAACGGATTTGTTTTGTCTTTACCAAAAGCCGCTTGCTTTTGGACTAGCCAATTCTTTGATGGAATCAGACCTCACCTTGGTGAATTGATTACCAATTATGGTTTTCCACAGCCTTTACCACAAGCCATACTCTTGTGGGCTAGCCAACTCTTTACTATCACAGATATGGTGAGTTGATTACCATACAATTTTTGGTAAATTGTCAACCATTAACGGATTTGAAATATCTTTACCAGAGCCGTTTGCTCTGGATTAGCCAGTCCTTATGTGGGTTAGACATGGTGGACTGATAACCATTTGTTGTGTCAGTGCTATGCACCTTCACCAAGTGAGAAGTTCCTTTAGTCTCACTTAACATCTTGAAAATTCTTTCAAACACTTCAAACACCCCAATATGGTTCCTTTAGGGATTGTTCCTTAATCAAATCCAAAAGCTTCTCATATACCTCATCTTTCTCATCTGCAAACAATTTCTTTTCTAACATTTCTTTGCAGACCCTAGGTGGTAAAGGATACTCCACTTCTGCCAACATGTAAATATGAGCTCTCTGCAATGATAAGGAATTTACCTGACAACTATGAAAATATCTCCATCTAACAATTTCTTGTTGGTATGGCAGCTTCCAAATTTTATCTGTTCTTGAAGGTGGCTCAAACATAACTTTTAAATCTCCCCAAAAGACCCTTTCAAACTCCTCCTCAGGTCTAGTGTCTCCATGTCTGATATTCACCAATTTGTACAACTCCTTGAGATCTTCCCTAGTTACATCATTTAACATCCCTGGAAAGTTGACATACACTACATCAGTGTTGTCCTCCCTTATTATCTGATAAGCTGCTCTCAATCCAGTCTTGATGATTTGATATCTGACAATCTTGGTTGGTTGTGCAGAACTCTCAGGGATTGATCCCATAGTAAACTCTTCAGATGAAGATTCTTCTTCCTCTTGTTCATCCTTCTTAGAGCCTAGCTTTCCCTTCTTAGCTGCTCTCTTCCTTCTAGTCCACTTAATTATAGGCTTTTTGACTTCTTTCTTTTCTTGCACAACATCAGACACTTTCTCAGCCTCAGATTCCTTTTCAATTTCACTCACCTTTTCTATCTTTTCTTCTTCAGACACCTTTTGCCTTTTAAAGCTCCTTCTGATTGAATCCTCATAATCAATAGGCTTGTAATTGTGATCTCTATCATAAGCTCTGAGGTAAAACTTTTGTACTTCTTTATATGACATTCCCTTCATCTTATCAAAACTGGAATGCTCCATATTCTTCAAGTAAATTTTCATATCTGACATCTTTTGTTGCTTAGTGAGCTTCTTTCTAGCACCACTTTTCTTCTGAGTTTGCTTTATCTTTTCCATAAAATCACCCAAGGTTTCTGAATTCCTTCTAGCATTGATGAATTCTGCTAGTTGTTTGGCTCTTTCCTCTGTAGTCAACCCTTCAATAGCTTTGAGCTCCTCCAAATTTGCTCTCAATTCATCATCATCTTGAATCATGGACATAACAGGATCATCAACAGACTCCTCTTGCAACCTTCTAGCAAATAATTCATCTTGCCTCTTTTGCTCTTCCTCTTTTTCTATTTCTGCTTGTTCTGCTGCTTGTATCCTAGCAATCTCAGCTAGAGATGCTTGCTCTTCTCTTTCTTGTTTCTTTGACTTGTTGGGCTTAGGAGTTTCAATCAAGATCTGCTTGCCTTCCCTTTGCTTTCCAACAGACTTATCCTCCTGAGCAGACTTAATTACCTCACCAGACTTAATAGCATCATCAGCATTAACACCACCAGAATTAATATCATCACCAGACTTATTTTCAACACTAACAGACTTAACACCCTTAGCAGACTTAACCATTTCTTCATCAGAATCAATCTCTTCATCAATTATCAACTTCCTTTTTAGCATTCTTTTCTTGTTTTCTTGTTGAATTTTGCTCAGAGATTGGGCTAAGGTTTCTACTGCTTCCATTCCTTCAGGACTTATATCTGCACCTTCAGTTGGTTTATCCTGAGCTGAAGTCTTAAAAGTCTGTTCTTCATCCAAATTCCTCCCCTGTTTGGAAGAATTTTCATCAGCACCCTCTTAGTCATCAAATTCAACTCCTTTGTCTTTCATGACTTTTTCCATCTTTTTGACCTTCTTGCCCAATGTTACAATAGCAGACCTCATTGTATTGTTTGCCTTCTCCAATGCAGTGATCCTAGTTACTAGTTGTGGAACTAGCTCTAAAAGGGTATCCACAGTCATCTGAGCTGGTTCCTCCTCATGAATAGGAGAGGGTACATGGGTTTGCTGTTGAGGTGAGGGTGTATGAGATGGTGGTTGTGGTGTAGGTGATCTTGGTTGTGGTGTAGGTGTGGGTGACCTGGGTTGTTCCTGGGTTTGCTCCTCATGGGTTGGCTCCACTTGTGCAGCACTAGATGTACCTGCAATGTTAGTTGTACCAGAAAGCATAGCAGGAAAAAGTGGCTTATGAGCCCTAGAAAAACCCCTTTTCATGTTAGCAAATATTTTATCTTTAAAAACTACACACATGTAAGTATGCAATTTGTTGTCAGTTTCAAAATTTAGCACCATTTGCAGAAAACAAGGATACATAAGAAACTTGTGCTTACTAGTTACATTGGCTACCATGCCATCAAAAATGAGTTTTGAAAAATTAAAAGTCTTTCCAAGTGAAAGACAAACCAATGCAGAAGCAATATTGATTCCAAACTGATCCCATCCTCCACTCTTGGGACTTAGGCAATGGAGCAAATGATGAAGTAACAACTTCCACTGAGGTGAGAAAAAGTTTTTCCAAAAAGTAAAAGTACCATAAGTGGGATAACCTATGGTTCTCATACCCCCTAAAAGTTCATCATTGGGCAATATATAATCCCCTGAAGCATCATCCAAATGAAGACTACTCCTTATGGATGCTTCAGTGATAAAGAAATCATGTGTGTCTATTGTTGCCCTTAACTGTGGTGTCCCATCAGCAAGAGTTTCAGAGGTAACAAACCCCCAAAACTGCTTAACTAGGGAAGCATAGATTGTAGGATTATGAGTTAAAGCATACCGAATGGAAGAACCTCTCAAGAAATCCACAATCTGCTCAAAACCTTCACTTTTGTTTGGTTTCTTCAAGAAACCAACCTGGTTGTGCTTGTCACAAAACTTTAGAGAAGCCATTGATGATTGGTAAGTGCTGGTTGACTATTGACTTTAGGGTTTATACTGGCGGTTAAAAACAGAGTAATCTTGGCCGAAAATTAAGAGTTTAAAATTAGAAGTAGATAATGGATAAAGATGAAACAGTAATTAAATCTCATCCATATATACTTCGTTTTCCCAAAAAAATATCAACGGTAATATTTAAATAGGAAAATAATTAAATGTACGACCAGACCTAACGGTAAAAAAAATATTTTTACATTTTAACTCTACCAGACTTAAAAATGGTCAACCAGACTTAACCACTGACTCACCAGACTTAACCAAAGGATCAGACAAAACACTTACAGAAATCATTAGCAAGGCTTCTGAGCATGACCAATCCATGTTGTTCCTGGAAAAATTAGTACAAAAACCAAGAAAAACACACAAACATACAATTTTGTAACTAAAATCAAAAACACTAACTACCAGAATTAATTCTACTACAAGAATTAACTTTTAAGACTACTAGAATTAAAATTACTAAGTACTGGTTATTATACAAACTTTACATTTCACCTCCCCTTAAATGTAACCTCCCCTTAATTCCAGCTATGGGTTCATCATACCAATATTAACCACTAACTAATTAAACCTAGGTCCATCAAAGGCTTTGGTTAATAAATCAGCCACATTTAAGTCTGTGTGTATCTTTTCCACTCTAATTAGTTTCTTTTCAAAGCAATCCCTAATGAAGTGATGCCTTATTTCTATATGCTTAGTTTTAGAGTGGTACATAGGGTTCTTAACTATACAGATAGTGCTCTCATTATCTATGTGAATTACAGTGTTCATAAAGTTCAAACCATAATCCAACATTTGATTCTGAATCCACAAGACTTGTCCACAGCAATTGGCAGCTGCTACATACTCAGCTTCAGTTGTTGATGTAGCCACAATGGTCTGCTTCTTGCATTGCCAGGAAATCAGTCTGCTTCCAAGGAATTGACAACCTCCTGTTGTGGATTTCCTATCAAGGCTTGCTCCAGCATAGTCACTATCTGAATAGGCTTCCAGGTCAAAAGATGACTCTTTAGGATACCAAAGGCCCAAATTGGGTTTGCTCTTTAGATACCTAAAGATTCTCTTCACAGCATAAAGATGTGAAGTCTTGGGAGTAACCTGAAAACGAGAACAAACACACACAACATACATTATATCAGGCCTAGAGGCTATTAGATACATTAGAGAACCTATCATTGATCTATAGAGGTGCACATCCACATCATCAGCATCTTCATCCTTTGTCAATGGCACCTTGTTCTCTATGGGAGTGACTGCAGTCTTCACATTTGTAAAGTCAAACTTCTTCAAGATCTCAGCAACATACTTGTCTTGAGAAATGAAGAGGCCATCTTCTTTTTGCTTCACTTGCAGTCCAAGGAAAAATGTGAGCTCACCCATTGAACTCATCTGAAACCTTCCCTTCATTAATGCCTCAAACTCCTCACACCAAGACCTTTTAGTAGAACCAAAAATGATATCATCCACATAAACTTGGACTAGGATGATATCATTCTTATTCGTTTTTATGAACAAGGTCTTGTCTATCACACCTTTTTTGTACCCATGCTCTTCAAGAAAGTTGGAGAGTGTTGCATACCAAGTTCTAGGAGCTTGATGGAGACCATACAAAGCTTTAATGACTTTGTATACCTTCTTGGGGTGAGCAGGATCAACAAAGCCAGGAGGTTGGTGTACATACACCTCTTCTTCTATAGTGCCATACAGAAAGGCACTCTTGACATCCATCTGATAGACTATGAACCCCATATATGATTCATAGGCTAAAAATAACCTGATAGCCTCAATTCTGGCTACAGGAGCAAAAACCTCATCATAGTCTATTCCTTCCTCCTGTCTGTACCCTTGTGCTACTAGTCTTGCCTTGTTCCTAACAACTACTCCTCTTTCATCCCTTTTGTTTCTGAAGACCCACTTTGTGCCTATAACTTTAGCCTCATTAGGTAGATCTACCAGAACCCAAACTTTTTGCAATTTAAACTGCAACAACTCCTCCTGCATTGCTTCCACCCAACTTTCATCTTCAAGTGCTTCAGAGACCTTGGTGGGTTCTTTTTGAGAAAGGAAACAAGCAAATAGACAATGTTGTTGGTCCTTGTGGTTGACCCTTTGCTGCTTCTTAATAAGGCTGATAAGTGCATGAGATTCAGGAAGCTTTTGCACTTTACTTCTGGTTTGAACAGCTAATTTAGGATCACCAATTATCTGACTTTTAGGATGAATGTTGTGAATTCTGAGTGTTGAAGCTGGACTTACATCCACTTCTGTAGGTAAGTTGTTGAAATCAGTGATTACTCTTTCTTCATCATAAGAAGCCCCATCAAAAATTTCTTCACTTGGATTATCAAAGAACTCAAGTTCTGGCATCTCAGAATCATCAATATCATCTTTTGGAGTAGAATCAGGCTCAGCAGAATTAACAGCATCACTACCAGAATTAACTAAGTTAGTACTGGTAGCAGAATTAATGAACTCACTACCAGACTTAACCAAGTTAGTGCTGGTAACCTTCTTCCCAAGATGTTTGTCAGCCAAAGCATTCATTTCTTCTCTGAAGGATGAAATATCTTCTGTAACTTTGGTAGGAGAAGCCTCTTTCCTTTTAGTTTGAGGCTTGTTCACAGTCTCCTTCTTCTTTGGAGAAGATTTTTTTGTTCCTTCATCAGCCGCAACATGTTTGACTTCTGAGGTAGGAATCAAAATAAGCTCCTCAAATTCCTTGTCTTGCTCAGCAGTGCTTGCATCAGAAGTAACTTGGGTACCTGCATTGTTAGTTACTTCTATGGAACCTGCATCAGGGTTAGCTTGATTCTCCTTAGAGACAGGAATATAGTTCATAGAATCAGTTAAATAATCAATATCAAACATCCATCTATAACCTATTCCCTCCACATTAGGTTTTTCCTTAAGAAAATTAACATGAAGATTCTCTTCTACCCTCTTGGTCACTAAATTGTATACCCTAAAGGCCTTACTATTCAGTGAATACCCAACTAGAAACCCCTCATCAGACTTTCCTTCAAGTTTTCCAAGCAAACTGAGTGTATCAAGAATGGTAACATGACACCCAAAAGGCCTTATATAGCTAACAACTAGTTTATGGCCAAAAATAAGCTCATAAGGTATTTTATTTTGAGGCTTGGTCACTCTAACCCTATTGAATATGTAGCAAGCAGTGCTTACTGCTTCAGCCCAAAAGGTTATGGGTAGGAGTGAGTCTGCTAGCATAGTCCTAGCTGCCTCAATCAGGGTCCCGTTCATTCTCTCAGCAACTCCATTCTGCTGTGGAGTTCTAGCATTGCTATATTGTTGCTTGATTCCTTTATTACCACAAAAATCAATCATGCTCCTATTCTTAAATTCTTTGCCATTGTCTGTCCTAATGATCATGACCTTTTTATTAAGTTGGTTTTCTATCTGCCTAATGAAAGTTTGAACTAATGGAGTGGTTTCATCTTTCCTAGACATTAAGAACACCCAACAAAATCTAGTGCAATCATCAGTGATGACAAGGCAGTAGCTAGCATGGTTAATACTTTGTACAGATGTAGGGCCAAACAGATCCATATGGAAGGTATGCAAAGGCTCAGTAACAAACCTATCTAACTTAGCCTTACAAGAAGCCCTATGCTGTTTGCCCTTATTACAAGCTACACAGGTATGGTCATTCTTAAAAACCTTTGAAGGTAAGCCTCTAACTAGGTTATTCTTCACAAGTTTATTTATGTTCTTAAAGTTAACATGACCTAACCTTCTATGCCACAATTTAGATTCATCCAAAGTGGCTTTTGCAAGCAAACAGGCAAAACCTTTTGCAGGATCAGGTTGCTTCATATCAAAGCTGTACATGTTGTATTGTCTTGGGACTTTGAGAAGTATCTGACTTTCATCAGGCATCTTAAAGTCAGAAGTCAACACAAAAAATTTGTGATATTGAGAAAAGGTTAAACTGCCCTAGTTCTTTTACAAAAGATACATTGTCAAACTCTAAATTGCCTACAACAATTCTACCTTTACCGGTGATCTGACCTTTACTACCTCCAAAGGTAACAGAACCTCCTTTGAATTCTTGAAAATCCTTCAGATGATTCTTGTTACCAGACATGTGCCCAGAGCACCCACTATCAAATATTCCTCTATCTTCCATATTCTTGAGTGGATGATCCTGCACATAAAGAAAGGAGATTAGTTTCTTTCAAGGACCCAGGCCTCTGCAGGCTTGGGTCTGCCTTGTGGATCAACATATTTATAAGTCTTGTATGAGCTTGATCCACTGTTGTTCTTGGATTGGTAGGTAAGTGTATTCTTAAATGGATCCCAAGACCAACATGCTGAGGTCTTAACAGCAGATTCCCCGTTTTCCCTTACAGCATTTGAGCTTGAAGTTTGTGCTGTATTCTTAGCAAAAGGTCTTCTCACAGGTGAATGTGATTTATAAAAATTGTTTCTTTGATTATAGTTTTTCACTTGTGGTCTATTAACTGGTTGTCTGGGTCTAACAACATTAACATACCCAGAATTAACATTTGGCTTCATAGAACTAACATATTGCCCACCAGAATTAACCTTTGGCCTACCAAAATTAAAATTTGGTCTAACAGAATTAACAGATGACCAACTAGAATTAACATTTGAGCTACCAGAATTAAATGGTACTGGTCTTGTGACAAATTGGTTTGCATGGTTAATTCTGTTTGCACTATTCCAAACTGATTTAACATTCATATGGCCAGTATTAACACTCTTCTGCTTCCTAAGTTCAGCCTCTCTTTTCACTCTTTTCTCATGAAAATCACAGTCTTTAATTAGATGACTTAGGCTACCACAGACAAAACACCTCTTAGGACCAAAATTGTAGTTTTTCTTATACTCTCTTCTCATCCTATCAGATTTTGGTGACTCTTGACTTTTGACAGACTTCCTAGGAGATTTTATATGAGTATCACAACTAGGTTTATCTGTATCAGGTTTGGGTGTAGTCACAACTGGTTCACTATGCTTGACAAATTTTGACTCAGAAACTTCTTTTGGTTCACTCTCTGATTCTGATTCAGACTGCTCAGAGACATCTCTAGTGGATCCTTCACTGTCATTAGTTTGACAGGTAGAATATTCACTTGATTTGTCATCTGCCTGTCTCAGGATATTGAGGACCCTTTTTACCATACACAAACAAAGAGTCATCAAGTTCTTCCTTTTGTAGAGAAGTGTAATCTCCAGTTAATGGAGGTGGAACCCTTTTAAAATCATCAGTTTTTATGAACCTATTGTATGTAGGTTTACCAACAAAATCATCATCTCTACTAACAAACAATGTTCTAGCCATCTCTTCCTCATAGCTTAAAATTTCCTTATCTGACTGTATCCCATAACCTAACCCAATCTTACAAGTAGAACTCATACCAGACTCTATTATCCTATCCAAACATTTAGCAGAATGATTCCATGAGTCTACTCTCTTTTTCAATTCTTCTTTTTCTTTTACTGCTTTCATGCCAATTCTTCTATATCTCTTAATTTTTTCATCTTTTTCATATATCTCATTAGCTTGAAAGGTGAGTTTTTCATTTAAGGAAGCTTGTTGTTTTTGATAGCTGACTATTTGTGCTTCTAAAGTTTTGACAGCATTAGTATAAGCAATTATTTGTGCCTCCTGGTCACCTATTTGTTTTAATTGTTCATCACACAAAGCTTTAAGACTATTGTATGAATTAATGCAAGTTTTGGAACACAAAGATACCTCAGTACTAGAACCAATGGCCATAAGTGCATGGTTTGGCACTTCTTCCTCCTGTGTGTTCATCCCAATTCACAGCTCCAGCTTCCAGTGTCAACATGCTCATCTGATTCTTCTCCAGCTTGTCATCATCTTGAGAGTTAGAACCCTTCTTCCTGTTCCCATCAGTAGTCATCTTTTCCTTGCATTCCCTAGCAAAATGACCATGCTTGTAACACCTGTAGCACTCAACAGTCTTCTTATTATACCCCACTGGTGTCTTCCCATCAAACCTAATGTTCCTCCCAGTCTGCTTGTAAAACTTCTTAACCCTGAGAGCAATCATGGCAATTTGCCATTTGATATCCATCTCTTCAACTTCAATATCATTGATCTGTTCCAGATCCTCACTGATGAAGTCCTTCTCTTCTGGTTGCTTAGCAAAAAATGAGTAAACTACTTCATCAGCAAAATCTGCAGGAGCATCTCTCTCTCTCATGCTGCTTGAAGAAGTTTCATGACCACCAGAATTAAAACCGCCAGACTTAACCTTGTTAGTGCTGCCCTTGCTTTGAGAAACAAAGGCAACATTGGTAGAACTTGAAGATGCTTTTGTGTTTCCTTGGATTTCCTGTTCAAAAACCCTAAGATTGTTGTACATGTCATCAGTTGTCATGGTGTCAATTTCTTTCTTCATTCTCATGGTCATTGTCACACTTGACCATTCTTTAGGCAATGATCTAAGGAACTTGTGATTTGCATCTTCATTCGACACAGCAGCACCATGAGCCTCCAATTGGGAAAGAAGATGTTGAAACCTGTCATAACCCTTCTCCAAACCTTCAGCACTGGTTACAGAGAATGCTTCAAATTGCTGCTTAAGAACAGCCTTCTGCATCTTCTTGGAGTTTGCATTCCCTCCAAATCTTGTTTTGATGGCTTCCCAAATTTCCTTGGCATCATCCATGCCATGAAACCTTCTCAAGTGCTCCTTGGGAAGTGCCATCAGCAAAAGGGTTTTAGCTTTTCTCTCCTTTTCCACTGCATGAATTTCTGAGGCAGACACTGGTGGAAGAACCCTAACAACTCCATCCTTGCCAACTGAAACCCTCTTCTTAGAATTCCCATTCTGGATCACCTTCCAGACATCATTGTCGACATTCTTCAGGATTGGGAGTTTAATGTTTGATATGGTGGTTGTGGCAGGTATGGTTTGTTGTTGTGATTTGTTGTTGGATGTGCCAGCTTCTGATGCTTCTTCTTCATGGTTTGACTCATTATCACTGAGATGGTTTGAGAAATCATCACCTTTAACAGACATTGTGCAGGGTTTGTTTGAGTGATTTGTGTTTGTGGTTTTTGTGTTTCTTCGAACTCAGAGTCTCTCTACAGGCTCTGATACCACTTGTAGGTCCACACGAATTATGGATCCAAGTAGCCTTTGTTACTTGTTAGACAACTTGAATAAATCCAAATTGATCTAAGTGAGAAACTCTAACAGATTGTTAATTGCTAATGCGAAATCTTAACAATGAACAATAAAGAACACAATAATACTAACTTCGTATTCTATTAACTTTCAATAACTAACTCTTAATCAATACGCGTACAACTCTTGAGCCTTAGGGTTCCTTTTATACACTAAGGAAACCCTAGATACAAAACGTGTAGAAGGATATACGTATCTTCTATTAAGATAACTACGTATCCTTTCCTAACTTATAGCTAACAGACTTCCTATAATTCATAAACAGACTTAACTAATAAAGTCAACCAGACTTAACTATAGAATCTATCTACCAGACTTAACATTGAACTGGCAGACTTAACTATGACATAAATACAACTAACAGACTTAACTACGTAACCCAGCAGACTTAAGTCTGTTCTTCATATTAAGTCTTGTTTTGTGATAATTCCCAACAGAATTAATCTAAATTGGGGTTTTCTAAGCGAGATAAATGGTCTGCTGCCACATTTTCCGCACCTTTCTTATTTTGGATTCCTATGTCAAATTCTTGAAGCAATAAAATCCATCGGATAAGACGTGGTTTGGCATCTTGTTTGGCAAACAGATATTTAAGAGCTGAATGATCGGTGAATACAATTGTCTATGACAAAACGAGATAAGAATGAAATTTGTCAAATGCAAAAACTACAGCCAAAAGTTCTTTTTCAGTGACCGTGTAGTTTTGTTGAGCACTATTCAAGGTTTTGCTAGCAAAGTAAATAGGACGAAAATGTTTTCCATCACGTTGTCCTAATACTGCTCCAACGGCAAAATCACTTGCATCACACATAAGTTCAAATGGCAGTGACCAATCTGGTGAAACCATAATCGGTGCATTTGTTAACTTATCTTTGAGCATTTCGAATGCCTTGATGCATTCTTCATTGAAATCAAAGACTGAATCTTTCTCGAGAAGCTTCGTCATAGGATGAGAAATTTTCGAAAAATCTTTGATGAATCGGCGGTAGAATCCTGCATGCCCCAAGAAACTCCTAACGCCTTTAACGTTAGTCGGGGGTGTTAACTTAGCAATAGCATCTATTTTTGATTTGTCCACTTTGATTCCCTTGCTAGAAATCTTGTGACCAAGCACAATGCCTTCTGTCACCATAAAGTAACATTTTTCCCAATTTAGCACGAGATGAGCGGATTTGCATCTTTCAAGCATTTTATCAGATTGGACAGGCATGACTCGAATGAGTCTCCAAAAACTGAGAAATCATCCATGAAAACTTCCATGGAGGTTTCAAGCATATCTTGAAAAATTGCAATCATGCATCTTTGAAATGTTGTTGGTGCGTTACAAAGACCAAAAGGCATACGCCTATACGCATATGTGCCAAAAGGACACGTGAATGTGGTCTTTTCTTGATCAGCTGGATCAATTGGAATTTGGAAATGTTATAACTCGAAATCCTACTTTATCATACCCATAAAACTATAGATCGAATGGCATAAAGAATAGAAGATAATATGATGGAAATAAGAGAAAGAGAATAAGAATAAAGATAGAGGAAGTGGTGGCAGTGGAGAAACCTAGAAATGTGTATCTATTAGATTAGAGAGAAATACAAGAATTACACACACTCTCTCACAAAGCACACTTTGCTAAATGAGAGAGTGTTTGCTTATATGAGATGGCTGCCATCCAAAAGGCTTTGGATGGGCTTTTGACTTGGAAAACAAAGTGGGCTAATATATGCACTACACATATATTTAAACTAACAACACTAATGCTACTAGCCCACTTAACATAAAATACATATTATACATGACACTTAATGTTCTAAGCTACAAATGACCATCACTTCCAAAATAGCATAAAATCAATGCTAACAATCTCCCCCTAAGGGATGGTCATTTCAATGATGCTCCCGTGATTGGTCTTTTGCTTTTGATGTCTTGAACTTTGTGTGTCATTGTATAATAGACTTGATTCATTGTTCCTTCATGCTCTGTGATCTTCAAGGTATTGACTTTGAATGTTCTTGCCTTGATCTACTTCTTCTGATAAGATGCGTCTACGTTGTAGATGATGATGGTGAATGGACTTCCGTCGGTACCTGCATAAGACAGTTAGCAATAAATCGTCCAGCGGCCATCATGTCATGAGGCAAGATCTAAAGATCTCATTAAGACTCATACAACTTGTATCCTTTTGAGTGAATACAAGTGTATTGCATAGGAAGTGTTCCTAAGAGATCTTTGATGAATCTCATGTCTCTAGACTCAATAATGTGCGTTTTGGTTTTAGTCGTCGGAGGCATGGAGCAGAGTGCCACCTTTTCAATATCAACACATCTCGGAATGAGAGGCCGATAGATTATGTAGTGTTCTCCGTGAGAAATGAAACAAATATCTTTTAAGAGATATCTGAGTGGATAGGAGGGGTGGTGCAAATGCGTCACTGGGTCCATGACGTCTTGTCTTCAATATCAGTATCACCTTAGTGAGTACCGATAGCATATGTATTGACCCAGTTTCTGACCTAAGTTTTCATGGAGGGCTATTTCTTTTCACCCTTACAAAAACTTTTCTTTTTCATTCTTCAACCCCTTCTTTCTCCTTTCTCATTTACTCCTTTTTTCAATCTTACCTAAGGACTTCTAATTCTAGACTATTGGAATTGTCCTTGGGAAGATCCCTCCGGCTCTGGCGGATCATAGGACATAACCTAACCATAATCACCTTATAACTCCATGATTATCCTAGGTTTGTTGATCACTTGCCATAAAACCATTTGAGAAAATCTCTCAAAGTGTTCATGAATAAAACACATTTTGTTAATACTTCGAGAGTTTTGCATTTTCTGAAATACTCCCCCTTCACATGTGCATATGAGATTTAAGAAAGAATTGCACATGATGGGTAGAGTTCGCACTTTTTGAACTGATCGATTTTCAATTAATATGACCATTGCGAGACACGTTTACATCACTAGATAGACTAGCTTGAAGTTATTACCCGTCCCGGTTATATCAAAAGATCATCTCTCGAATTGGTACATTCTACTCAGACAAGTCCTTTGCGAGACACGTTTACATCAATGGATAACCATCTTGAAATTATTACCCGTCCCGGACTAGTCTTTTCGATTACTGACATTTCTCTTCCGTCAATTTGAGGGTTCATGCTGAGTCTTTTTGGAGAGCTCTTTTTGAGATTCCTTTTCGATCACATTTTAATCACATCTTCTCCCCCTCAAAAATAGCATGCAGTGATATTTTTGATATCAACTGATTAAAATAAAACTTTTTGGAGAGAGAGACGGATTTGAGCATGAAATTGGAACATTTTTTATTTTTCTACTCCCCCTTAAACAAAGCATATGGTTAAACATTTTAGTTTAAAAGCAGTTTTAAGGGTTTAGGAGGGAGATATCTTGAGCACTTTATGAAAGATTTGGAAAAATCTTATTGAAAAATCTTGAAGAAAATGTGCTTAAGATGGAGAAGATTTTGAAAATCTTTGAAGATATGTTAGGAAAAAATATCTTCATTTGTTTTTAGGATAAGTGTTAGAAAAAGAAATTGGATTTGCACAACACTTTCCTTTATTTGAAGTTCGGGTCCTGAACTGATGTGTCCAAGAGCCATAACGTTGAAGCTCGGGTTGTAAGCTGAAATACTTACAAGCCATTTAAGAAAAAAGTTTGAGAAAACGACATGTTTTGAAAACATTTAAAGAACTCTCGCTCAAGCATCTGTACATGCCCGTATCATTGTTGAATGATATTTCTAAGTACGTACAGAATATTGATTATACGAGAGACATGTCGGAGAAGAATATTTTTGGATTTTTGTGATTTTATATTGTTTTTGTATTTTTTGAAAATTTTCCATTTTTGTATATTCTTTTTGATGTTTTCAAAAAATGTATATTCACAAAGAATGATTATGTATGAACAAGTAAAAGTGGAGTTAAAAGTGGATGTAGACCAGGATTTCCAAATGCGATGTTGGCATAAAGGTCTTCTCTTCCACATTCAACGAGTGAACTCTCAACACTTTCACGAGTACCTGCAATCACAGAATCCACAAAAGAAGAATATGCACAAATAATAGTGTTAGAAGAACATGAATCATCACATTGAGGGTGTCCACTATCAACGGTTGTAGTGGTTTCTACATCCTTATCCTGATGATTTTCACTATTACTTGTTGTGGTGCAGCTATCAAGAATCTTTCCTGTGGGAATCCATCTAAGACCAACTGTTTTAAAAACTTTTCCCGTGGGAATCCACCTAGGGCAAGATCTAGGAGTTGTTTCCTTTTCAGATGCAGCGGAAGTCTCATTTTGAGAAACAGTACGTCCTGTAGAGATCCACCTAGTTGGTTTCTTAGCCTTTTGCTTCTTAGCAACGGGTTTGTTGCTATTTGGTGTCTTAGAGGATTGTGCCTTAGCCCTTGCATTTGCTTTCTTGATATATTGTGCAACACATGCATCATGATTAGCTGAAACGACACATTTTTGACATGTAGGACAAACAAATTCGACATTCTTGTTTAAAATGGCAACCTTAACTTTGTCACTACAGTCATTTGAAGCTTGTTTCTGGTTCGAAGAGGAATTTGAGTTCATAGTGTTTGATTCTACGTGGGTAACATTTTCTTTTGCGCAACTACTCTTAGATGCAAGCCAATCCCTAGTCTTTAGTTGAATGATCCTAGGTAGTGGTTTACTACTACTAGCAGTGCTTTGTAATGTTGTAGAATTCATCACTCTAGGTTTTGTTCCTAAAATTCCGTCTTGTTGAACCTGTGCCTTTTGCCTAGCTGTTTCTAGGTAGTGATTGTGGACCATTTTGTTTGAACCAACTGATTCCTTAACTGTTTGATTGGTCACATTCGGTGAGCAATTCCTAGAAAGGCCAGGTGCTTTCACTTTTGGTGTTTTAGGCAAGGGTGTTGGAGTGACTGGTTTTGTCAAATCAATTGTCACATCAACTGTTGGAACCGTTTGAGAAATTGAGGTTTTTGGTTGTTCCGAAGTTGACGGTTTTGCAAACTTAGTTTCCTCACCCTTCCTATTTTGACTATCCAGCTGAGACTTCAAAATATCAATTTTTTCTTGCATATTTTTGTAAGAGCGCTCATACGACAATTTTTCATACTTGCATTCTTCCGTTTTTGTATCAAGTTGTTTAAAATATGTGCAATTTTGTTTTTCAAGTTTTAAAAGTGCGTTTTCATATTTTTCAACAATTTGAGAAGTCTCAGCTCGAAGTGTTTCCTCATCTTCCACAGAATATGTTTGGTAAATAATTGACATGATATCGGTCGATAGAGCTTCAAAGGAGAGAGAGTCATTTTGCATTTCCAAAACTTTTATGTGTTCCAAGTATTCATTGGCTTCATTTACTAAGGATTTGTGGTCCTTAACGAATTCTGCTGACTCTTTCAAAAGATTGTATTCCACATTTTGAACAACCGCATAGATTGCATCAATGTGTGGATTAATGTCTTGTTCAAACATTCCTTTTAGTTCAGTCTGAAATCTTGAAAACCAGTCTTTGTTGTTACTGTTTAATTTGGATGCAACAATACTTTGAAGTGTTTCAATTCTCTGTTTAAGATCAACCAAATATAGTCTAGCTGCACTTGAATCATAAGTGTTTTTAGATGCCATTTGTTCGATGTTAGGCAGATGTTTTGAAACAGCTTTTTGTCTTGTGAAAACCACTGGTTTTTGAAAAAACAGAGGTGACTTCTTTTGAACAAGATGAACCCCAGCAAGTTTGTTAACTTCATTATAGTCAATGGGTTTTATTTCTCTGTTCAATTGTCGCATTTTCTTACGACTCTCTTCTGAAAGCTTAATCGTCTCACTTGAATCATAACCCGAAGGAGGGTCATGGATAGCATTTATTAAATTACCATTAAAAAGCACATTCTGTTCTTGTTGAGCTTTCTTGAGATTATAAGGGTTTTCATAACCGATAGCCACCTTTTTTAATGTATGTAAAATCGGGTTTGGATTGTTTATTAACAAGTTAACTGTTTGTGCAGAATGACCCGTTTTTACAAGCAAATCATCCAACTTTGCAATGGTTTCCTTTTTGTCATTGATCTCTTTAAGAAGATCCTTTTCACGTTTTGAAAACCTTTCATTCAACTCCTTCTTTTCTTTTTCAAGATTGGAATAAGTTGATTTTTGATTTGAAAGCTGGTTGGTTAGTTCAGAAATTTCCTTGTTTAAAGATTTTATTTTGTTGTTCAAATTGACATCTAGAGTGTCAAATTTGATTTGTAAACATTTTTCTCTTAAAACAGAATCTCTTAAACTATTTTCAAGTTCTGACTGTCGATTGGTGTGAAAATCATAAGCTCGTGCATTCACCTTATAACTCTCAAGCTCAGTGGTCAATTTTTCATTCGCGGCTTTTACCTCGCGATTGATCTTTTTGACCTTTTCAATCTCTATCTGACAATTATGAAGTAATGATTCAAATAGAGCACGGGTTTCCTCATCATTAGCATCATTTTGTGCAACTTGAACTTCATTAGGGTCCATATATGAAGTTTCACAGTTAACATTGCTATTAACTTGCTCCCCCATATATGTATCGAAATTAGGTTCGAGAGGCACAGAATGTGGCTTTTCATGAGCAAACAATGATGGTACCTCATGGAGTGGTTCTGTGTCATAGGACGGAGGAGTTTCAGAATCACTGCATGATGTAGTTTGTTGCAGATCAGGCATAGGATCGGAGACTCCTGTGACTTCTGTGGAATTATCATTGATTCTGGTTGAAAGCAAGAAGTCGGATTCCTCAGCAGTCAAAGGTATTCCCGAATGTTCCTTGTTGGCTAGTATCAGCATGTACTGGAGCTTTTCTACTTTCGTCATTGTAGGAACATTACCTATTCTGCCTATATCACTCCTTTGAATTTCAGATGAAGTCATGAAACAATAATTCTCATTCGGATTGACCCCATTCTGAAGCATTTGATTCCCCGTCTGTATACCCATAGCATTTCCTTGTTGATTCCCGATAACATCAACCATTTGACATTCTTGTCCCATATATAACTGCGTATCGTCAGTGTACGGTGAATTCCATTGGTTGTTGTTATGTGGTTCGATGTTTAATGCCCTGTATAATGAAGCAAAACCATTTGCCAAAGCAGTTGTGATTTCGTCTTGATGAGATGCCATTGCTGATGACTGGTACATTAAAATAGATACAGGATCTTTGCAACAAAGTAGGAGATGTTGTTGTTGTTAAAGGTTAAACGTGGTTGTGGTTGTGAAGCTTTGGTTTGTTGATGATGATCGTTTGAAGTTGTAGGTGGATTTTTGGTCTGGAAACTTAAAAACTCAATAACTTCATTCTGGAGCGTTTTCAGGCTTCGAAAGTTGGGTTGAATGAATAAATTTATTCAACGTGTCCTTCTCTTCGGTCTCACGGTCGTTTTGACAGGTAATTCGCTGAAAACGGAGTTACGGTTCAAAAGTTATGATCGTTTGAAGTTTCACAGAAGTACGAGGGCCAAAACTGCCAATTCTGGAAGTTCCCAAAGGCTGCTGAAAAGTACAGGGACTGAAAATGCAAATTCTGAAAATTGCTGAAAATTCTTCTTTGTCCGATATCGCAATTCCTTCTTTGTCCGATATCGCAATTGAGATAAGATATCGGACAAGCTTGAAATGCGATATCTGATGGTGAACTGCGATAGTTTCCTTTTACGCCCAAATGCGATAAAGATATCGCAGTTTGAATTGCGATAAGACACTCAGATTGAAATGCGATAGAATTCAGACACTGAATTGCGATAGAGCTTCAGGCTTCAATTGCGATAAACGACACCAAATGCGATAAAACGCAGAATTCACTGAATTGCGATAATACGCAACTTTTGAAGCCAAATGCGATAAATTTCACTTTTCAACCACTTTTTGACCTTATCCCTTACACACCCACTTGCAACCTTATCTTGGAAGATTTTCACTAATAACTTTTCACCCACTTGCCCACTTTCCTGACAACTTTCACTAGCTTCTTTCAAATCAATAATTCACAAAACTAACCAAAAACACAAATCTTTATACAAGATTTTGATTCTAGTCGATTTGAAGTAGCTAAAAACAAACCAATATCCAAACTTCCAAGTCAATATTCGAATGAAATACAAGAAAACTTCACAGCCCAAGTCGATTTACTCATAAAGCAAACACAACTTAACTTGATTTTTTGTATGGATCGAAAAAAATAAAAACACAAGTTGTAACTTTTCTAGTTAAAGAAAAATAACAAAGGGTGTTTTAATCTTTAGGATCAAACACAAAAAATACTACCTTTGGTCTTGAGCTAGTGTTGTTGTGCCACGATTCACAGAAAAACAAGAACACTTGAACACGAATCGAACACAAAAAAACTTCCTACCTCGAAGCTAGGCTCGTTGATACCACTTGTTATAACTCGAAATCCTACTTTATCATACCCATAAAACTATAGATCGAATGGCATAAAGAATAGAAGATAATATGATGGAAATAAGAGAAAGAGAATAAGAATAAAGATAGAGGAAGTGGTGGCAGTGGAGAAACCTGGAAATGTGTATCTATTAGATTAGAGAGAAATACAAGAATTACACACACTCTCTCACAAAGCACACTTTGCTAAATGAGAGAGTGTTTGCTTATATGAGATGGCTGCCATCCAAAAGGCTTTGGATGGGCTTTTGACTTGGAAAACAAAGTGGGCTAATATATGCACTACACATATATTTAAACTAACAACACTAATGCTACTAGCCCACTTAACATAAAATACATATTATACATGACACTTAATGTTCTAAGCTACAAATGACCATCACTTCCAAAATAGCATAAAATCAATGCTAACAGGAAATAACCGGAAAATCCATCGAGAAAACAAAAGAATTTGTTCCCCGCAAGTCTTTCCAACATTTGATCCATGAACGGTAAAGGAAAATGATCCTTCATGGTGGCGTCATTTAGTTTGTGATAATCAATGCACACTCGCCAACCAGTTATGGTTCTGGTCGGAACAAGTTCGTTACGTTCATTAGTTACAACCGTCGTTCCTCCTTTCTTAGGAACACAATGAACAGGACTCACCCATGAACTATCCTCAATGGGGTAAATAATACCAGCATCAAGAAGTTTGATTATTTCCTTCTTAACAACTTCTTTCATGTTTGGGTTGAGCCTTCGTTGTCTTTGAACAACGGGTTTGGAATCGTTTTCGAAATTAATTTTGTGTTTGCAAAAGTTTGGACTAATTCCACGAATGTCAGAAGTTTTCCATGCGAAAGCTTCTTTATGATTTTTGAGCATAGAAACAAGACGTTCTTTTTCATTGGGTTTGAGTGCTCAAGATATGACAACCAGAAGAAGAGATTTTTCTTCCAAGAATGCATATTCCAGATGATCGGGAAGAGGTTTCAAGACGAGATCTACCGGCGGATCTTCAATTGAGGTTTTGATTCTCATTTCATCATTGAATTCCAATTCCTCAAAGTTGGTTGTTTCTTCCTCAGGAATTTCTTCGGAGTCTATCTGCATAAATTCAGCGAATTCTCTGTCGAGATCTTCATCGCTTATTTGTCCAGATGTTTTATGAGTCGTAATTTTTTCATCAAGCAGCTCGTCAAATGTTTCCTCCGTTATTTCATCGATAGCATCAATGCTATAACAAGTGTCATCATTCACATGAGAATATTTCATGGCTTAATTAATTGAAAAAGAGATTCTTTCATCACCAACTCCAAGATTGAGTTCTTTGTTTTTTACTCGAATTATCGCATCAGTTGTGTTTAGGAAAGGTCTTCCTAAAATCAATGGAACTTTGCTGTCTTCCTCCATCTCGAGGATCACAAAATCAATAGGAAAAACGAATTGCCCAACTTGAACAAGCATGTTATTAGCTACTCCAATAGGATATTAGATAGTATGATTTGCTAAGCGTATACTCATTCTTGTGGGTTTCAAGGTATCGATCGAAAGCTTCGCATACAATGAGTATGGCATAAGATTAATACTCGCACCGAGATCGGCTAAAGCATCACAAGTGATTGAATTTCCCAAAGTACACGGGATGAGAAAACTTCCAGGATCACCGAGTTTTTTCGGCAGTTTGTTTTCAACAATGGCTGAGCAATCTTCATTCAAGAAGGTAGCGGAAATGTTTTCCATTTTGCTTTTGTTGCTCACAAGTTCTTTCAAAAACTTCCCATAATTGGGCATTCCAGCTAGGACATCCACAAGTGGAACGTTGATCCTAACTTCTTTGATTAAGTCAATGAACTTGCCATATTGCTCTTCCATCTTTTCTTTCCTCAAACGTTGAGGATATGGAATTCTTGGCTTATATGCCTTGAGCTGAGGAGTGGGTTTAACGACTGGTGTAGGAATTGGTTCGTTATCTTTTGGTTCGTTATCTTTCGGTTCGTTATCTTTTGGTTCTTCCTCTGCTTCATCCTCACTATCATCATGAATGATAGTGGTTGTTTGGTTTGGGTTTGGTGGTGGATCATAAGATAGACCACTACGAGTGTATACAGCATTTACATGCTCATTTCTCGTTTGAGGTGGACGATAAGATCCAGATGATGATGGTTTCGGGTTGGATTGAGTATTGCTTGGCAAAGTACCCGATGGTCTTGCAGCAAGTTGATCAGAAAGACGACCAAATTTGGTTTCAAGGTCTTGGATAGATGCTTGATGATTCTTTTGACCTTGTTCGACTTTGCTTTTGAGCATGAAGAACTGATTTTTCATGAATTCATTTGTTTGCTTTTGAGCATGCACGAATTCACGCATGGTTTTTTCGAATTTCGTTTCTTCATTTTTCGTTTCACGTATTTGTGATGATGAACGGTTATCATCACGAGACGATGTCTGACGGTTGTCGTCACGATGTTGAGAGCTACGATTATCATCCCTCGGTGGACGATCTTGCCAATCTCTAGAACTTCTACCATAGTAGTTTCCACGATATCCTCCTCCTCGATATCCTCCATAAACATAATTGGCTTCGGCTTCGGGACCTCCCATGGGTTTGTCATCACATTCGGATGATGAGTGATTTCCACCACAATAATTGCATCTATCACGCATTTCTTTGATTTCTTTTTGGATACTTTGGAATTTAGAATCGATTTTGGTGGTGAGATCTTTCATCATGTCCATGATTTTGGAATTTTCATTCGTTCCTTCGGCGAATGCAACGGTTTTTCATTGAGGTTTGGTTTTAGAATCCTTAGACCAATCTAGCTTAAGAAGTACACGGTCTTCTAATAAAGTGTAAGCTTCGTTAGGGGTTTTATAAAGGAAAATTCCTCCAGCATCAAGGATGCCTTGAGTTGTGTCATCGAGACCATGGTAAAAGATTTGAATGATATTACCACAAGACAATCCATGCCCATGACAACTTCGGAGCATGTTTTTCATTCGAAGCCAAGCTTCGACAATATTTTCTCCTTCCTTTTGAGTAAAACTATGAATTTCACCTATGAGACGATCAAACATGGCCGGTGGAAAGAAACGTCCAACAAATGCTTCTCTCATTTGGTCCTAAGTTGTGATCACTCCGGGGCTTAATTCGTTAAACCAAATTTTCGCTTCTCCGGTGAGAGACGATGGAAAGAGTTTGAGACGGATTGCATTTGCATTGGTATTTCCATAACGAAACATGTCACAAATTTCAAGAAAATCGGCGATATGTTTGTGTGGATCGGATTTAACTCGACCATCAAATTGATTGTCTTTAATCATCGAAAGATGATGACCTTTGATAGTAAAGTTATCTCCAAGATTAACGGGAACAATGGCGGCTGCGGGTGTAGGAGCTACAACCCTATTGGTATCCCACATAGGTTGATCGTCGGCCATTGGAAATGGTAACTCAAGAAAAAGATTAACGATTGGATGAACTTCGGAAAGATTGTCAAATGGTGGGTTAACGGTTTTTGGTATTCTTTGATTGGGTGGAACAAATGGGGTTCTCTTTTTGCGAAATAATCTTTCGGGGTTAGACAATGGTGTACTCAATTTGTCGCTTGAAGAGCGAGTGGTCATACACGAGAAAAACGAGCCTATCGAAAAGGATTTAAAAACTAAAAAGAAAAATATATATATATATTTTTTTATGAACAGTAGGTTATAACCGGACCGGTTGAATTTGAACCGGGCGGTTGGAAATTGGATGGTTCACAGAAACTTTGAATCGGATCGGTTCAGTTTTGAACCGGTCGGTTTAGATTTTTTTAATTTACCGAGAGTTGAACCGGGGCGGTTCTCTTTTGAAACGTCGGTTCGGTGGGTCAAAAAAGGTTGAACCGGTTCGGCTGGGAGTTGAACCGGGCGGCTGGACTTGTTTTTAAAATTTACCGAGAGTTGAACCGGGGCGGTTGAGACTTGGACCGGGCGGTTCAGAATTTTTTAATTTTACCGAGAGTTTGAGCCGCGTGGTTCAGGATTGAACTGGCAAAAACTGGGCAAAATTTTTAAGAAAAAGAAACTTTTTTTTTTCAAGCTTAAAGAACACGAAATAAACAAGAAAATTATAAAAAAAACTCACAAAAACGTGATCAAATCCCCGGAAGTGGCGCCAAAAACTTGATGTGCCCGTTTAGAGTACAAGTTTTAAATTTAAAACACGATCTACCAATGTTTCAAATGCAACACATACGAGCAAGTATACTCGTTCGTGTGTAGTAAGAGATGAAATGGTAAGCCGAGGTCGTTCGCAAGGATTTGTTTAGTATTTGTGTGACGTGAGTTTGAATATAAAATCAAGCTTATCAATAATTCTAATAGCAAGCAAATAAAAATGATGATTTAATTCAATATATTAAGACTACACTTGCCTAGACTAGTTTTGCACAATTCCCTTGATTATGATTATGACAATGGTTCCATTTTATTATGATCAATAAATTAGATGGTGTTCTAATTTGATTAGTTGGTATACTAATCCTATTGTTTTCCCCACTTTCAATCCTCGTCAAGATTTGAAGATAACAAAAACAATACCAAGGTTTGATCAACCAAGACTAACACAATTCAATCAATTGACAACCATACTTATTAGTTTTCTAAGTTTAACCAAGTTACTTATGAAATGGTCAATACATAAGGTAACACCCTCATAGACAAAGGTTTACAATTAATTGACTAACAATGTCTCTTTCAACCCATTACACTATTAGCAATTAACCAAACTTGACAACTCTTTTGTTGAAGAAAACTTTTACAAGTACAATTTGATCTTAGTATTAGCTTTTCATTGAACTAGAACCATAGAGTCATAATCAATCAAGATTCATGTAACAAACATCATCTAGGCAAGTGCACAAGGCACTTAGCCACTCATAGCAAACAAAGAAATAACTACAGAAATTATATCACTTGAAAACATGATTAAGAAGTCTTACAAAAGTTGTAATGATGATTACAAGAGTTTGGAACAATATTGATGTTATCAACAATGATTCCTTGGACAATTATGATGATGGATGATGAATATAAGCCAACTTCTTCCTGCGTTTTTCTTCTTTGTAACCTTCTTGAGAGAGTACTTGTTATGAGATTTAGTTGTAGTAGATGTAAAAATGTGTATATCCTCTTTCTTTTGGCCAAGCTTTCTTATTAATAGATTGACTCCCCTTGGTCACCAAGCAAATGTATTGAGCACAAAGTGTCATAAAAATTCTGTACTTGAAGTAAATGAAGTGTAATGACAACCCATATGAAGAGTTAGTTCATTAAAGATAGTCATTAAGTATGCCAGAAATTGCATCAGCCCAAGGTTGAAGTCTCAACCTGAGGTTCAGATTCCAGCCCAAGGTTTGGAGTAAGGTTTGGCATGACATTGTTGAACCTTGGGTTGAATTTGAGCCTTAGATGTATTTCTTGAACCTTTGGTTGAATAAGCAAGCCATAATTTTATGCATGTAACTTCTCATTCATCATATCAACACTTGATCTTTTCTTGGCCTTGGAAATCTTTGTAACTTAATTCTTTATCTTTAACGCTCTTTCCGAGGTCTTTATTATGGGTAGAATCTTCCGTTGTGCATAAGCCCTTGATTTAGCATCTTTTTCACATCTTTCTCGCTATTCCTTTGAACTTGATTGTACCTGAACCTGAATACATCTTTTATACCTTTTAAGCGTAATATGTTCACAAATACAACCAAATACAATGCACAAACATAGAAATAACGCGACTAAAACATGTACAATTATTATTGATGGCGGAAGTTGCGAGAATTTGGTGTCTAGGGCTTTGGTTAAAGCTTTTAAGTTACCAACTGAGCCTCATCCAAATCCCTATCAAATTGGTTGGATTAAGAATGGACCGGCTATAAAGGTGACAAAAATCTGTAAGATTCCTCTTGCTATTAGGAAACATTACAATGAGTTGGTTACAAGTGATGTTGTGGATATGGAAGCATGTCATGTTTTGCTAGGATGCCATAGTAACGTGATGTGGATGCTATACGCCGAGGTAAGTCTAGTATGCATGTGTTTAAATGGAGTTGAATGAATACTGTTCTATTACCTTTAGGTGTCTCTTTTCCCGAGAAGAAATTAGAGAGTAAGACTTTGGTGACTTTGGTTTCATCACTAAAGGAGTTTCAAGACGAAAGAAAGGAAACAAGAGTTTCATATGCTTTGGTTGTTAAAGGAGTTGAAGATGGTATGGATAATGTAATTCCGGAAGTGATTAGACCCATGGTTGAAGAATTTAGCAAGGTTAATTATTGCGGATGATACTCCAGATTCTTTTCCCCCTTTGAGGTATATTCAACACCAAATTGACTTAATTCTCGGAGCAAGGTTTCCAAATCTTCCTCACTATAGGATAAGTCCTAAGTAGTCAGATATCTTACGTGAAAATTTTGAAGAGTTGATGAAGAAGGGCCACATTCAAGAAATTATTAGTCCTTGTGCGGTTCCGACGCTTCTTACACCAAAAAAGGATGGGAGTTGGACGATGTGCTTTGATAGTCGTGCCATCAACAAAATCACGGTAATGTATCGTTTTCCTATTCCACATCTTGATGATTTGTTAGATCAACTTTCGGGTGCCAAATTGTGTTCTAAGATTGATTTGAGGAGTGGCTACCATCAAATTCGGATTAAATCTGGTGATGAATGGAAGACCACTTTCAGGATCAAGGATGTGTTGTATGACTGGCTTATTATGCCATTTGGGTTATCTAATGCACCTAGTACTTTTAAGCGCTCAATGACTCAAGTTCTTAGGCCGTTTATGGGTAAGTTTGTGGTTGTTTGTTTTGGTGATATTTTGGTTTATAGCCAAACAGGGAAGGAGCACTCAGATCATTTACGAGCGGTTTTGAAAGCTTTAAAGGAAAACGATTTATTGGCTAATTTAAAGAAGTGTACGTTTCTTACTAGTAAACTCTTATTTCTTGGTTACATTCTGAGTTCCGATGGGATTCATGTTAATGAAGACAAGGTTAAGGCAGTTAGGGATTGGCCTTCATTGAAGACTTTGACCGAGGTTCATAGTTTTCATGGATTGGCGACATTCTATAGGAGGTTCGTTAGAGATTTTAGTAGTATTTGGGCACCGATATCTAATTGCTTGAAGAAAAGTTCGTTAAAGTGGGTTAAGGAAGCGGAAGAGAGCTTCAAGATTATCAAGGAAAAAATGACAACTGCACCGGTACTTTCTTTACTTAATTTTGATAATGTTTTTGTATTAGAGTGTGATACTTGTGGAACCGGGTTAGGGGCTGTTTTATCACAAGAAGGTAGGCATGTGGCGTTTCATAGTGAGAAGCTATACGAAGCTCAACAAAAGTGGTTTAATTATGAACAAGACTTATATGCCGTTGTTCAAGCTATGAAGAAGTGGGAGCATTACTTGATTCAATGGGATTTTGTGGTTTACTTAGATCATCAGGCTCTTAAGTATTTTAAAACTCAAAGGAACTTGAATAAAATACATGCATGGTGGACGAGTTTCTTAAAAAAGTTTAATTATATGATCACGCATAAGTTGGGTGGAAGAAACATTGTGGTGGATGCATTGAGTAGGAAAACTACTTCATTAGTTACTATTAGTAATGATGTTGTGGTTTTGGAGTAAATTAAAGGGTTATACCCATACGTGAGTGATGAAGACTTTCGTGACACTTAGGAGGAGACTGAAACCAAGCAACATCGAGGTGAGTTTCTTTTGCTTGACGTTTATTTGTTTAAAGGAAATCGTTTGTGTATTCCTAAGACTTCTCTTAGGAGTCAATTAATCAAAGAGGTGCATGCAGGAGGATTGAGTTATCATTTAGGGCGTGATAAGGATATTGTTTCCATGAAGGGCCGATTTTATTGACCTCAGTTGAAGAGGAATGTTGGGGCTTTCGTAAGAAAGTATGTTGTGTCTCAAGAAGGAAATGGCAAAGCACAAAATACGGGTCTTTACATTCCATTACCTGTACCCGAGCGTCCTTGGGTTGATATATCTATGGATTTTGGGCTTGGGCTTCCTCGAACCCTATGAGGAGTCGATTTTGTGTTTGTTGTTGTTTACAGGTTTTCCAAGATTGTGCACTTCATTCCTTGTAATAAGACTTCGGATGCGGCGCATATTGCAAGGTTATTCTTTTAAGAGGTGGTTCATTTTCATGGAGTTCCAAACTCAATTACTTCAGATCGGGATAGTAAGTTTCTTGCTCACTTTTGGTTAACACTTTTGAGGCATTAATTGAAACGCCCCTTTCCCGATTTGACTAAACATTTGAAACTTTTCGTGAAAACATGACCCAAAACTGACCTCCTGTTACTCTTTAACAAACTGACAATAATATGTTACTAACCAGCCCTTAAGAATATTTTTAAATGAAACTAGACTCAAATACTTTTAAAATGACGGGTGGCACGACTTCTAACGAGCTACAGTTGGTTTTATACAAAATTAGAAAATGACTAAAATCTGTAAAACCCCTCTTGTGCACTAAGGACCCTCATGTGCACTATTTTCTACAAAACCCTTTTGAGCACTAAAGTACCCTCCTATGCACAATTTTCTGCAAAACCCTTTTGTGCACCAAAGTACCCTTATATGCACTATTTTCTGCAAAACCCTTTTGTGCACTAAAGTATCCTACTGTGTACTATTTTCTGCAAAACCCTTTTATGCACTAAAGTACCCCCTCCTGTGCACTATTTTATGCAAAACCCTTTTGTTCACTAAAGTACTGTAGCAACTGCGAATTTTTTCAGGTCATTACTCAACATTTAAAACTGAAAATGATATATTTTAGAAGTTACATATTCCCCTTGCGTATAACTGGTAACTAAACTACACGAATTGAGAGAATGATATCACACGCGTACCTACACCACATTAGTAATAGTTCAAAATTTTAATTCATATTCGGAGTCAATAAAATATTATTGTATATCAGTTTGATAAAAACGTCTCCGGAACTATATTTTATCGTGCTCACGACAACCCGAAAATCTCGGGTGACACCGAGATTCAACGAGACACGGGGTACACGTAATACACACTTAAAGCAAATTCTATAATAAATCTTATACTAAAATCGGTACCCACTATTAATAAAAAAAAAAAAAAAAAAAAGGAAAGAGAGAGAATACCGATCTCCTCTCCCCCTTTCTCCCTCATCTCTTTCCTGGTTAACATCACCATCCCCATTAAAATTAATATCAGATCCGAATCAGCCTATGGAGTGAAGCTATGAACGAGACAACAAGGTTTTAACTTCTTCCTCTTGTCCATATGGATCGCATAGTATTCACTCTTGTCGCATCCCATAAGTCAACAAGCCAGGACAAAGGATGTCGACATAGTTTCTTAAAATGGCCCTGGGAGCGTCTGGTGTTCTTGAAAGGAAGGATAAATGGTTCTTGTTTGGTTTCTATAAACTCTATTCGATTCCCAGCAACCCACCTCACCTCCCAAATCATCATCACACATAAATACAAGGGTAATATCTTGGTAAAGAGAGGAAGTGGGTTTGCTTGGATTGGGTTCAATTTCTTTTGGGTTTTCTCCTCATCCTCGTGTAGCCGATTCGATTGGATTGTAAGGATTCTCAAATTCTTGATTTTCCTATTTCGAGTATAACCATGTTCTTAATATGTTGATGATAGTATCATTCGATTTATGTTGATAAACATATGATTCGTTGTTGTTCTTGTTGATTTATGTCATGTTCTGTCGAAAAATTTTCATTGTGGAATCATTTGACTTTAGTTGTGTTATTGTGTTGGTGTGACTCGAAATAAATTGAAAAACTAATAATGGTACTAAACCGGCTCGAATATGGAAGTGTTTGATAACGCTCAAATTGTGCATGTTTTTAGTAGCGTTATTCGTGCTTTTATATATGTTATTTGGTTATATTTATATGCTTTTGTTACTAAATTGTACCAAAGTGTGTTTGCAAAGTGTATGTAGCCAAAAACAGGAAAAAGGAAGAAAAAGATGAAAGAATGAGGAAGAAGGAAATATTTATGATCGTACGAAGATTCTCTTGTCAAGATCCAATCAAATAAGGCATTTCAAAGAATGAAAGTCCAAGTATTCAAGTTGACAAGCTTCAAGATAAAGAAAAGATCAAGTTTGGATGAAGAACCTAGAGCCATGAACAAGAAACAAGCCAAACGACAAAAGTCCAAAAAAGAGCATACAGCAACACTCCATCCGATTGGATTCAACCCGCAACCGAATCGGATGGAGGCAATTTCTGAAGACCAACCGATCGGTTGGATACAATACCGATCGGTTAGATGCTGCCTGTTTTGCTAAACTTCATTACTAAGATTCCTATCTTCATTCCAACGATTCTAAAGCCTTCTAATGATGATTCTAGGCCATTCTAATTTACTTGGAGGCCAAGATGATGCATTTATCACCCTAGGCCTTGAGAGTAGTATAAATAGGGGGAACACATATGCTATCAATACCAAAAGTGTCAAACAACTACCCACTCATCAAAATACTCTCTCAAAAGTCCTAAATTCGTCCTTAGAAGTCCAGGAAGCTTTGGAGGTTCAAGAAGTCAAAATGCCTAGAAGTCAACACCAATACTTTGGGTATCACTACTTCATCATTTGTAATCTTATTTTAATCATTGTAAGACTTTTAATTATGATTTCTAATGTTCAAAGTTCTGAGTTTATGTTTATGTTTGCCATGAGTGGCTAGTACCTTTTGTGCACTTGCTTAGATGATGTTTATGACTAATTGATTTGCGTATGATTGTGATAACATGTTCTAATTCAATTTCAAGTTAATTCTAAGATCCAATTGTGCTTATGTTTCATAGTGACATTTGTTAATCAAGTTTGACTAGTTGGTGATAATAAAGGTCGAAAGGTTTGTTGTTATTCAACTAGTTATAATCATTTGTCTATGAATGATTGTTTTTACCCATTATTCTTGGTTTAACAAAGAAACTTAATTGTGGTTGTAATAAGAATGCTTTTGCTTATCAAATTGGATTGATTGTAAACCATTTCAAGGGTCGAAAGATTAGTAGTTTACTATCAATTGTGACCTTTTGTCTATGATCGGTTACCTGTTGTATTGACCATTTCCTAAGCTTATTTGATAAAACAAAAGACTATTTTTGTGTTTAAGTTTACACCAAACTTATGAACCTTGAATTGATCTTGAATTGATTGGTTAAACGTAATGCTTGTTTTTATGAACTAAAATCTTGACGAAGGTTTAACTTGTAGAAACAATAGATTAGTTCACCCAACTAATTATCATAACCAACATGTTATCAAAAGTTATCACAATCATGCTTATCAAGAGTTGTAGATTAGTCTAAGCAAGTGTAGTTTTAATCATTTGAATTATTATATTTTCATCATTGCTTGTTTAAGAAATTTACTTTTAATAGCTTACAATCCGATTCACTCACAAATCCCTGCGAACGATCCCGACTTACCATCATAATCTTGCTATAACGGACGAGTTCACTTGCTCGTATGTGTTATTTCTAGGTTCGGTAATTCACCCTTATAAATTTAAAACTTGTACACGAACTTGACACATCAAGTTTTTTGCGCCGTTGCCGGGGATTTTTATTGTGTTTCTGTAAGTTTTAGAGGTCCATTTTCTTTCCAAGTCCGTTTTCAAAAAAAAAAGTTTTCCGAGCTGACCATCCGATCGGTTTATCGTCCATCCGATCGGTTGCCCAATTTCAATTTTTACTTAGACTCCCATCCGATCGATAGTTGTTCTATTCAATCGGATTTCTTCCAAAACCAAATTTTACCGAGACTCCCATCCGATCGGTTTGCCAACCATCCGATCGGATCACCAACTCTGATTTTTCAAACTGTTTCCATTCTTTGCTTGTGTGTTTAGACATTGCCTAGATTCGCTTGGGAATTGTATGAACACTCGATCAACTGGAATAGAACCAATTTCACCTTTTTCAGATCCCGAACGTTTAGTCCAAAGACCAAGAAGAAAAAGAAAAACCTTTGTTCCATTAGCCAACTGTGTACCAAGAGTACGAAACCCACCGTTTGATAACCTTTTTGAAGCCAAAGTCCTTTATAACCCATTCACTGATCAACCTTTTCCCATGGTTGACGATCAACCCATGTGGGAAGTCAACCACGCCGTAGCACCCACTCCTGGAGCTGCTATTGTTGCTGTCAACGTAGGTGACAATTTCACCGTTAAAGGTCACCATCTTTCTATGATCAAAGACCGTCAATTCGATGGCCGTTCGAGGGCCGATCCTCACAAACACATTGCCGAATTCATCGAAATTTGTGGCATGTTTCGATATGGCGACACCAATATCGATGCCATTAAACTCAAACTTTTTCCATCATCACTTGCTGGAGATGCAAAAGTGTGGTATAACGAATTAACCCCATGAATTATCAATACTTGGGAGGAGATGAGGCAAGCTTTTGTAAGCCGATTCTTTCCACCTGCCATGTTTGACCGACTCATGGGAGAAATTCGTGCTTTCACACAAAATCCTAACGAATCACTTGTCGAAGCCTGGCTTCGTATGAAAGATTTGCTTCGTAGTTGTCATGGACATGGTTTAGGACGAGGAACCATTATCCAAATCTTCTACCATGGACTTGATGAAACATCTCAAGGAATCTTTGGTGCTGGAGGAATTTTTCTCTACAAAACCCCTAACCAGGTATATCAATTGCTTGAAGATCGAGTTCTTCTCAAACTCGATTGGTCAAAAGATTCCAAAACCAAACCCTTAAGAAAAACCGTTGCTTTTGACAAAAGTTCCGATACCTCTAAACTCATGGAGAAAATGGAAGCCTTGGTTTCCAAAATTGACTCGCAATACAAAGATCTTAAAGGAGAAATGAAAGAAATGCGAGATGGTTGTAACAACTGTGGCGGTAATCACCCATCATCAGAATGTGACGATCAACGAATGGATAAACCCAAAGAAGGAGAAGCTAATTATATCCAAGGAGGATACCGTGGAAGTGGTTATCGTGGTAACTATTACGGGAGAAATTCTGTAAATGGGAAAGATCACCAACAAAGGGATAACAACCGTGATTCTCAACCTCGAGCAGACGATCAAACTCCACAAACCTCTGATAAAAAATCAGAAGAAACCGATTTTGAAAAAATGATGAGAGAATTTGTGACCGCTCAAAAATCAACCAATGAGTTCGTCAAGAACCAATTTTTCAATCTTAAAACCAAAGTTGGGCAAGAACAGAAAAATCATCAAGCATCTATTCAAGATCTTGAAAACAAATTTGGTAGACTTTCTGATCAAATTTCTTCCCGACCATCTGGTTCGTTACCAAGTAATACCCAATCCAACCCCAAACCAACATCATCTGGATCAAACGATAAAACTTATCGTCCACCACAGACTAGAAATGAGCATATCAATGCTGTATTCACAAGATGTAGTCTTTCTTATGATCCACCACCCAATCCAAATAATACCACGATCATCAATGATGAAAGTGAGGACGAAGCTGAAGAAGCAGAAAAGGAAAATACTCCGAACATACACACCAAAGAAAAACCCATCCCACCAGTAAAGGCGTACACACCAAAGATTCCATATCCTCAACGCCTTAAGAAAGAAAAAATGGAAGAGCGTTATAAGAAGTTTGTTGAAATGATCAAAGAAGTTAGACTCAATGTACCCCTCGATGATGTTCTGGCTGGAATGCCCAATTATGGGAAATTTTTAAAGGAACTTCTTAATAACAAGAACAAGTTGGAACAAATATCCGCTACCTTTCTCAATGAAGAATGTTCAGCCATTGTTCAAAACAAAATTCCACCAAAACTCAGAGATCCCGAAAGTTTTCTGATTCCATGCACGTTAGGAAACAACATCACATGCGATGCTTTAGCCGATCTTGGTGCAAGTATCAATTTGATGCCCTATTCATTGTATTCTAAACTTTCCATCAATACCTTGAAACCTACAAGGATGAGTATTCGATTAGCCAATCATTCTTACCAATATCCTGTTGGAATTGCTGAGAATATGCTTGTCCAAGTTGGTAAATTTGTTTTTCCTGTGGATTTTGTGATTTTAGAAATGGAGGAAGATAGTAGAGTCCCTCTCATTTTAGGAAGACCTTTCCTAAATGCCGCTGATGCGATCATCAAAGTAAAAGGTAAAGAACTCAATCTTGGAGTTGGAGAAGATATAATTACCTTTTTAATCGATAAAGCAATGCAATATCCACATTTCAGTGATGATACTTGTTTTAACATTGACGTAATCGATGAAGTCACTGATGAAGAATTGGATGCATTACTTGACGATTCTGATCCATTCATGACTACTTCGGAGAAAATTAGTGAAACAAACTTTGATAAAGAATTCGCTGATTTTATGGAAGTAAAATTCGAAGATGAAATCGAAGAAATTGAAGAAGGAGAAATAGTAGAAGAAGATTTTGAGGAAATCACCTTTAATGATCAATTGAGGATCAAAACATCTCTTCAAGAACCACCAACTGATCTTGAGCTGAAACCACTTCCCGAAAATCTGGAATATGCTTACTTGGAAGATAATTCACTTCTTCCAGTAGTCATATCTTTGCTGCTCAAAGATAAAGAAAAAGAATGTCTCATCTCTGTTCTCAAGAGGCATAAAAGAGCTTTTGCGTGGAAAACCTCTGATATCCCAGGAATTAGTCCTGATTTCTGTAAACACAAAATCAATTTCGAAGAAGATGCTAAACCCGTTGTAGAAAGACAACGTCGACTCAATCCCAACATGAAAGAAGTTGTTAAAAAAGAAATCATCAAACTTCTTGATAACGGTATCATTTACCTTATCGAGGATAGTCCTTGGGTGAGTCCAGTTCACTGTGTTCCCAAAAAAAGAGTATTGAATGTTGTGACTAACGAACGGAATGAATTAGTTCCTACTATAACTGTCACTGGATGGCGAGTATGTATTGATTACAGAAAATTAAATAAGGCCACCAGAAAAGATCATTTTCCTCTACCCTTCATGGATCAAATGCTTGAGAGATTAGCAGGGAACGAGTACTTGTTTCCTTGATGGTTTTTCAGGATGTTTCCATATTCCTGTTGATCCTGCTGATCAAGAAAAGACTACATTCACATGTCCCTTTGGAACTTACGCTTACCGGCGTATGCCTTTCAGTCTTTGTAATGCGCCCGCGACTTTTCAAAGGAGTATGATTGCAATTTTCCGAGACATGCTTGAAACATCTATTGAAGTTTTCATGGATGACTTTTCAGTTTTTGGAAGCTCATTTGAAGCTCGTCTTTCTAATCTCGATAAAATGCTCGAAAGATGCGAAGCTGCACATCTTGTTCTCAACTGGGAAAAATGTCATTTTATGGTGACTGAAGGAATTGTGCTTGGACACAAAATTTCCAGTGCAGGAATAGAGGTTGATAAAGCAAAATCGATGTTATCACAAAATTACCACCTCCAACCAACGTTAAAGCCGTTAGAAGTTTTCTAGGACATGCCGGTTTCTACCGTCGTTTCATTAAGGATATTTCCAAAATATCTCGTCCCATGACGAAACTTCTTGAAAAATATTATGTTTTTTACTTTAATGCAGATTGCATTAAGGCTTTCGAAACATTGAAAAGTCAACTGACTAGTGCACCCATTATGGTTTCACCTAATTGATCACTACCGTTCGAGCTCATGTGCGATGCAAGCGATTTTGCTGTTGGAGCTGTATTAGGACAACGTGAAGGAAAATATTTTCGTCCTATATACTTCTCTAGTAAAACACTAAACAATGCTCAACAAAATTACACGGTTACAAAAAAGGAATTGTTAGCCGTTGTTTTTGCTTTCGACAAATTCAGATCTTATCTTGTGCTTTCAAAAACGATTGTGTTCATTGATCATTCAGCACTCAAATATCTGTTTGCAAAACAAGATGCAAAACCGTGTCTTATCCGATGGATTTTTCTACTCCAAGAATTTGACATCGAAATAAAAGATAAGAAAGGAGCAGAAAATCTAGCTGCTGATCATTTGTCTCGTCTCGAGAATCCAAATTTGGAAGAGTTAAAGGAAGATAAGATTGATGATTATTTCCCTGATGAAACTCTCATGACTGTTGATATAGTTGATGAAAATGAAATCCCGTGGTTTACAGATTATGAAAATTATCTCGTTGGAAGAATTCTTAGAAAAGGATTAACTCATGCCCAACGAAGTAAATTCTTTTCAGAACTAAAACACTATTATTGGGAAGAACCCTATTTGTTCAAGATGTGTCCCGATGGGATGATCAGAAGATGTGTTTATGGTTCCGAAACAAGAAGAATTCTTGATGAACGCCATCATGGCCCAACTGGGGGACACTGTGGTCCTTCCACAACAGCTAAAAAAGTTTTTGATGCTGGATTCTATTGGCCGACCATTTTCAAAGAAGCTCATACTCTTGTTCAAAACTGTGATGCTTGCCAAAAAATCTGGTAGTCTTTCTCGTAGAGACGAAATGCCTCAGAAGAGCATTCAAATCTGCGAAATATTCGATATTTGGGGAATTGATTTTATGGGACCATTTTCTAAATCGCACTAATACAAATACATTCTCGTTGCTATTGATTATGTTTCCAAATGGGCTGAAGCTGAAGCTCTACCCACAAATGATGCACGAGTTGTTGTTAATTTTCTCAAAAAGCTTTTCGCTCATTATGGAATTCCTAAAGCTTTAATAAGTGATCGACGAACCCATTTCTGTAATAGACAAATGGAGAAAAATATGAAACGATATAGAGTTCATCATCGTTTCGCCACAGCTTATCATCCACAGACCAGTGGTCAAGTCGAAAATACCAACAGAGCCTTAAAGAGGATACTTGAGAAAACGGTCAAAGACAATCCTGCCGTTTGGTCAAGAAAACTCGATGACGCTCTGTGAGCATTTCGTACGGCTTACAAAACTCCAATTGGTACAACATCATACATACTTTCGTATGGAAAAACCTGTCATTTGTCGTTCGAAATCGAACATCGCGCCTACTGGGCACTCAGAAACTGTAATCGTGATCTCAAAATAGCTGGGGAGAAGAGATTTTTGCAATTGCATGAACTTGATGAGCTAAGACTCCAAGCTTATGAGAACTCCAAGCTTTACAAAGCTAGAACCAAAGCGTATCATGACAGAAAGCTTAGAATCCGGAAAGAATTTAAGGCTGGAGACAAAATTCTACTTTTCAATATGAAATACAAGTTTAAAGCTCCTAAGCTAAGACCAAAATGGTTCGGACCATATATAGTGAAATATGGATTTCCATCCGGATATGTTGAATTATATGACAATCATGGTGGAAGTTTCATTGTTAATGGTCACCGAATTAAATTGTACTATGATAGGGAGCAAATTAATGAGATTTCAATCAAAGAAATTCCACCTGAATCAGAATATGAATCTATCACATTCCTGACACCTTTTCCAACCGACTACAAGGAAAATTCTGAATTTATCTATGACATTCTTCCTAAATTTTGGGAAAACGCAAAGTTGTACAACATAGATGAAACTGGAGAGGAAATAGTGATAGAAAACGTGGTGTATGTTCCCAAGTACTCAAAGAAGAAACCAAAAATTGCACCAAAATAGTAAAAAAAAAGAAGTTTGAGTCTGGCTGATGACTCGTGAGTAAAACAAGCGCTTCTCGGGAGGCAACCCATGTGTTTGCGGTTTTTAGTTCTTATTTTTATTTTCAAGTGATTATACCCCAAAGTTTCTCTAATCCCTTAGTTGAACTTAAGTGTGGGGGTGTAACACTGACTTTTGAATAAAACGTAGAAATATTTCATGTGTTTATTTTGTTTGTTTTAAGATTACTGCAGGTAATGATTACAAAGCTTGGATGCTTGGATCAAAGAATCATAAGAAGCACGAAAAATATTGTTTACTCTCTTATTTCCCTATTTTCATTCCTTGAAGTTCGTTTATCACATTGAGGACAATGCATAACTTAAGTGTGGGGGGTGAATAGGAAAATAAGGATAAATTGTAAATTTCGAGCTAAATTTTAAATTTTGTTTGCCCTTGTGATCTAGTTATTTGTCATTTTTAGGATAATATATTAGAATAACTGGATCAATCCTCTGGTAAAACCTGTAATTTTTGAAAAATTGAGATGTGTCCCGATTAATATTGAAATCCATTCTGGGATCGATAACATTAGCTAGCACATATTATAGCCCTTCCACTATATTATGAGGATTTAAGCCTGTTTCGTATCTAGCATACATCTTTTATTCTTTGATTCTTTTGCTATGAGTGTGCCGGTGATTTTATTTATTCTAGAACTTGTGCTTGTAAATCATTACGAGACCGTTGTGAGATCACATTTCGTGTGTGATATAAGTGTATATGCATGATAAGAGGCAACCTTAGGAATTAACCCAAATGGCCTTCCGTATCGATATTTAGCTAGTTACACTGACTAGTTAACCACCAATATAAACCCTATTGTTAGCGTTTATCTTTAACGCTAGATACCCCTAGTTACACCTTCTGAGCCAATCTTTTCTTTTGATAAAATCCAGAAAAAAAAAAATACAAAAAGATTTTACACTTTTTATCCTTGCCTTACCCTTAGTCAAGTCTTGGTTGGTTGCTAGCTATTTGGCAAGATGGATGTTATGTGGGAAATCATGAAAGTACGAAGAAAGTTGAAAACTCCAAAAGTAGTTATCCAAGTGAAGTCATCGCAACTATAAGATGACAAGTGAAAGTTTATATTTGAGTTTAAAAAAAAAAAGTCATCGCAACTATAAGGTGACAAGAATAGCCAATGAGCTATTGAGTAATGTATTGATCGATCAAGTATGGAGTTTCTCAAGAATGCATGATAGTGGTTCGAAATAGCTAGTAACATTTGGTTAGTAGACTTTGACTAGTTTTGTATATTCTTTATTATCAACCCTTTCTAAAAACATATCCTATGTCTTATCCTTACCTTTTGACTTTGTGGTTTATCAAGTGTATTGACATCCTTAGTGACCATCCATTATTTGGTAATGCAAGAATTCGTTCTCAGCGATCTATTATGTTTTGCATAAGATATTTACACATAAGTCTAATATAACCCTTGAAACCTTAAACCCGAATAAAAGCCCTCTTTGATATGTATACTTGGTGCTCATGCCATGTCGGTGTAGTTTTGTTTCTTGTACAAGCCTATGCTAATATTTAGATCATGACTGAGCAATGAGTGTGATTTCTCTTATATACTCCACCAACCATATAAATGAGTGTTTTGAGTGAATTATATTTCGTTCCTTTTTCGTGATGTGATTAGTAATGTTTATCAAGCAAGAAAATCATTTGGGTATTGTCAAACATCTCGATGCTTCAACCATAAAAGCTTAAAACGATGAATCTAACTTGTACTTGTACTTAATAGATTTGCATCACATTTTTTCTAAACATACTCGAGTACCATGTGGATTATTATTTTTACTTCTAGATTTGCTTGAGGGCAAGCAAAGTTTAAGTGTGGGGGAATATGATAACGCTCAAATTGTGCATGTTTTTAGTAGCGTTATTCGAGCTTTTATATATGTTATTTGGTTATATTTATATGATTTTGTTACTAAATCGTACCAAAGTGTGTTTGCAAAGTGTATGTAGCCAAAAACAGGAAAAAGGAAGAAAAAGATGAAAGAATGAGGAAGAAGGAAATATTTATGATCGTACGAAGATTTTCTTGTCAAGATCCAATCAACTAAGGCATTTCAAAGAATGAAAGTCCAAGTATTCAAGTTGACAAGCTTCAAGATAAAGAAAAGATCAAGTTTGGATGAAGAACCAAGAGCCATGAACAAGAAACAAGCCAAACGACAAAAGACCAAAAAAGAGCATACAACAACACTCCATCCGATCGGATGCAACCTGCAACCGAATCGGATGGAGGCAATTTCTGAAGACCAACCGATCGGTTGGATACAATACCGATTGGTTGGACGCAGCCTGTTTTGCCAAACTTCATTACTAAGATTCCTATCTTCATTCCAACGATTCTAAAGCCTTCTAATGATGATTCTAGGCCATTCTAATTTACTTGGAGGCCAAGATGATGCATTTATCACCCTAGGCCTTGAAAGTAGTATAAATAGGGGGGAACACATATGCTATCAATACCACAAGTGTCAAAAAACTACCCACTCATCAAAATACTCTCTCAAAAGTCCTAAATTCGTCCTTAGAAGTCCAGGAAGCTTTGGAGGTTCAAGAAGTCAACAATTGGAAGTCAAAACGCCTAGAAGTCAACACCAATACTTTGGGTATCACTACTTCATCATTTGTAATCTTATTTTAATCATTTTAAGACTTTTAATTATGATTTCTAATGTTCAAAGTTCTGAGTTTATGTTTATGTTTGCCATGAGTGGCTAGTACCTTTTGTGCACTTGCTTAGATGATGTTTATGACTAATTGATTTGCGTATGATTGTGATAACATGTTCTAATTCAATTTCAAGTTAATTCTAAGATCCAATTGTGCTTAAGTTTCATAGTGACATTTGTTAATCAAGTTTGATTAGTTGGTGATAATAAAGGTCGAAAGGTTTGTTGTTATTCAACTAGTTATAATCATTTGTCTATGAATGATTGTTTTTACCCATTATTCTTGGTTTAACAAAGAAACTTAATTGTGATTGTAATAAGAATGCTTTTGCTTATCAAATTGGATTGATTGTAAACCATTTCAAGGGTCGAAAGATTAGTAGTTTACTATCAATTGTGACCTTTTGTCTATGATCGGTTACCTTTTGTATTGACCATTTCCTAAGCTTATTTGATAAAACAAAAGACTATTTTTGTGTTTAAGTTTACACCAAACTTATGAACCTTGAATTGATCTTGAATTGATTGATTAAACGTAATGCTTGTTTTTATGAACTAAAATCTTGATGAAGGTTTAACTTGTAGAAACAATAGATTAGTTCAACCAACTAATTACCATAACCAACATGTTATCAAAAGTTATCACAATCATGCTTATCGAGAGTTGTAGATTAGTCTAAGCAAGTTTAGTTTTAATCATTTGAATTATTATATTTTCATCATTGCTTGTTTAAGAAATTTACTTTTAATAGCTTACAATCCGATTCACTCACAAATCCCTGCGAACGATTCTGACTTACCATCATAATCTTGCTATAACGGACGAGTTCACTTGCTCGTATGTGTCATTTCTAGGTTCGGTAATTCACCCTTATAAATTTAAAACTTGTACACGAACGTGACACATCAGTGTTGGTTTCTTTTTTTTTCTTGTTCCTGGTCGAATAGCTTGAACCGCAAATGAGATTTAAGAATTCTTGGTGTTGCATAGTATTGTTTTGGTTATGTGTGACGAGGCTGTGTTTGGTTTGTGTATCGAGTTGTACTCGAAATTGTTGGTTTTGTGCTCAAAATATGTCGGCACTTTACTTGTACTCGAATCAGGTTGTGAGTCGTATATATACACAATGTTCAATCCTGGATTGTGTTGTGTTATAGTTGTGTTTAATCTTGGTTAGTTTAATTCAAGTGTATCTTGATGTGACAAGTTACCTCGGCCATAAGTGGTAAACTAAATTTGAGTGTGTCTTGGTCTATAGGTGAGCCGAGAGGGTACTCGGACTCGCCAAGAAAACGTGACTTGTAATTTTTTGGTTCAATGACCACCCCGAAGGGTGCCATAGTTACCACATAAAAGGGTCATATTTGGTGTTGTGTTTTGGTAGATACTACCCCCAACAGGGTGTTGGTTTGCTCGGTCAAAAAGGTTCCCCAAGGACCTTCGAAATGGGTACACCATTTTTCGAAAAGGAGAGTCGAGTCCCCCATGAAACCATGTCACTCGTACCGGTTTAAAACCTCATGAGTCGATTTTTATTCGAGTCCGAAGAAGCACATAACCTGCGCTAAAATTGGTTTTAGTCCTAAATGAGGTACTGGAAAATTGTTGATACTAACCTTGGTTTGTCACTTTGGGCCGAGCCCTTAGCCAAACATCTCCTTATTTTCATCATTGCGTTAACAGGCCAAAACCACAAGTCGTGGTTTATTTTGTTTGTTCACTGAATTGGGTTTGTGGAAAACTAGAAGGGGGGTTGAATAGTTTTTACCGTTTTTAAGTTTTATTTGCTTTGTTACTATATGTTAATTCAAAGGAAAAAATCACAAATAAATAATCACACAATATAAACAAAAGATAAAGAGAGGAAAGATCAAACCACACAACACTGTTGTTTATAGTGGTTCGGCTACAAGGACTCTCTTCCTTGCCCTACTCCACTCCCCGAGCTTCCAACTCGAGAGTTTATCTTTCACTAAGAAACAAACTCCTTTACTAGGCGGAGAAAACCTTTACACGTCGCTTACTTCCTTTTCCGGTACTAAGCTAAACACCGGGTTCTTTCACAAGGTAGAACCAACCTGACATCGCCTATTTACTTTACCGACACTAAGCTAGATGTCGAGTTCTTTACAAGGGTACAACCACTCCCTACACTCTTTGTGCTTTAAGGACTAAAGCACTAACCACACTCACTGATTACAAGTGATAGATATGATGTGTGAAACAAACTACAATATCACACAGTAATGCAACTAAAGGATTACGGTTCTGTAGATCCTTGAAAGCTTGATCTCTTTTCTACAAAATGAAAGATCAAAGTGAAATGCAACTATGAATGATGTTAGTAAGATATGTACTGAATGAATATGTGTGTTAAGCTATATGAGTGATGAGAAAGCCAAATGATCAGCTTGCTATTTATAGGCAAGCTGATCTTCAGCTGACGGATCCCACGGATCCCATAATAGGGATCCGTCCTTCACTGGACTTGGATCCGTGGGAGATGACAGCTAAGGATTTGTTGTATCTTACCAAATCTTCCATATCTTACCAAATCATCAAATGTCAACTATGTAACTTGTAAATCTAAACAAGATATATCAAGATCTAACAAAGATATTGTATGTAATGTATGCAATGATATCATGGAATGATTTTAGAATTAAAGTTTCCTTTTAAGGAAACAAGTTACTAAATAAGCAAACTTGTAATTCTTGGTTATTATGTGAAGTGTAAAATGTGTACTTAAGAGACTTAAGCTAGTATTTATTATTTGCTAAAAGATATTCCTTTTATTTGTCATTAACAAAACTAAGAAAAGATCAAAGAATATAAATAACGTTTTTGAGACGATATTTGTATTAACAATCTCCCCCTTTTTGTTGATGACAAAACATAAGGTATATTTTTTAGCAAGAAAATAAATATAGTATAAGTTCTTAAAAATATATATTAAGTTTGTTTAGTGGTGATGATTCTTCAGAGGAGGAATTGTGGATGTTGATGAAACAACAAGGTTTCACACTAATACGGGCTGTTCTTTTTAGTGGCTTGGATGTGGAGGAGTTATTTGATTTTGTCATTGAGACTTTTTGGTGAAGTATGATAGCTAAAATGTACAGGAGAAGAAATGGTTGTGATGTGAATTGAAGATCCTAAAGTGCTAATTTATAGACAGAAGGTTTGTGAGTCTGTGTGTTTGGATTTGATGTGAATCCAATAGAGAATGTTGGTTTCTAATGATTTGGAACAAAAATTTGTGCAGGTCATATCAAGGAAGTCAATCCATTGAGCTTGGTTTGAATAATGTGTTGTGGATTTGCAGTAAATACAAGGGGATAGTGGAAAATCTTATGATTTGATATTTCCACGGATTTGACGGATCCCTAAAAAGGGTTCCTTCTTTGTATCAGTTTGGTAACTCACACATAAAATTCAAAAATTTAAATTTTGGTGGGAAATTTTGTTCCTAAGTTTCTAAGAATTCCTAAATGATTCTTAAGATGAATTATTATCAGTGAATGAATCCTAAATGATACTAAACACTAACATTTAAGAATCGTGATTAGTCGAAAAAGTTTAAGAATTTTGCTGGGGAACCTGCGGATCCAAGTTGTATCACATGCGGATCCAAAGTTCGGGATCCGCCGAATCCGCAGGTAGGCGGATGGCGGAACCAATGATAAGCCTTGGCGGAGCCAATGTTTGGGATCCGTCGGATCCGTGTCCTAATTACTAAAACTAAACAGAAGACTTGTCATATTTCGCGCTTTTTGATGAAAACCCGAAAATTCACTTAGACCTTACTTAACATCTAATATGTATAGCAAAACAACTAAATATGACAATATTAACACACGATTGAACATAGTTTAATCCGTTCTTAGAAACTTACCGTTTTAGGTGTTATGCCAAACATAGGCTATAACCCGGAAAATTGATAACCATGAGGGTTATCTACCTACAAATGTTAGTTATTACACATACATAAAAAGTATTATCAGATAAAGTCGAGACACATATAAGTTTAACATCACATAGTCTAACATTGTTTAAATCCAAACACTCCTTCAACTAAGCTTCTTCTTCAACTTCTTCATTCCTTTGTGCAATTTCATCATCCAACGACCAAGATTCTTTACCATTCCTTTAATGTTAGGATACTCAGCGGATTCATTTGGAATTGGAGGAAGATGGCTCAAGTATTCGGGTGGAGGAATTCTAGAATTTGGCAAACCATCATCTTCACTCATTGAAGATGATGAGGATGATGTTGGTACACGAGGACGTTTACCTTTATCAACACTAACCCTAAAGTCACTCAAAGGAACGAAGGTATGTTCAATTTCATTGTATTCAGGAACAAAACCTAACGGGTTTGGACGGGCAGGTGCAAAGGCTCTATAGAGTCGGGTTAAGAGCATTCCATAAGGCATTGCAATCTTGCCTTGAACCGGAATGTCACACATTCTTTTGGCAACATAATAAGCAAGATTGAAGGGTTGATGAGTAGAGATGTTGTACATCATATGACACAAACAAGCATTGATGTGATCACGGTTTCCTATGGTGCACATCACAGTAGCCCTTAAGACGTCTTCCATTTTCTTGAATTCGGGTTTGAGTTCATTTAGCTCCATTGCAAATGGATCTCTAGCAACTTCACGGCCACGATACATCCTTGTGGGGTTGTTCTTAGGAATGAAGAGATGTTCCCTAATCTCTTCTTTTGATGCGAGAGGAGTGACATATGGTGCCGTCCTATCGAGATTGGATTCTAAGATTGTTAAGGACCATTTGTCCGAGTAAATACATGTTCCTTGACTTGGAATGCCCAAGACCTCACCAAATTGATCAAGAGGGATGTTGACAAAATTACCATTTAAAGTAAACTGAAGACTTAAGAAACCTTGTTCACATGAACTAAGACCTATACTAGCATAAAACTCAAGAATGAACCTAGGGACGATTGGTTCATCTATATCCAAAAGAGTATCAAATCGTATGGCGGCTAATTGTTCCCTAAGTTGTGTTCCTTCATAGAATGAGGAATCTACGACTCTACCCTCATGGACATACTTTTTCTCTAAAGCTTTGAAAATTTCGATTTGGGCATTGGTTAGACCTTTGGTTTTGTGGACTTCGGGTAAGTAGTTAACGGTTCTTTTGTGATCGTAGTTGGTTGCGGGAGGCATGATTTTCCTAAATACAAAAATTACATAGTTTTAGTTGAAATGATCAAATTAAGTGTAAAATTCCTAGTGTGTGCCTACATGGGGACAATGTGGAGGTGCGGTTATCTCGACCCTTTTTGATGCATGAGATAACCCAAACGCTCCTATTTCAATGTAGCTACGGTTGAATGTACCCGAAAATACATATTAATTATGTATTTCCTTTAGCATTCAAGAGACATTATGCAAGTGATGGCTAAAAGATAACGTTTTTGCATTTGTATGAACAATGTTCAAAAGAAATCATTTTACCTAGTCGTTAGAAGGTTTTAGTAAGAAAATTTTCAAGGGGTTTTTGTTAAATTAAGACAATGTGCTATGAGATGTAATTCCTAACTAAGAAAAACATGTTTTTAAGTGTAATGCAGTAAACATGCTACATGATTTGTCAAAAATTATGCATATACCCCAAGTTTTGGTTTTGTGCATGAAATAGAAATCCTAGACGCAGATCAGGAGTATAAATATGATAAGAATACTTACAGTGGTGTTAGAAGCACAAATTTGTGGAAGAAAATGGTCTAAATTGTGATGGAGATTTAGTGTGTGTCGAATACAGTAGGGTGATATGTTTTGGAGTGAGGAATGAATAGTACTTGTTCTTGTTTATTAAATAATAAACTTGACTGTGCATGCGACGGATCCGGCGGATCCAAAACAAAGGATCCGTCCTTGTTATCGATTGGATCCGCGGAACAGAACACAATTTTTGGTTTAGTGTGGTTAAACTAATATTTACACTAATGTTTTTCCTAATCACTAGGTTCCATTAATCCTAATCCAAGTCTAAGATAGTTGAAAGGTTCTCGTTTAAGTGGTTTTGTGAGAATATCGGCAATGTTGTCCTCTGAGGAAACTTTCTCAATTGAGATGATTCCCTTCTGTACATTGTCGCGAAGGAAGTGATGGCGTATTTCAATATGTTTGGTTCTAGCATGTTGGACTGGATTTTTGCTTAGATCGATAGCACCTTTGTTGTCGCAAAGAATGGGAATGTTGTTGAGTTCAATTCCATAGTCGACGAGAGCTTGTTTCATCCATAGTGCTTGTTGACACGCCTTTCCTGCAGACACATACTCTGCCTCTGTTGTTGAGATTGCGAGGGCAGTTTGTTTCTTAGCGAACCATGATGTGAGACAATATCCTACAAAAGTACAAATACCGCTAGTACTTTTCCTATCAACATAGTCACCGGCATGATCTGAGTCGGTATACACTATGGTTTCTACACCCGTTCCTTTGGGATACCATAATCCTAAGTGTGTAGTACCTTTGATGTACCTAAATATCCGTTTAACGGCTTCAAGATGGGATGTTTTTGGATCTTCTTGAAAACGTGCACATAGACAAACACTAAACATAATGTCAGGCCTACTAGCCGTAAGATAGAGTAAACTACCAATCATTCCTCTATATTTAGTGCAATCTACGGATTCATTTTCTTCATCCTTTGTGAGTTTGGTTTCGGAGGACATGGGTGTTCTCATGGGTTTTGAGTCTTCAAGACCAAACTTCTTAAGCATATCTTTGATATACTTTGATTGGTTGAAGAATATCCCATCTTCTAATTGTTTAATTTGGAGACCTAAGAAAAAGTTTAGTTCCCCCATCATACTCATTTCAAACTCGTCATGCATGATTTTTGAGAAATCGTCGCATAACTCTTGACAAGTTGAACCGAATATAATGTCATCCACATATATCTGGACTATGATAATATGTGATCCCTTTTTCTTGGTGAAGAGAGTATTATCTTCTAGGCCCATGGTATACTTATGGTCAACTAGGAAGGTCTTAATTCGATCATACCAAGCCTTTGGTGCTTGCTTAAGTCCATATAAAGCTTTCTTAAGTTTGAAAACATAATTTGGTTTTTCAAAGTCGGCAAAGCCGGGAGGTTGTGCAACATATACTTCTTCATTTATAAAACCATTTAAGAAAGCAATTTTGACATCCATTTGAAATAACTTAAAATCATGTGCACATGCATATGCAAGTAATATCCTAATAGACTCAAGTCTAGCTACGGGTGCAAAAGTTTCATCGTAATCTATACCTTCTTGTTGATTGTAGCCTTGAGCTACTAGCCTAGCTTTATTTCTAGATACAATACCATTTTCATCCATTTTATTTCTAAAGACCCATTTGGTGCCGATTATGGTTTGGTTTTTAGGTGGAGGGACCAATGTCCAAACATCATTTCTAATAAATTGATTTAGTTCTTCTTGCATAGCAATTACCCAAGATTCATCTTTTATAGCCTCGTTTATATTTTTAGGCTCAACCGTTGAAATAAAACAAAAATAATTACTTTCATTTTGAGCTTTGGATCTTAATGTTCTTTCATTAAGTTTTCCTATGACGTTTTCTAATGGATGACTTTTAGTTTCTTTAATATTGACTATTTCTCCTTTTACGGGTTCATTGTCATTTTCAATGTTTTCTATATCATTAGTCATTTGACTTTCAACTAAGTCATCATCTACCAAAGGTGATGTCTTAGAGGGAGGTGGACTTTCGTTGAATGTTACGTTCAACGATTCCTCGACTCTTGATGTTTCCTTGTTTAATACTATGTATGCTTTACTGTTTTGTGAGTACCCAAGAAATACACCTTCATACGACTTTGGGTCGAACTTGGTGAGATAATCCTTTGTGTTCAAAATGAAGCACTTGCTTCTAAAAACTCTAAAATATCCTAATGTAGGCTTTTTACCTCGATAAATTTCATAGGGAGTTTTATTTAAAAATTGTCTAATTAAAACTCTATTTAGGATATATGTGGAAGTATCTACAGCGTGACACCAAAACTTTTGAGGTATGTTTTATTCATTTAACATAGTTCTACTCATTTCTTGAATTGTTCTACTTTTACGTTCTACTACACCATTAGATTGAGGTGTACGAGAAGCCGAGAAATTATGAGTTATTCCATTAGTATCACAAAAATTTCCAAATTGGATTTCATTGTCAAATTCTCGACCATGGTCAGTTCTAATAGATACTATGTTACTTCCTATTTGATTTTGAATTTTCTTGCTTAGAATTTCAAATTTATCGAATGCCTCATTTTTAGTTTTCAAAAATTTAGTCCATGTATATCTAGAGTAATCATCTACTATGACTAAAGTGTAAAAATTTCCTCCATAACTTTGTATAGCCGACGGGCCAAACAAATCCATATGTAATAATTCTAGGCATCTAGATGTAGATACCATGTTTTTAGCCTTATGGCTATTATGTACTTGTTTCCCAATTTTGCAAGCATCACAAAAGTGTTGGTCATATTTCAACTTGGGTAGGTTCCTAACGAGTTCTTTGGATGATAAAGATTGAATAAGCCTCATATTAGCATGACCTAAGCGTCGATGCCATAGAGTTGAGTTTTCGTCCAAGGAGGTAAGACATAACTTATCTTTAGGTGTTTTATCTAATTTCATAACATAGACATTATTCTTTAAAACACCTTTTCCTACGGTTATGCCATCTTTAAGTATTTTACTTCCATTTTCACTGAAAAGGACGTTATACTTTTTGCGGCATAATTGACTTATACTAAGTAAATTAAATCCTAAATTATCTACATGAGCAACATCATCAATAGATAGAGAGTCATGAGAGATTGTACCTTTTCCGATGATTTTACTTTTAAGCTTGCTACCGAATGTGACATTACCTCCGTCATACACTTGGTAGGTTGAGAAAAGATTTTTGTTTCCCGTCATGTGTCTTGAGCACCCACTATCTTTGATCTACTCATCAGGTTCAAGATCAACTTTCAAGCATACCTAAGTTCATAAAAGACTCAAGCATTTGGTCCCCAATATCTCATGGGTCCGTTTGGGTTAAACATGACATTATCATGGTTTATGTACTGAAATGGTGGACAATTGTTCCATGACATATAACTAGGACCATGAAAGTTTCTAGGTATGTTTTGGTTCCAATTATTTTGATAAGTGTGTTGTGGATTAACTATACTCTTTGGAAAGGGGTGTTTGGGAAAACTCATTTGAGGTCTCTGTTGATCCGTTTTAACTCTATATTCATTTCTAGCTTGACCTCTTCCTAAAGATACTGCTGGTTTGTGTTTATTATTGGTTATACTACTGTTAGGTTTCTTAGTAACTTTAACAAACTCGGAACGGTCGACTTTGTGAACCTTCTGTTCAACTTCTGTACCCGCGGATCCTTTGGATACACCTGGCGGATCCAAATTTTTGGATCCGTCGGATCCGTGAGTGTCCAACTTGGTTGAATCAGTTTTATTAACAGTCTGTTCCTTATGATCACTTAATGTTCCTAGTTTCATAAAGCCTAGTCCTGTTTTATCATGAGGTAGTTTTTGCATTTTCATTATTTCATCTGCACAACTTATGTTTTTATCAAACCTTTTAAACTTTGAATTTTGTTTGATTAAATCTTCCTGTGTGGTTCTTAAGGTTTCTAGTTCAAGTTTTAGTTCTTGACAAGACACACACGTTTCTTTACTATCTTTACCTTTTTCAATTCGTATTGCTTTTTCTTTAAGCCAAAATACTTCATTTTCTAAAAGTGTTGTCTTTGTTTTCAAAAATTTGTTTTTGTTTATGATTTTTAAAGTGACGTCACACAGTTTGTTATATTCTACTTCTAAGGTTTCATCATCTATAGAGGAGTATGAATCAGAATGTACATCTTCTGTGTCATTAGCCATAAGAGCAATTTCGTTGTTCATAGGCTCATCATCATCATCTCCTTCACTATCGCTCCAAGCTCCACTAACGAAAGCTCTTTGAGACTTGGTCTTTGGAGGCTTTGGACATTCTTCTATTAAGTGACTGGAGTCACCACACCTATAGCATTTCCTATCAACCTTACCTTTCTTATCGTCACGATCTTTTCGAGAGGATTTCTTTTCATCACGAGGTGGTTTTACAAACTTTCCTCGTCTCCTGAAGAATTTCTTGAAATCCCTCACGGCCATTGCATACTCTTCATCATCACTGTTTGAACAAGATTCATCATCGTCACTTGACTCGGCTTTGGCTTTCAAGGCAATAGACTTAATCTTTTCCTTTTTGCCTTTGACAATTTTCGAGTCTTTTTCCATAATCATTTCGTGAACTTTTAGGTTTCCTATGAGCTCATCCAGTGTCATGCTTGAGAGATCCTTAGATTCTTCAATAGCTGTCACCTTTGCTCTCAATTTCGGATGGAGTGCTCTTAGAAATTTCCTGACAAAATTCTTACTAGAAAAAGATTCGTCAAGTGCTTTAAGTGATGTAATAATAGTATTGAACTAAGCAAACGCACTATCAATGGTCTCATCTTCAGAGATAACAAATTGTTCGTATTGTTGAACAAGAAGATCAATTTTGTTATCTTTTACTTGTGAGTTCCCTTGATGTGTGATAATAAGAGATTGCCAAATATCCTTAGCCGTTTTACACATAAAAACTCTTTCATATTCTTTCTTAGGTAAGGCATTATAAAGCATCATTTTGGCTTCATTATTTTTGGCAATTAGTTTCTTTTGCTCATCACTATGACGAGTAAGAGAAGCTCCTTCATCCCGACCACTCGAAATATTATTACTAATAGGTTTGTAATCACCATCAACTATTATATACCATAGATCTATATCCTTTGACTTTACATAAGTCTCAAAGCGATTTTTCCAATAAATAAATCAATTTGGTTCAAATAGAGGTGGTCTCTGCATAGATTGTCCTTCTTTAAAGTTTTCAAAATCCATGGATCGTTTTAAGTTTTAAAATACAATATATTTTAAAAATCTTAAGTAACGTAGCTCCTGATGCCAATTGTGGAAAACTAGAAGGGGGGTTGAATAGTTTTTACCGTTTTTAAGTTTTATTTGCTTTGTTACTATATGTTAATTCAAAGGAAACAATCACAAATAAATAATCACACAATATAAACAAAAGATAAAGAGAGGAAAGATCAAACCACACAACACTGTTGTTTATAGTGGTTCGGCTACAAGGGCTCTCTTCCTTGCCCTACTCCACTCCCCGAGCTTCCAACTCGAGAGTTTATCTTTCACTAAGAAACAAACTCCTTTACTAGGCGGAGAAAACCTTTACAAGTCGCTTACTTCCTTTTCCGGTACTAAGCTAAACACCGGGTTCTTTCACAAGGTAGAACCAACCTGACGTCGCCTATTTACTTTACCGACACTAAGCTAGATGTCGAGTTCTTTACAAGGGTACAACCACTCCCTACACTCTTTGTGCTTTAAGGACTAAAGCACTAACCACACTCACTGATTACAAGTGATAGATATGATGTGTGAAACAAACTACAATATCACACAGTAATGCAACTAAAGGATTACGGTTCTGTAGATCCTTGAAAGCTTGATCTCTTTTTGTTGGGCTATATAGTTAAAGTACTGCTGGAATATCAAAGTACTGCTGGAAGTCAAAGTGCTGCTAAATAAGTCAAAGTACTGCTGCTCGTTGAAGGACTGTTATGCAAATATGTTTAAGGACTAATGTGTAATTCTAGAATGTTCGTATTAGATTAAATTAGAATTAGAATTACTTGTCGTTCAAGTATTGTAAACCGACTAGGGTTTTCCTTGTGCCTATAAAAGGATCCCTAGGTTGACATTAGAGATACGATTTTAGAGAGACAAGTTCATACGATTAGAGATACGAATATTAGAAGCTTATTAGAGTATTAGTGACTAGAGTTTGTTAGTGAATCTGTGTAAAGAGCAGGTTCAAGGTTTTAATAATATTCGAAGTTGTTTATCAATTCTTCTTAGCTTTGTTGAAGTAGATTCCGCATACTCAATAAAGTATATCAGCGTTTCACTATTAACAGTTTTGGATTTATCCAAGGTTGTTAAACCGTAGACAAGCTACAAGTTAGTTTGGTCAGAGTATATTGATCAAACAAGTGGTATCAGAGCTTGTGTGGAAACTCTGATTAAGAAGAAACCCTTAAAACCGATTTATCAACAAACCCTAAACGATGTCGACTGAAGCTGCACCAATCCCATCCATCACCTCACTCAGAATTCCTATCATCAAGAAGGGAGAATATGATCTCTGGAGCATGAAGATGAGGCAGTACCTTGCTATTACAGACCATGCTCTATGGGATGTGATTGTCAATGGTAATGTTGTTCTTGACGAACCTGTACATGTTGAAGGATAACCCAAACCACCTCAACCAACCTTGCCAGCAGCTACAAAGAGAAATCAAGATAAGGCTCTCAACATACTGTTGTCTGCTATTCCTGATGGTCACCTACTAAAGTTCCATGATGCTAAGGATGCAAAGCAATTGTGGGCTGCGATCAAGACAAGATTTGGAGGTAATGAAGCTTCTAAGAAGATGCATAGAAACTTATTGAAGCAGCAGTTTGAAACTTTCACTGTTGGTGAAAGAGAAGGTCTTTATGCTACCTATGACAGATTCCAAAATCTACTTAGTATGCTAGAACTGTATGGAGCAGAGGTATCTGTTGAAGATGCAAATTTGAAGTTCTTAAGGAGTTTGCCATCTGTCTGGCATGTGGTTGCTACTATGATTATAGGACAACCTGGATTGGAGTCTATGGACTTTGATGATCTCTACAACAATTTGAAAGTGTACGAGCAAGAGATGAATGGTCACAGTTCTCAGAAAACTCACAACATAGCTTTTGTGTCTTCTGAAAACAGAAGCAGTACTTCTACTCAAAGTACTGCTTATCCTTCTCAAAGTACTGTTGGTGATACACAGCATGTTTGCACAACCACTACTACCACCACCCCATCATCAACAAACAACACCAACTCTGATGATGTTGTATGTTCCTTCTTTGCTCAACAAGCCACTCTACCTGTTACCTATCAAGAAGACTTGTTGCAGATTGAAGAAGATGCTTTAGAAGAGATTGACATAAGATGGCAAGTTGCCATGATCACTGCAAGGATCAAGAAGTTTATGAACAAGACAGGAAGGGGAATTGATTTCAAAGCCAAACAGGGTATAACTTTTGACAAATCCAAGATTGAATGCTTTAATTGTCAAAAGCTTGGGCACTTTGCAAGGGAATGCAAGTTTGCAAAATATCAAGCAAACAGAATGCTTGAACAACCCAAAGTTGAAAGAAAAGAGGTTCCTGTTACTGAAACAAAACCAAAAGCTTTGGTGGCTCAAGAAAATCTAGCAGAGATTGACTGGAGTGCTGAATTTGATGATGAACCAGTAACCTATTCTATGGTTGCAATGGAAGAGTTTGATTGGAGCACAACTTTTGATGAAGAACCAGGATATGCTGCTTTGGAATCAAGAGATGGTCTTGGAAGCTTTGACTGGAGCATGGAGGATGAAGATGAACCTGTTCAGATTGCTATGGTAGCTACTTCACCAAGTTCATCCAATGTCTCAGAGGTATGCTCTAAGTGTAATGATGTGTATCAAAAGTTGCTTAAAGAATATGTGACTGAAAGAGATAATTGTAGAACAGCTAGGTCTGAGGTAGCCGGTTATCAATTAACTTTAGAGTCAATGGAAGCCAAAATATTAACACATGAAAATAATGAAATGGCTTGGGCAGAAAAATATGAGCAACAAGATTATCAATTAAAATTAAGTGAATGGAAGTTAGGATGTAAGGTGTCTGAATTAGAAAAGATTACTAAGGAAAGAGATGCTTTGTTAGAAAAACTTGCTAGTGTACAAAAGGCTGGTCTGGCACATGTTCAATTTGTTGAAAAACAAATAAGAGTACACATTAAAACTGGACTAGGTTATGGTGTTGAGGATAGTAGTTCAGATGAGATTCCACCTAGTGATAAGGAACCAGTTAGTTCAGTAGAGATCTCAACTAGTGATGATGAACTTACTAGCTCAGAAGAAAACACACCTAGGAATAAGGAACCAATTAGTGAATCACCTCCTGAGTTTAAGAAAGATAAGGAGTACCACTCAGTTCCTGCACCCACTGGTAGGCTTCAACCACCTAGGACAGATGTTTCTTGTTATGGTGTAGACAACCTAGAGTTTAGGAAGAAGCTTACTGGTCAATCTAGTTCTGAGAAACCTAAGGATGAATTTCAAAGGGGTAATGATCAAAAGTTTCCTACAGCCTTTCAAAAACAAGCAGTACCTCCAAAATCTTTTCAAAGTACTGCTAGACATTCAGCAGTACCTCCAAGAGAAACTTTTCAAAATACTGCTAACTATAGGAAACCTTTTAATCATAGAAGAGGATTTGGGAATATGGAGCGAAAATTATGTTATGTATGCTATAGTCCTGATCATTTGATTAAGCATTGTGACTTACACTCAGAATACTTAAGTCAGTTCCCAAAGAATAGTCCTACCCTTCATAAGCCTAAGGAGAATAGACCTGCCAATCATAAGCCAAGAGAGACTAGACCAGCTTGGAATCACTCAAATAGGCTTAACCATAGTAATTTCTCTAAAGACTATAGGTACCCTCACCAGAAAAGATTGTTTTCCAAACCACCAGTACCTTCACACACTGATAAGTCTCAAGAAGTACCTTCTCAAAGGACTGATAAGTTTTCACCCAATCATGGTACTGCTAACACTTTTTCATATAGAAGACCTAAGAGATTCAATTCATATAAAAGGTCTTACACCTCAAGCAAAGTACCTAGATCAGAGAAACCTAAAGTCAAACGAAATTGGGTTAAGAAAGAAAGTACTGATGGGGAACAAGCAGTACTTTCATCAGATAAGGGTGAAACAGGGAGTGTTGTTGATAATACAACACAGGACATGGGACCAAAGCAAATAATCATTGACCATGCCTTTAAAACCAGTGGAGATTACATGCTGAAGGAATTCAAGTATGTCACTCCACAAGGGGAACACAAGTCAGTAATGGCTTGGGTTCCTAAAAGAAACTAACCCTTTTATTTTATTGTGCAGGGCAACCCAGAGGAGGAGCTTAAAGATCATATTATTGTTGATAGTGGTTGCTCTGGCAGCATGACAGGGGACAAGGAGATCCTGTCAGATTTTAAGGCATATTATGGAGGAAGAGTTGCATTTGGTAATGATCCTGATGGAGGGAGAATCACTGGCAAAGGAACAATCAAGGCTGGATGTATTGATTTTGAGAATGTTAGATATGTGAAGGAGCTCAAGTTCAATCTTTTGTCAGTTTCTCAGATTTGTGACAAGAAGTACCCAATTCTGTTCACTGATACAGAATGTCTTATTCTCTCTCCTGAGTTCAAGTTTGTTGATGATCACTTGGTAACATTGAGAGTACCAAGAACCAATGATGTGTACAGTTTAGACTTAAAGAGTCTCAATTCTGCTGGAAAAGCAACATGTTTAGTAGCCAAGGCATCATTGGAAGAAGCACATCTATGGCATCGAAGACTAGGTCATGTAAATTTCAAGAACATCAACAAGTTGGTCAAAGGAAATTTAGTTAGAGGTTTACCTTCCAAAACATTCAAGACTGATCATTCATGTTTGGCTTGCAAGAAGGGTAAACAACATAAAGCTTCATGTAAGAAGCTTGGGGAAAGAGATATTAGAGAACCTTTGGAGTTGCTACACATGGATCTGTTTGGACCAGTTTCAGTAGAAAGTTTAAATAAGAAGAAGTACTGCTTGGTTGTGACAGATGATTGTAGCAGATTTAGTTGGGTCTTTTTCTTGGGATTCAAAGATGAAACCTTTGATGCTATCCATGACCTGATAGTAGCCCTTGAAAATCAATTGAGACTCAAAGTCAGAGGTATTAGATGTGATAATGAAACAGAATTCAAGAACAAGCATATGGATGAATTTTGTGCCAAGAAAGGGATCAAGAGAGAGTTTAGCATTGCTAGAACACCACAGCAGAATGGTGTTGCAGAAAGAAAGAACAGGACTTTGATAGAAGCAGCTAGAACAATGCTTGCAGATTCCCAATTACCTATTCTCTTTTGGGCTGAAGCCATAAGTACTGCTTGCTATGTATTAAATAGAGTTTCAGTAACTAAACCTCAGATGAAGACACCTTATGAGTTACTAATGGGAAAGAAACCAAACATTCGTTTTCTAAAACCTTTTGGCTGTTCTCTGACTATTCTAAATACCATTGATTCTCTGGGAAAATTTGATGGTAAGTCAGATGAAGGATATCTATTGGGTTATTGTACAAATAGCAAAGGTTTTAGAGTTTATAACAGGAGTACCAAAAAGGTACAAGATTGTCTTCATGACAAAGAAGATGATTCACAGTACATTGTTCATGGAGTCAATGTTAGACCAGAAGATGTTCCTGACAAAGAACCTGAAGTTACTGATAAGGAACAAAGTACTGCTCAACCAACCAATACAGTATCTGATGAAGATCAAGCCATACAAGATGAACTTAATAGGATGCTTTTTCAAGAAACTATAGCACAATCCTATGAAGATGAACAAAGGAGGGCTTATGAAGCTGCAAAGAAAAAGGGTAAATTTCAAGATACTGCCCACAGTACTTTTGATCAAAGTACTGATGACCCTTTTGACAGTACTTCTGGTGTGTTAGAACCATCAAATTGGAACAATGCTGCAAATGAGTTCTATGGGAGAATTAAATTTCTTTTTGGGGCTTCAAGTTAGACAAACAAGAGATGGAATCTTCATTAATCAAGAAAAGTATGTTGCAGACATACTTAAAAGATTTGACCTTCCAAATCTCAGGCCTGCCACCACACCCATTGATAACAATAAACCATTAGGCAAGGATGAAGATGGACAAGCTGTGGATGTCAAGCTTTACAGATCAATGATTGGTTGTCTTATGTACTTAACTGCATCAAGACCTGACATCATGTTTGCTGTATGCTTGTGTGCAAGATATCAGGTTACACCCAAGGTTTCTCATATGTATGCAGTCAAGAGGATTTTTCGATATCTCAAGCATCAACCAAAGTTAGGATTATGGTATCCTAAGGAGTCACCTTTTCACTTGGAAGCTTTTTCAGATAGTGATTATGCAGGAGATAACTATGATAGAAGATCAACCACAGGAGGATGTCAATATCTTGGAAGACGATTAGTCTCCTGGCAATGTAAGAAGCAAACGACTGCAGCAACCTCCTCTACTGAAGCAGAATATGTTGCTGCTGCAAGCTGTTGTGGACAAGTTTTGTGGATGCAAAATCAACTCTTGGATTATGGATTCAACCTCAAAAACACTCCTATCAACATTGATAATGAGAGTACCATCTGTATTGTGAAGAATCCAGTTTATCACTCCAAGACCAAGCATATTCAGATTAGGCATCACTTCATTCGGGATTGTTATGAGCACAGGCTTATAAATGTGGTCAAGGTTCACACAGATGATAATGTAGCTGATCTACTCACAAAGGGATTTGATGTTTCAAGATTCAACCACTTAGTTGTGAGCATTGGGATGATTAACTACTAGGCTACATTTGAGGGGAGGCTTTAATATTAGTTAGTATACTTTCTTTCAGTTCTTAATGAAAGTATTGGTTTTTCGTAGTTTAGTTTAGAACCTATGTTGTATTTGAGGGGAGGCAACATAGTTATTAGTTAGAACTTATGCATGCGTCATTTACAAGTTCTTGGTTTAGTTTGAAGTGTTGGTTGTGGATAAGAAGATGGAACGTACTGCTTTGTTACTTAACGTACTGGCTCAGCAATGTACTGCTTCAACGTACTGCTTACGTGGACGTACTGTTCCAACGGTCAAAAAATGTGGGGCTACGGTTAATTAATTCATTACGGCGAAGATAATAAGTCCATCAAAACGGTAACTTTATTATTTTGAGTTTGATTTGTTTCAATCCTATTTAAAGAAACTCTCACCTATTCACCGCCTTTTAACTTAATCCGAGATCCCTCATTCACTCTTCCACCACAATCTTTTTAACGAAACACACATTCAAAACGTATCCTTCTCTACGATTCATCATGGCTAATCGAATCACAATTAGCAAACACAACATGATCACTAATTTAGACAAAACAGGGGACAATATTGACTTTCATGCGATCATCGATTTCTTGACTGGGTCTTCCATCAACTATTTCATTTTAGTTGATCCTGGCGTTATTAGTCCATGGATACAAGAATTTTGGGCTACTGCAACGGATGAGGATGATTCTTTAATTAGGGCTGCGGTTGCTGGAAGAACAATTCGGATTTCTGAAGCCACAATTAGGGATGCTTTGATGTTTAATGATGAAGGAGGAGCTGTTCGTTTTGACAAACAAGTACTTTGGGACACTTTAAGAGATATAGGCTATGAGGGAGATCTTACGAAACTTACTTTTTAGAAGCCTTTGTTTTGTTCTCATTGGAAGTACCTAATTCATGTCTTACTTCACTGCTTAAGTCCCAAGAGTACTTCTTTTGATCAATTTGGTCAAAATATTGCATCTGCTTTAGTGGGTTTGGCTACCGATCAACGATTCAACTTTTCAAGACTTATTCTTGATGGTATGCTTTCACACATTACTAATGGTAAACCATTCTTGATGTATCCTAGGTTTGTTCAATTATTCTTGAACAAACAGCTTGAGGATGTCCCTAAACCTCAAAGTTTTTTACCCACTGTCAAACTTCCACCAAAGGTGTTTACTTTTATATCTAAGAAGAGTATCAAGTTTTCTGGCACAAACACACCTTTGACTGCTCATATATTGGAAGTTGCACAAGTAGTTAGAGATGCAGAGCAAGAGCAACAGCAAGAAGAAAACTCTGAATCAGCAAGTCATGAGTCTCCAGTTTCAAGAGAAGATAGTGTTCCTCAACCTACTGCTTCTCAACATACTGCTTCTCCACATACTGCTCCTAGGGAAGATGCTGCTCCTATGTCCATTCCTATCCATGAGGAGTCAGACCAAGGTATGAATCAACCACCATCTCCTAATGATTATACTTCCACAAATGTGTCTCAGCAATTTGAAGAAGAAGAGGCAGAGATGGATAATTATGCCTTGACAAGGGAGTTAAGGAGGCTGAAGAAGGAGAGTGAGGCTCAAGCTGCTCAGATAATCAAATTAAAGACTAAGTATCAAAGATTGAAGAAGTTTGTTTGGCCACTAGTTCAACACCACCGGTTATGGGTCAAGTCTCAGAAGAGGAGTGGTCAGAAACCTAAGAAGGCTTCTCAGTCAAAGAAGAAAAAGTCAAAGAAGCAGTCTTCATTCCAATTGGGGAGGAATTTAGAAAATTTGAATGAAGATGCTGGATTTAATCAAGATGCTGGATTTATTGATGATACTCAGATGACACCACCTGAAAATATTCCTCAAGAAACTGCTGAGAGGAAGAGTGATGAAACAGAGCAAATCAATATTGAAGAAGCTGCTGTTGAAGTAAGAAGTGGTGATACTGAGGAAGTAAATTTGGAAGGAGCTGATGTTGAAAGTACTGCTCTTCAAGGTACTGTGAGGCAATTTATAATTACACCAAGAACTTTGGATTTTGAGGAAGATGTTGGTCCTTCAAGTCAAGTTCAAGAGGAAGTTGGCCCTTCCAAACCAGCTCAGGAAGAAGATGTTATAGCTCATACTAACAGTGATGATGAAACGATTGCTGACATTATGATTAATATGTCAAGTCAAAGAGGCATCAGTATTCATGAAGTTGAACAACAACCTCATACTTCTTCTCAACCTACCCAGGAGTTAGTCCAAAAGACAAAGGTAAAGGGGTCATGGTAGAAAAGAAGAAGAAGAAGCTGACATTGGCACAGTTAAGAGAAATTCAGATTGCCAATGGTGAGGAAGCAGCTAGACTATTGCAAGCTAAGTTAGATGCTGAAGAATCTAGGAAGCTTATTGTTCAACCACAAAGGCCAATTAGTAAAGCTAGAGAAAGGAATGATATGATGGCTTATCTGAAAGGTCAAGGATATACAGGTTTGATGAAATTGACATATACAGAGATGAAGGATTTGTATGATGTTGTTAGCGAAGCTATAGAAAAGGATCTTGCAAGCATTATTTCGTTTGAAGATAAGAAGCTTGAAGATAGAAGAAAGGAAAGAGCTGTTACAAGGAGCTCAAAGAGGAAAAGAACAACATCTGATGAACAGCCATCAAAGAAGTTCAAGGATACATTTGAATTAAGAACAGACACAGTTGATGAGCTAAGGAATTACCTCAGAGTTGTTGACTTTGAACATCCAAAATTAAAAGAAGATGCTGATAAGAAGTCAAAGATATCTACTTTTTCAGTTGTAGAATCACAAGAAGGAGATTATCTGATCTTTCATAGACAAGATGGAAGTTTTAGAGTATTCAATTCGTTATGGGATATACTACATCTGATTGACAGAGATGATATGCTTCAGTTATATCTACAAGTGCAAACTTACTTTGAGCATATTCCACCACAAGGAGTAGGTTTGATATTGCTAGGAGATCTCACAACCATCTGGGAAACAGAGGAAACAAAGGATAGTACTTTGTGGGAAAATCAAGAAAACTGGGAGATTAACAGATGGAGATTCTTTGAATCAGTTGGAATACACGTTTTGGAGTTAGAGGATGGCACTATGATTCATATGCTAGCAGAACAGAGATATCCACTCACAAGAGATCTGATGATCAGGATGCTAGAGCATGGCATGGAAGTGGAACAAGAGAATGAAGTAGCATTGATGGTCATAAAATTGTTCATCAAGTGGACAACTGAATCTGAAGATTAATGCATAACTACTGGTATGATTTAATTATTATATAAAACTTTTGAAAAATAAGTACTTTCTTCAAAGTACTGCTAGTTAAACAGTACTTTCTCAAAGTACTACTTGCAGCATGAAGCCAGTAAAGTCTTTTGATAAAATCAGTGATTTTTGATAAGTGCAAAAACATTTTGAAGCACAAAGATTAAACAGCAACAAATGGTTTTGAAAGCAACAACATGGTGTTAGTACTTGTACTACACAACAAATGGTAATCAACTCACCATGTTTAATAAACAAGAAAGAGTTTGACTCATCATGAGGGTACGACTCTGATGTGATTATCAAATCCGTTTTTAGTTGACAATTTACTAAAAATTGTATGGTTTTCAACTCACCATATCTATGTTAGTGAAGAGTTGGCTAGCCCACAAGATAATGGCTTTGTGGTAAAGGCTGTGGAAAACCATTATATGGTAATTAGTTCACCATGGTAGTGATTGTACTAAAAGAACTAGCTAGTCCAAAAGCAAACGGCTATTTGGTAAAGACTAATCAAATCCGTTGATAGCTGATGATTTGCTAAAAATCATATGGTTATCAATGTACCATGGTTTCTTAAACCTAAACATTGGCTACTCCAGAGTTAATGGCTTTGGTAAAGAGACATCAAAATCCATTAAGTTTTCAATGATTCACCTCTCACAGGAGTTAACACACCTGGAAGTGATGAGAATAGTATGAAACTTTTAAGATCTGATGTACCTATTGCCAATATGATGCTGAGTTGCTGAAAAGATAAGTTGCTGAAAAGAATTGTTGCTGATAAAGATTGCAGATACTGATTGCATTGATGATAACAAAACAACGAGACAGACTTCAAAGACACAACCTTTCCTTGAAGATAAAAATGATTGAAGTTAAAGAAATACAAAGGAACTTGAAATCAAGCAAGTAGAATTCAAGTTAGGGGAGGATTGTTGGGCTATAAAGTTAAAGTACTGCTGGAATATCAAAGTACTGCTGGAAGTCAAAGTACTGCTAAATAAGTCAAAGTACTGCTGCTCGTTGAAGGACTGTTATGCCAATATGTTTAAGGACTAATGTGTAATTCTAGAATGTTCGTATTAGATTAGAATTAGAATTAGAATTACTTGTCGTTCAAGTATTGTAAACCGACTAGGGTTTTCCTTGTGCCTATAAAAGGATCCCTAGGTTGACATTAGAGATACGATTTTAGAGAGACAAGTTCATACGATTAGAGATACGAATATTAGAAGCTTATTAGAGTATTAGTGACTAGAGTTTGTTAGTGAATCTGTGTAAAGAGCAGGTTCAAGGTTTTAATAATATTCGAAGTTGTTTATTAATTCTTTTTAGCTTTGTTGAAGTAGATTCCGCATACTCAATAAAGTATATCAGCGTTTCACTATTAACAGTTTTGGATTTATCCAAGGTTGTTAAACCGTAGACAAGCTACAAGTTAGTTTGGTCAGAGTTTATCGATCCAACACTTTTCTACAAAATGAAAGATCAAAGTGAAATGCAACTATGAATGATGTTAGTAAGATATGTACTGAATGAGTATGTGTGTTAAGCTATATGAGTGATGAGAAAGCCAAATGATCAACTTGCTATTTATAGGCAAGCTGATCTTCAGCTGACGGATCCCACGAATCCCATAATAGGGATCCGTCCTTCACTGGACTTGGATCCGTGGGAGATGACAGCTAAGGATTTGTTGTATCTTACCAAATCTTCCATAGCTTACCAAATCATCAAATGTCAACTATGTAACTTGTAAATCTAAACAAGATATATCAAGATCTAACAAAGATATTGTATGTGATGTATGCAATGATGTCATGGAATGATTTTAGAATTAAAGTTTCCTTTTAAGGAAACAAGTTACTAAATAAGCAAACTTGTAATTCTTGGTTATTATATGAAGTGTAAAATGTGTACTCAAGAGACTTAAGCTAGTATTTATTATTTGTTAAAAGATATTCCTTTTATTTGTCATTAACAAAACTAAGAAAAGATCAAAGAATATAAATAACGTTTTTGAGACGATATTTGTATTAACAGGGTTTTTGGTTGGGCCACAGCCCACCAATCAGCCTACTCCATTTCAGCCTACTTTTCCTTCCCAAAGCAATCTAAGCCCAATGTCAAAAATATAAATATGTTAGTATTTGCAGCCCACTCGAGCTAAATAAAATGGGCCACAGCCCACTCCCGACACGAGATTGTGTTATGCATTCGGTTTATATGTAAAAATTGTCGTCACAATCGTCTAATTTATAAGACACGACCATTTCACATTTTATACAACACATTGTTACACTACAAGAAATCTCGCCACACATATTTATACATCTAAATTACGCAACATATATAAGTAAACTTGGCGTAATGTTTTATATAAATAATCAAATTGATTTTTCTCTACCCAAACGACTAGAAAATCTCTATGTACTCTACAACTATAAAAACTAAGACTAGACATGTGAAATTTAAACTCGATCATTTACTCGAGTACATATAAAATATGGAATGTTTTATCAAAACTCATAATAGATTTTTAAAGAGTAAATTTCAAAAATCGTCCTTGTGGTTTGGTCAAATTGCACGTTTGGTCCCTACTATTCATTAAGTGCAAAAATGGTCCGGATTTGGCACTGTTTCATTCACTTTTGGTCCTTCGGCATTGCAAAAATCGTCCGTGTGGTTTGGCCAAATTGCACATTTCGTCCTTGTGGTTCGGAGGACGAAGGACCAAAAGTGAATGAAACAGTGCCAAATCCGGACCATTTTTGCACTTAATGAACAGTAGGGACCAAATGTGCAATTTGACCAAACCACAAGGACGATTTTTGCAATTTACTCATTTTTAAATTACGAAATGATTGTTTTAACGTAAATCTTATAAACTTTGTTAACACAAGGATTATTTATTACCAAAACAATTCTTTTACAAATACTAAATATACATAGACATATATATATACACACACACACCATTTTCTTTATTTTTCTCATACTTACGCGCACTTTGTAATATATACACTCACTTGACTATAACATTTTCCCTCATATCATCAACGTCTTACAATTATTGATTGTCCCGTACATAGTCTTTCAGTTATTGCCAAACTGGAGATTATTCGTCCTGGTATACACGTGAGCACTTCCAAGAGCCAATACTCTTAAATGATTTAGAAAAATTTGTTTTAAACTTAAATGCTGCCACACCAGCAACAATAACATAAACTCTTTAAATCTTTTAGAATTAATTAAATTTCATAAATTCCTAAAGTCGATCCGTGAACTAAAACAAACCTTACTAATCTAGGCCGCGTGTTGGTGCCGAATACTATCTGAATTGTTGTGTTATTTGACTGCTACTTGACAAGGTGAGTTTTCGTAGCCCCTTTTTCATTATGTTTTTCCCTAGGGGGGAAAATGGTACTCAAATGATATTCTAACTGTTTTCATGCTGTGATTATACTGTTTTCATGCTGTGATTATACTGTTTTCATGATTTTGGACATTATGTGTGTTGATACGATTATGTGCTACTAAATGTTTTGACTGTGTGTACATTGATGCGCAACTGTTAACTTTTTTGACAGCCGAAACAATATGATAGATCTGTCGGGGTAGCTCCCCTCTGTGTGTATTGTTATTGTGTGCAACCATCGTAGCAGGTTCAGTTGGCGCGACACTATTTTTGTTTTGACTGGTGCTTATAATTGGTTATCATGCTCACTTTTGTCTTACACTATGCTATCACAGCTCAGCCGTTTCACTCCTAAACCTACGAGCTCACCAACATTATGTTGACGTTTTCTAGTACCATTTTCAGGTGTTATTGAAGTTGCTTAGAAGGTAGAGTATTGACTGGCTTAGCAAGACTTAAGACAAGATCCTCCCGGGTTATATCTCGTGGAGTTCATTTGATATTCCTTAGTGACGTTGTTTAACTCTGAGACTCATGATGACTTGGATGTTTGTAATTTGTCTAGTTGTGGGAGTTATGAATATTATCGGTTCTATGTATTACATTTAGAATTTCGCTTCATCATCTATTGTGACACCTTGTGTTCTTGACAATGAGGTCATACCCCGTAAATTCATTCCGCTGCGCCATTTTTGGGGTGTGATAAGTACCCTCTTGTGCACTATTTTCTGCAAAACCCTTTTGTGCACTTTTGACAATTTTTCCATAAAACGACTTCTATAACATGATATAACAACAAAAACTTGCAGAAATCATATTAACATCAAATTACTTCATTTCCAAAATATTAATCGGTCTAGATGACCCATAAACATATAGTTTACAAATCTAAGGGTGATTAGCAAAACAACCTTTTTGATCCGTTTTCAACACCATTTGAGCATAGCTCATTAATAAATAAAATTCTAGACTCGACACTTGAAAAACATTAATTACAAACAATTTCACAACGTTTAAACTTCGACTCGGGGTTCAACATGATTGAGCCCAGTATCTATCATACGCTACACGCATAACCAATAAGCTTTCCAACCCGTGCCCAATCCTTAGCCATTACCAAGGCTTTAGCTTCTTCACAATGAACCTACAGTAAGCGAAACGCTTAGTAAGTAATCAGATATAACGAGTTATCATAATTAACATAATCAAAAGCATTACATATACATCAAGCTAATCCACTTAATCATCCACATTCATCACTTGCAACCAAGCATCTTAACCACATCAATCATACTAACACCACACATTGAAACATAAATCATTTACATACCTTAATTAGTCCCATGACTAACCAATAATTCATCTTGACTAGAGCTTAACTAGCCTAGCTTCCAAACCACTTCTACGCCTCTTAAATCCTTACATCATAACACTTAACAACCAATATACATAACAAAATTGATCATTTAATTTCATAACACATTATAACCATGGTCACTTACCTTAGCTCCATAGCTATTCACCAAACATCATCTCCATCATCTTACTTGATTCCTAAGCCAAAATCACCATAAACATGAACACTTAAAACACATAATTAAATTACAATAACAATGGTTTATACAACCATTAGCTCACCTTAACACTTCAAATCATCACATAATCGTATATTGATCATATGATAATTAATCCCATAAAATTACTAACTATAATTCAATATAATTAATCTCATAATTACTATAAGCTCCTAATTTAACTTAAAAGACCATTTACCCATTTTCTCAAATTAGGGTTCATAAACCCTAACTCTTCAATTCTTCAATTAACTTAAATGAGATTACTTACTTGTGTTGGAATGATTACTAGGCTTAACCTTTGATATGAAACACTAATTTCTTCACCAATAATTCACCAAGTTCTTTTTTCCCACCTCTTTTCTTGCTCTAAGCCGACAATCACCACTCATACACAAGACAAATTAATTGTCTAGAAACTTATGGAATTACTTCACATATAAGCTAGCCCAACTTTGGCCATTTGGCAAGAATGGTCCCTCAAGTCCCTTTTCTTATAGTTAAGCCACATAATACTTATAGCTTATTTAATACTTCACAACTTTAGTCCCTTAAGTATATTTTTATTATATTTGTAACACATCATATTTTTTTTATAACCATTTACATAATATTTATACGTATAGTTTGACTAACAGGTTTGAATAAACAATCACGTAATGCATTCAAACTATTAAAAGTCGTAGTCAAACTATCTAATGGCATTCTAGTAAATAAACGCTTAAAACCTGGATTTGGGGGGTAACATTTATGTACATCCTTGATTTTTAGTAGTGCTGCTCATCCTCAAACGGATGGTCAAATCAAAGTGGTTAATCACACATTGGGAAATATGATACGTTTTTTGTGTGGAGAAAAGCCTAAGCTTTGGGATGTGTCGTTAACTCAAGCTGAGTTTGCTTACAATAGTGCGGTTCATAGTTCAATGGGGTTCTCACCATTTGAGGTTGTTTACAAGACTTCGTCAAGACAAGTGGTGGATTTGATTGATTTACCAGGCAAGAAGAATGTTCAAGCAAACAAGATGGTGGAAGAGCTTCAAGCTACACATGTAGTTGTTCGAGCCAAGATTGTTGAATCAAATGCTAAGTACAAGGTTGCTGCGGATAAGCATCGTCGAGTCAAGTTGTTCAAAGAAGGTGACAAGGTGATGGTGTTTCTTCGAAAAGAGCGTTTTCCGGTTGGTACTTATAGCAAGCTACAACAAAAGAAGTATGGTCGATACAAGGTGCTCCGGAAAATTAATGATAATGCTTATGTGGTAGATTTACCAAATACTATGAGTATTTCGAAGACTTTCAATGTGTCGGATATTTATGCGTTTCACCCCGAGGATGTGATTGAGGGCGAGAACTAGAGGACGAGTTCTTCTTGGGGGGGGGGGGGGGGGGGAGTGATGAGGACAAGATTGAGGAGTTAGCGGAAGAGTACATGGAGCACTTGGAACATGGCAAGGATGCTCGAAAGAAGAAAACGTAGATTATTTTTTTCTACGGCGTAAGGTTTAATGTTTGTCTATGCCGTATATGCTACGAATTAATTTTGGTTGTTTTCATAGCTTGTCTACGCTGTAGAAGGTTACATCCTTTACGTCGTAGACGTATCGACAACAGATTTCCTTATTTTAGTTAAAGTCGGTTTTGGACGTGTTTTAGTTACCTTTTCCTCGAGTTTTATTTTCCTATAAATATAGGGCTTGAGTTTATTGTCTGGACATTCAATAATCAATATTATTCTTGACTTTTAGTCCTTAAATCCTTTTTGATTTGGTTTAACCCGTGTTAGGGTTTTATTCACGCTTCCGTTCTATGTCACTAACATACAATCTTACTTTGAAAATAGTTAAAAACAAGTTGGATTAGAGGTCAAACCAGCTTTCCTACGCAAGAAAGAAGCTTATGGTATACATCTTACACCCTTACTCGCCATGTCACCAAGAATCGAAAGTCGAAGCGATGTGGGTGTTATTTTTCCTTCTAAACTATTTACATACAGTATATTATGAATACAATATGCATGAGTTTGTTCAAGCTAACGATAACTTGTGAACACATTCCCCAGATCAAGAATGACCGTACAGACGATGGAACTGCAAGTCTTTCTGCCACAGTGTATTCATTTGATGCCGAGAAACTTGATCTATATGACATTAGTTGTATGGACCATTAAGAATTGTAGAATATAGTCATTCATTGTTTTGAAACTTGGAATGGGCTATAAGGGTACTGCAAATATGTACTTATTTCTAGAAAGGTCACCTCATTGTAGTGTTGTTTTACTGTTACAATAGTTTTATTAGATTTGCACATTGTCGAATGGTTAAAGTATGAACCTAAATACTATACTTCCGCTTTAATGTTCTATAGGAGAACGTCTCAAGCCCAAAATGTATATACGAACCCGAATGCATGACCCAAAAGAATGCCTAGTATATTAGATATATAATAGAAATAGATAATTAGATAATAGGTAATAATGTGTACTCTAGCATTCAACAACGGCACAAACACGTAGGAAACCAAAATAAGGAACATTCTTAACACACCCACATGTGTGTGTTTTAATGAAACCGCTGTTAAAAGTTTAAAAGCTTTCTATAGCGGCGTGAACACATAAAAAAACCAAAAACAAACATTTTAACACATCCCACAACTTATAATAACTATTGTCTCTCAACAAACTTCAAAATCAACTTGTCAAAGGACCAACATTAGGCACACTAGCTATTGTACGCGCCACACTATCAAAGTAACAAAAGAAAAAGAAAGAACAAAAGTAGCGAAATGAAAATAAAGCACAAAATCCGTGCACTCGGCTGATATGGCCATGACCAGCCATCAGAGCCATTTACGATCTGGGTGGTTGGTCATGCGACGAAGAGGGAATGTTATTATTCAGTGGTTCAGTAATGCCCATTCGGATGTCTCTTCTCTTGCCCCACTCATGTAAAGAGAGGTGTAACTTCTTGGATGCCACTAGTAGCTCTGTTGCCTGCAATGGTGTCAAAATGTCTATCATACATTTGAGGACATTCAATCGCAGCTTGTCTGCTTCAATCAGGACACTATACTGATCAAGGGCATAACTGTCCATTGTTTTGTCAATAACCGCATCATTGCTCGACTGTCCTTCTTGTCTATGGTTATTTGCTAGCAACCCCAGTGGCTCATCTGCTACATTTTCCTGCATACAACATACATCGTATTACATTATCTAAACACCATAAGTACCATAACACACACACACACACACGATGATGACGGTTCATGACATTTGATCAGTATGCACTACTGTAAAAAAATTCACTTGCATTTTATTTATATAGGGTGCATACCCTCACCTTTTACCCATCTTGACCCACCTTTTACTCCCGTTATTAACATTATAAGAAAGTTTTTTATCATTTTATGTTCCGTATTTTTTTGTTTTTATCAGTTTATGTTCAGTATTTCTTGTCAAACTTATATTTTTTTTCCGTACTTTGTTGTTTCGTAGTAAAATAAAATAAAAAATTAAGGGCTTATTGGAATTAGTTAGGGGGGACGTATGGATATCCTAACCCTTATTTATATCTGGTACAATACTAAATACTACTGTGAAACTTATTTTCATGGCAATATGTTCTTTAAAACACTGGCATATATATTAAAAGGGATAATTACCAAAATAGACCGGCCAACCAAGTGGTTGGCGGTTTCGGCCCCGAAATCAGAAACTTCTGATATTAGACCAGACAACTGGGCATCTCGACCCATACGATGACAAGTGTCCTCCACTTGCCCAAAAAATACACAAGTTGCCCAAAAAATACACAAGTTGCCCAAAAATACACAGGTTGCCCTGGTCTAATATCAAAAGTTTTCGATTTCGGGCCGGAAACCGCCAACCACTTGGTTGCCCGGTCTATTTTGGTAATTATCTCATATTAAAAATACCAAGGTTTTCAAGATCGGGATCCTACCTAGGATCGTTTTCGTCTTTGCAAGATCGTGATCGTAAGATCGGATCGGGATCCTACTATAATGTCGTTTTCTAATGATCATTGTAATATTATTCAAATCCACAAATTATAATATATCATAAACACGAAATTATATGAATGTTTCATGGAAATGTTACCGTAAATTATGAATATGAAATGTTTAAGAAGAATCACATGTTGTTTTTTAAATTATATAAAAACATAACCCATAAATTTGTAGTTTTTAAGTTTGCGATTCGAGAAAAGTAGGATCGGATCGGAGTAGATTTTAAGATCCTATGGTCAAGATCGGGATCCTATAAGATCTTAATCTTATTAAGATCCTATGTAAGATCCGGATCGTTTTTACTTTGTAAAATCGTAAGATCCTAAGATCAGAAACGAGATCTTAACAACTATGAAAAATACCTTATACGACACATTGACACTCATACATCATTTATGCCAATTGCTATAAAAAAAACTAGGTACATACTTGCATGGTCTATAAGATAGTCTTAATGTATGAAAAGAATAGAATACTTAAATACTAGTACAACGTATACCACCGACCATATACACGTATTGGAAGATGCGTTAATGAATGTATGCCTGTAAGGTTGCCATACGGGAGGTGAGCTTATCTTCATCCTTGATGGTTTTAGCTTGGAGATCATCTATGCTTTTGAGTTGAGAGTTTGATATTTCTCCTAAATTTCCATGTCTAACGCCTTCAAGAAACTCTGCCAGGTTCTCATTTAGATCTGACCCACATAATGCGTACACTAGCCGAATGATTAACGAAGGCCGGCATCCACCAATCCAAAGATACGAGTTCTCGAAAGTTGACCCCCATGTTGGAGCCAAGAAGAAAGGGCCATTATGATTGGCTAGTTGGGCTCGAGCAGCGTTGTAGTTTTAAAAATGGGTGATGACTTTTTTGGTTATGAGTTGGAGGTATTCAGTATCAGTTGGGTAGTTGGTGAGTGCTTGGAGCAATTCATCAAGATCGAGCCGCTGTTGAGCACCCCAGTTTTGATAGCAGCATTGGGACTGTTTGTGTTTTAATTGTTCAGCGAGAGAATTGCAAAAATCGTCCCTAAACTATGGCCAATTTGCATGTTTCGTCCCAGAATTATTGAAACTGCAAAAACCGTCTCTAAACTAAACTTTTGGGGCAAATTTCGTCCCTGGTAGCAAACGGAGTTAACTCCCATCCAATTTGATACGCACGTGATTTGCACACGAGGACAATTGTGTCTTTTTACACGATACTATTATTTAAACCATTTAAAAAACCCACCCAATTTATAAAACCCGATCAATTGTTTAATCGAAGTTGACTTATGTAACCCTAATCCCCAAATCCCCAAAACACTATACATCCCTAAAAATTCAAAACAATCAAATTGTAATCCTCAAACTTTGATTCTCAAATGTATAACGTCTGGTATTTTCGAAAAAATCCTAAATTTGATCCGTACGATGAATATGGTAAGAACATGTTAATAAAATTAAAAGTGTTGGTATTCAATGTTGTTTACGTGTTTATCCTCAAACTTTGTTTTTTGTTTATGAAACAGATGGTTTTCCAGAAGTGTTTTCAATGAAGGTTTTTCATGGTGGAAGTTTCACACCATCACCAAATTGTAGGTATTTTGGGGGTAAAGTTCAATTTGTTGATTTGTTGCATATTAAGCACTTTAGGATTGACATAATACATTCTATAGTGAAAAGGTTAAAATATGATCCTAGGGAAATTATGTATTATCACTTTAAGATACCAAATGAGACATTAGACTGTGGATTAAGGGCTTTGGGAAGTGATTCTGATATTGTTAACCTCTCCAAATATGTAAATGATAATAAGGTTATTGAAGTTTTTATTGAACATGGTGAAACCACAGTTGAGAGTTACTACATGCCCACCAATGTTGAGATTAATGAAGATGGCTTGGGTCATGAGAGTGATATAGGTGGTGATAAGGCTGATGTTGAAGGTGATGAGGCTGATGTAGGTGGTGGTGATGAGGCTGATATTCATGGTGGTGGTGATCAGGCTGATGTAGGTGGTGACAGTGATGTAGGTGGTGACAGTGATGTAGAGTTGGTGGATGATGAACACATTATAGAGCCAGTAGATGTGCCAATGGAAGGGTTTAGGTTCAATCTTGATTCAGATGATGAAAGGGAAAGGGACACAGTTGCAGATCCTCTAAGACCTAAGTTAACTATAAATGAGGATGACTTAGAGGTTATTGATTATGATTCGTACCAGATTTCAAAGCATCAAAATAATTTGAAGACTTAGTGTTCGTACCAGATTTAGCATTAGAAGAAGAAGTCTCCTTTTGACCCTTATACAAATAAAAGTAGATACAGACACTTTGTGAAAGAAATCCTCTTCTAATGTTACTTTATAAAAGTACAGGGTTACAAAGCGAATTTAAAAAATACTCCATCCGTCTCAAAATTATTGTTATAAGACAAAAATTACACAGTTTAATAAAAGTAAGACCACAATAATTTTCAATCATTCAAATAGAATATTCCCCCCACTAAATTCTCTTTTTATTACTTAAAATGAAAAGTTGACAATTATTTTGAGACATCACAAAAAGGAAATATGGACTATAATTTTGAGTCGGATGGAATAGAAAAAAAGAAAAGAAAAAACACTGGTCAATCCAGATTTGTGGCTAAACATGACCGAGGTGGCCTAATGGTTAGGTGTCCTTAACAAGAGATCGAACAACACTAAAAAGTAAACATCTTGGTATGGTAAGTGAAAGTGTTGGGAAACGGTCACGGGATTACCATGGCTAATGTGCGTACATCTGCGTTAAACACTCGCTCTCTCCGGATAACTTGATCTACGAAAACCCCTAGGTTCCATTTAATCGTATACCAACGCCGAAGATTCTTCACACGAGAAGGAATATCATCTCCAAGTTAAAGTTGGTACTTGAGGTTGCTTGAAAAGTTGGTACAAGTTTGGAATTTTTTTATCATGTGATTATCTCTTTTGTTTTTATACCTTTATTGTTTACATTCAATCACTTTTCTTAAGTTCAATGTCAAGGAAGTTGAAGATTGAATCTCATTATATTTAGAGTAAAGTTCAAAAATCGTCCCTGTGGTTTACCGGGTCATTTAGAAATGGTCCCTAAACTTTAAAAAATCCGGATTTGGTCCCTGTGGTTTACGACCCATACGGATTTGGTCCCTTGACCGGGTCAACCGTCAGTTGACTGTTAGTAGAGGACTGAAATGACGAATATACCCTCATCTATACATACAAAAGCTTGAATACAGTTCAAAAAGAAACCAAAAAACAAAACAACATCATCAGTTCATGATGGAAGATTAAAGTCCGATTGATCAAAAAGAAACGAAAAACAACATCATCATCAGATAATTTCATAAACATTACTGACCTTAGACTAAAAAGAAACCAAAAACAAAACAACATCATCAGATAGCATCACCTTATGGATTCCACAAAGCTACAACTTTTTTCTTCCATCAATAAATCTTTATCGACCAATCTTCACATCACCTTATGGATTCCACAGTCGAAAATGTACTCAAGAATGTGTTCATGAAAACTTGGTGTAGATGAGGTTCTGGTTGTGGTTGCTGAACTTCTTGTTGGACCAAGAGTTGTTGTGGTATGAACTGCTGTAGATGAGGTTCAGAATGGTCTTCTTGCGGCTGTGGCTCGTGTTGGATCTGATACATGGCATTGTCATATGAGCCTGCACCCAATGCTAAAGATGGAGCCATGTTTGATGGGCCGGTTAAGTGAACGAAACCACTTGGGTTCACCTGCTGACCAGATGGTCCAGTAACATCAAACCCTCGATTGTACCTCATTAGATCAATCTGCTGATGATGTTGTGACTGTTGTTGCTGCTGCAATTGTTGTAACTGTTGTTGCTCAAAGTTCCTAAACATTTCTTGTTCTCTTACAGTATCAACCAACTGTTGTTGTTGCGCCTCATATAACTGCTGTTGTTGCGCAGCATCTCGTGGTCCTTGAAGGCCTAGTATCACATCCAAAAGCTTTAGCAATGTGTCAAGCTTGAATGCTTTTGTTGCTCCTCTTATGGTACCCACATTCATCCTGTTACCTGTTTTCAATACTGCTTCTAGTAGTTTTAAGAATAGCCGACTAGTGGTGCACCAAGCTTTGAAACAAAAGAAAATTAGATTGTACCTGAAGCATAGAAAAGGTCTTACGAAGATGAGTCACTTCTTCTTCAAAAGTTTCTCGATATAGCAATGCTTTGATTATTGGGAAAACATAAGGTATTGCAAGGATTGATGTGACAAATATTCAGATCTCCAACTGTTCCAAAAACATCCAAACAAAACCAATCAATCAATGAATCAAAAGAGTACCCATTCCCGATCCAGTCCCCCCTCCTAACGAGTGACAAACCTGAAACACTGCATTTCAATAAGACAACAGATAATCATATTGACGTACCTTTGCTGCGCGTTCTTTAACGTCATGAATAAATGAGGCATATATATTAGCTAAAAGTACGTAGTACCCGCCAATCATAGCATTCCATGTTGTTACATGCCTTTCTTTCATCAAGTCAAATAGCTTTCGAGCAGTAGTAATCGCTCCACATTTAGCATACATGTCTACAAGAGCGGTTTTGATAAACACATTCTTATCCAAACAAGTTCTGGTCACAACTCCATGAATCCACTTTGCTTGACGTAAAATTGATAACTCAGCAACAGCTGATATAATGCTCATTAGTGTGAATCACCAGTTTGTGCATACCCGTCAATCATTATATTCCACGACACCACATTCCTACCACTCATCTTATCAAATAAAACACGGCCAGTACTTAATGACCCACATTTCAAATAAATATCAACTAACCAGTCGCAACATTTCCGTGTCCTTCATACCCCGACCTTAACACATACCCATGTATCACCTTCCCAACTCTCAAATCACCAACATTCACAACACCAGGCAAAACCGACACAAGCGTCACTTGATCAGGCCTTAACCCGTCCATCACCATCTTCCCAACCAACTCTATCGCCTTCCCGCCATACCCATTCTTTACATAACCCACAACAATCGTATTCTAACTAATCAAATCCCTCTCAGACAACTTAACAAAAACCTTATACGCCTCATCAACCAACCCACATTTCGCGTACATATTCATCACACAAGTCATAGCATAAACATCACCATCATGCCCATTAACAATCATCAACCCATGAACCTGTCTTCCCAACCCAAAATGACCCATTTCACCATTCAATTCAAAAAACCCTAACCCACAAACTGAAACAACAACACACCTTAAATATAGCACAAAAAACCCTAACCCACAAACACACACAAACCCTAACCCTAACAAAATCCAAAAGTGTGAATTCTTGCTAAACCTTCTTCTCCTCCCACCCCCACCGCCACCCCCGGAAAAGGCTATCCACCGGATTCCTCCGCCGTCGCTGCCGATCGAATTGGATAAAGGGTTTAGTTGATTTGTGGGATGGGGTTTGGATGGATTTGATATTTGGGTTTGGGAATTGATGGAATTGATGGATTTGTTGATTTGGGTTTGGGAATTGATGGAAATGATGGAATGGATGGATTTGAGATTTGGGTTTGCGAATGTGATTATTGATTTGCAGGTGATGTTGTTGGTTTGGTGGTGTTTGTTTGTTTGATTTGGGGAAATATATTAACCTTCACTCTTCCATGGACTGAAAAGACGAATATGCCCTTGAACTTAACTTGAACTTAACGGTCAACTGACGGATCTGTTGGTCAAGGGACCAGATCCGTATGGGTCGTAAACCACAGGGACCAAATCCGGTTTTTTAAACCACAGGGACCATTTCCAAATGACCCGATAAACCACAGGGACGATTTTTGAACTTAACTCTTATATTTATGTATTTTCCCCCGTATTCAATAAAAGGTTTAAAAAGAAGTAGTATATGCTAAAGATGCACCATAGGAACATAAGGAGACTGAACATAATTTTTGGATGTTGAGAAATTAAAAAAGCCGTATGTACCAACAAAAAAAAAAGGAATGTGAATGTACCAAAACAGAAATAATGTTATGAAATTGAATAGGAGAAAGAGGTCAAAAGGCTGTCATACAAATTGGCAACTTGCCGGTTAGGCGGATGTATGCAAAACAGATTCGGCTACTTCCAGCTACAACTATTTTGGATATATAATACATAGAGTGTTTAACCAAAGATTTTAAATGAAACATTATTTGACTGGTGAGAGACTGAAGATTTTGGCATCTAACCGTTAACGCGTTCTCACTTTCTTGGGTTGTCGTTGTCGTGCATAACAAATTGAGATCAAACCTATGTAAAGACTACTACAAAAATTAAAGCATCGTTGAGAGTGGTGAAATATCAGATAGAGATATGTTTTAGGATGTTAGTAATTAAAGGACAAAACAAACAAATAAAATCGACAAACGAAGCGGAAGCTTTATTCAAATTATCAAACCAAATACAAAATCAAATTTAAAGGTAGGGGTGTGCACGGTTCGGTTTAGGTCGGTTTTTGGTTAAAACCGAAACCAAACCAGAACATTCAGTTTTTATAAAATCAAAAACCGAAACCATTCGGTTTTTGGCGGTTCGGTTTTCCGCGGTTTGGTTTTCCGGTTTTTAACCGCTTATATTGTGTTTAGCCAATTTATACCAACAAACTTGATTTTCGTATAAAATTTGTTATTTTTATTTATTTTATTTTATTTTTTTGTCAAGATAAGCCTAATAATGTTTATCTCATAATTCTGCAATTACACACGTATAGAGAGATACACACATGCAAGTGAATTTACACATAGTATGATCATTGTCACATAAGTATTGATATATTGTAAAGTAAACACATATACACGAGAAAAAAAAATATAAACGTTAAGATAAATATATTATAAATCCACCTAAAAAATTAATATGAATTTATAAATTTGATTTGTTTAGTTATTTATTTACATTATATGAGTTATATACTATTACATAATAGAAGCGGTCCGGTTCGGTTTTTTACGGTTTGGTTTTTGGACAAAAACCGAAACCGAACCGAACTTTTCGGTTTTTAAAAAGTAAAAACCGAACCATCGGTTTTTAGTTTCGGTCGGTTTTTTCGGTTCGGTTTTTTCGGTTTTGATTTTTTCGGTTTTTTTTGCTCACCCCTATTTAAAGGTAACAAACCAAAAACTAATTCAAAAGGTACAAATAATTATAATGCGAAAGATCCCTAATTTATAGGCAAAACTAACCGTTATAGATTAGTTTTCAAATTTCATTCAAACTTAAATGACAAGTCAAACAAATTACCAAATTTACCAATTGACCCCTAAAGTTTAAGTCACTTTTTCTAACAATCTTCAATGTGACTTAAACTCCTCCACCTGCTTCAAATCAAATTCAAAGTTTCAAATGCTAGAGATACTAGCCAAATTCAAAGCAAACGACCGATTCCAAAAAGCAAACCAAAGCAAAATCGATCCAAAGCAAATGCCGATGATTTCAAAACGAACAATCAAACGTTAATCGACAAATTCGAACATGGTCAACCAAACAAACAAATCGGCTCAAACGATCTTCAACAAAGACAATCACATTCAGGCAACCAACTTAAAAGCCCGAAAAACGAAGATCCAAAATTTTCCAAACTAACAAATTTCCAACTATATAACAAATTCCAAACGACCTAATAATAATTGAGTCTTCAAACGCCAAATCGATCTTCAAATTCCAAATACCAAAATTCAAATTCTAATGACCCACTTATTTAATAAGTATTACGGTCCAACTTCAAACTTATTATTTAGGTATCACCCAAATTCAAATAAATAAATAACTTTACAAACGGACTCTAATAATTCAAATGGAGAGGAGTTATTTTGCATACCAAACATCCCTCACATACCGAGGGACAGATCCGGACCATATATCTTCATATCATCCAACGGCTCAGATTAAAACAACAGTTATTAATTATATATAAAAAGAAGATACAGGGGTAGAAATGTAATTCCCCACACACCCTCCTAACCCCACTCACGCTACACACAACACAACTTCATTTCTCTCACCAAAAACACACATTAAAAAACACACACAAAAACCATGCCCTAGATCTTAGAAACTGAGCAAAGCAACCGGTGATAATCAGAAAAAAACTGATATATCCCGACTAAAAATTGATCAAGCTAGTGTTAATCAAACGAATCGTTATTCACCGTAGTTGTTGTTAATTGTTCAAATTGTGTGGGAATTCATTAATTGATTGTGTTTTGATCAATTAATTGTGTAATTCAATTTGTGTTTAATTGAGATCTTGATTGTGTTCTGAAATTAGATCAAAATTTGGGGAAAAGTTGTTATTGTTAATTTTCGCTGCCTGTTGTGATGGATCCAAGTAATCTTTGTATATTCATCCTTCTGATGGTCTGGTCCAAGATCATTGCCTATTCAGGAAAAGTTGATTGGTGCTCAGAATTATAGATCTTGGCGAAGGGCTGTTGAAATAGGATTGTCAACCAAAAGAAAGCTTGGATTTGTAAGAGGTACTGTTCTTAGGCCTCCTACTACTACTGTTCAAAATGCTGCTAATATTGAATTGTGGGAAACATGTAACAATTTGGTCATTAGTTGGATCATGAGTTCAGTTTCTGAGTCCATTGCTAAATCTATTATGTTCATTGATTCTGCATGTGAAATATGGATTCAATTTGAAACTAGGTTTTCTTTGAGTAATGGTTCAAGGAAATACAAATTAAGTAAGGAGTGTTTTGAGATACAACAACATGGAGGATCTGTTAGTGAGTATTATACTAAGTTGAAATATCGGCACTACTAGGCTCTGGTAATTGATTTTTGTCCACTTCTTAGAAAGAGGGTGAGAAATTAGATATATGACATAATTCTGCGAGATATTTTCTTGTCTTTGTTAAAGAACATTGCTAGTCTTGCAAACCTGAAAGCCCTGTGACATATTTGTCCTGGTTTTGCACCGAACACTATGTATTTATTGAGATAAAGATGCTAGCAACCACTTATGTAACTATTGAATGCTGCCAGTGCAGGGATGTTCACTTCATGGTTTTAACCGTCAATAAAGTTTCATTCTTTTTATAATTTGCTCATCGTAGGTAGGTGTCAATTAACAAATGTGCAACTAGGAAGCAAATTAGATGGGTGTTTGAAAGGTTATTTAGGAGTGCGGTCAAGGCCCACCTTAAATATGACAAGGTTACAAAAACATACAAGGTTAGCATTTCTCATTTATGAAATTAGATGCATAGTTACTATTTAATGATTATAAAAATTATTTTTTACAAATATAGGCCAAGTAAATTGAAGTTTTATGGAGCTTTTGCTTCCGTCATCCATGTGTTATACATCTCTTAAGATTTCTGTAACTCCTGTTTAACTTTTGAGTTTTGATTGGTGGAAGCAAGCCTAGGATCTGTTTCTACTTTCTAATTACTGGTCCCTTTATCTCTTAGTTTATGGCCCAGTAACAGGAGGAACAGGAAAAGTAAAACACAGTTATTAACAAATATAAACATATGAAAAATGTGTTGACGTAAGAGCCTTGACTTGCTTGTACTGAATGAGAAAATGTTCCCTCTGACTGATAGAATTTTAGTGAATATGTGTCAATTGTGGTAAGGTATTTAGAGCTTATGCCGGTTAATTAGTTAATGTGATTACGATTAACGTAGAACTATCGTCCGGAAAAAAAGGAAATTGTATAAGCTTGTTGATTGACGATTAACGTAGAACAAGACGCCATAGCTGGTGTCACAAATGTAGCTCAAAACACATGGTAGGTCTATTTGCCTAATATCTTATCTTGTATCACAGGTGATACCTAATATCTTATTTTGTATCACATGTGATACCTAATATCTTATTTTGTATCACAGGTGATACCTAATATCTTATTTTGTATCACAGGTGATACCTAATAAGTTATTGTGTATCACAGATGATACCCAAGTTTCTACAAGAAGCTAATTGATATGATTATTAGAGCATATGTGTACCTAGTAACTCTCTTTATTTAATACATAGTCCTTAACTTACTAATGGTCTAATAACTGATGTTGTTGATATGCTTATGAGAGTATAAGTATGTAACTAATAACTCTTTTACCCAAGGCTTTTGGGCTTAGTGGTACAGCTAGGTGTGTGAAAAAAATATCGCCTTTCAAAAACAAAACTAGTAACTCCTTTATTTTAAATACAACATCAGTTGGATTAGATAACTCAAGTTCAAGAAACCGTAGGCCCCAACTTCCTCGGTAGGGATCAATTTTCACCAACCTGTTGGTGTGTTTTGAGGGATCCATAGTGTTATCAGCAGAATTATTATGCGCACTATCAGAAATTTCTCCCACATGAGCGGGAATTTCCATTGACAGCAAGCGAGCTTTTACAAAAGGCAATCCTTGAAAAACACAGACGTTTAAAGGAGTCACCAGGCGCCGACCAGGTGGCATGACAGTAACACTTTCTTGTAGCTCTTCATGATCATCTGCAGGACCTGAGACAGAAAACAAGTAGCAAGGAAACTGGTAAATGCGATAGAAAACAGGTGGCAACTGGCAACTTCAACCCATTTACTTTCTGTCTCTATGATCTAATCAATCAGACATGTTAAAAAAATAAAAAAATAATAATAAGAAGACTGTTCGTTAAATGGACTGAAATTCATCCAACATGTATTTTTGACACATAAAACTTTTTAAAATCATTTTATACAAAAGCCCAAAATTGAGATTTATGCTTGGATGTGAATTGTTATATTGTTTTTTTTGTTGATTCGCATCTGTTACTAAGCTCTTAAATACACTTCATCTGATCCGCACTAGACCGAAAAAGAATTTTTCTTTATATTTAAGAGTCTTTGATTATGTAAGGCCTGTTTTAGTGGGATGTTTCTTTTTAGCATGTTGGTCACTGCTTGTAAAATTGTGAAGTAACTGTTGATTGCATGGAGCTCAATTTACTGTCTGGATTAGTTAACTGCTAATTTAAAGGCCAACTTTCTTGTTTATAGCATTTTCTAGTTGTTTTCATTTTGTTGGTATTGTTTTGGTAAATGAGCTGTATGCAACCAAGTGAATGAGGAGTTTTTATGTGGTATACTTGCTTTATTTTATATTATGTGTGGTTGGAGACTTGGAGTATCTGATGACAAATAAAGCTAAAGATGTATTTTAGAAAGTTGGTATTTGTCCCCACCCTTGTTGACAGGTATATTTGCTTTTAAAATGATTGACATATTCTCCTTTAGAGTGTCTCTCTTTAGGATATACAGTTGCACTGGGCTCACACTTATCTTTGGCACTATGTTAACTTTCTAGTTTCCATAACATGCAGGCAATCACATCGTCTGGAACGAAGAAAGGTGAAGTGTTTCTTGCTGATGTCAATACCCAATTGAAGAGGAACAATGTTACTACTAATATTAAAGTGGACACAAACTCCCGTGAGGCAGTGAGGCACTTTGGAAAGGCTCCTGGTGTGCCGCACGCATACACCAAGCCGTATGTGCGATCCAAGGGAAGCTTGCTGTTATCTATCTAATATTCTTTTTTAGTCCACAACAACTAAGCCGTGCTTGAATTATTTTTCAAAGGTAAACTTGCTGTTATCTATCTAATATGCTTTTTTAGTCCACACTTTGCCTAATATTCGAACTCCTATCACGTCTTAAGCTTATGATCTAGAACAGTGAGATTTATGATATGATGGCATAGATGTTTGTGTTACCTTCATCTTAGATTTTAATTTCTTGCCTTGTCCTTTTTGTTTCTTTACAGATGGTGGTGTCAAGAGAGATACAAGAATCTCCAGGCTTTCTCCCTTGGATGAAACTGGCGGTTATTTGGTAGCTTTAGATGTCTTATTAGGTATATAGGTTCAGCCTTGGACACGTTCCAAGAATAACGTTAGTCGACTTGTGAACTTTTTTAGATATTTATATCTTGTATATATTGAAGAACATAAATGTATTACTTCTATTCGAGTTAATAGAATTGTTCTTATCATTTCTCTTTGTTTAAAGTAATTTGCTATTCGAATAAACCTTGCTAGAAATACCTGTGATATCACATGTGCTATCACCTGTGATATCACATGTGATATCGTGATATCACCGGTGATATCACCTGTGATATCACATGTGATATGTGATATCACAGGTGATATGTGATATCACATGTGATATCATAGGTGTTTGAGCTTTTTCACATGGGATATCAACAGTTATGGAGTGTATATGTGTGATATCACCGGTAATATCACATGTGATATCACCAAACACTTGTGATATCACATGATGTGATATCACCTGTGATAATATCACATGTGATAATATCACATGTGATATCACATCACATGTGATATCACATCACATGTGATATCAAAAGTGTTTGAGCTTCTTCACATGGGATATCACCGGTGATATCACCTGTGATATCACAAATATACACTTCATAACTATAATACATTTATGCAATATGCATGTATGTTTTTTTTTTTTTTTTTTTAATATATGTACATGGTATATGTATCAAGTTTTAACACAATTTAGCTCTTACGGAGATTCTATTATTACACTAAGATGCAATTTGTAGAGTGAATTGGTAGTATTACGTTCTGTCATTTTTTTAAACAGGATACAACAAGAATAATATTTGCTTAAAACATGAGAAATCTAACCGAATGCCGAAAGTAATCGAGAATGAATGTCATAACTAAACTGGCTCTGCCGCAACGCGCTACCGCCAACTTACTCATTGATTTATCATTTGTGATATTATACTTTAGTTTATTTTGTAGCTTGAATATCACAAGTGATAATACACATAAATGAAGAAAATATTCAAGTCACATAAATGATAGGGGTGTTTGTTTCGGCTTATATATGGGCTTATTAGCTTATATTCATTTTTGTGGCTTATTTCGTATAAAAAATAAGAAATCAAACTTCACCTGTATGCTAAATTGCTCTACACGCCAGTAAAATAACAACAGACATCAGCAACTTTCTTAAACAACATAATACATACAAGTGGGGTGCTGAAAGTAGCTTGAACTTAACAAAACTAGGTGTTACAGAATCCTATGACCATAAAACATAAATCATATACTTGGCGCACTTGCATTGTAAATTTGTAATTCCTACAACAGATTGTTATAACAAGCATCACATACTCGTAATCCCAGGAAATCATTAAGAAAGATTGAAATTCACCAAAACAGTGAGCACATAGATTTATATACCCGCTACAAGAAAACACTAGCTATAAAGTTTTCACACAAACACAAAAAATTGTTTACTCAAACTAAATGAGGACTCATTCAGAAAAGTGGTGATCCAATGATAGAATCAACAGAAATTGGAACCATTTTTTCTATTGAAAAGAACGGGAGCTTCTTTTCTAGTGAAGCAAACGGAAGTTTGTTTTCTAGTGAAGAGTACGGGAGCTTGTTTTCCAGTGGGATATGACTTGAATTGAGTTTCTTTGATGGACGTAGACAAGCAAGGTGTTTCCTTCTAGTTTGGCTATTGTTGCATGTTGGAAGTTTGGTGGCAACCACGGATGCCTCGTCCTCTGTTGCCACTGGTGCGCCTGTTGGGTCCTGTATAATTACATAGAATAAAACTTAATAACAAATCTGATGAAGAAGGTAAGCGGTATATGTAGTTAATAAATGTATAGAAACATACCCCTCCGAGTGCAAGAAAGGTGAAATCTTGATTGTCAGCAGCAAGATAGATTTCAATGAGCTTCCTCAAGTCAGCAAGCGTTGAATCTTTTACCAGCCTTAGAGTTGTAATCACTCCCCCACCGTTTTGAACTGAAGCAGCCTCCAACTTGACAACCACTTCCACCACATCACTCTTCTTATTGTTTGAGCTGTTACTCAAGGTGGGGCTGCAATTTTCCTTTGAATCACACACAACTTGCCTCTTATATATCAAGTCTTTACTTGATGATATAAAAAAATACTCAAAAAAAATTGGTGATACACTTTTTTCGAAACTTGAGATGTGTTCTTGTACTTCGCTTCAGTGCATTTTGAAGGTCTCTGTTGGTCCACGAATTGTATGTGGATCACTAAGTAGTCTTGAATACCTAGTAGATGGTTAGGATAAATCCGAACCAATCTAAGTGAGAAACCCTAGGTGATTGTTATTGTTAATGCGGAATCTTAACAAGAACAATTAAGAACACAAGCAGAGATATCACTAACTTCGTATATTGATAATCACAATAGTGAACTCGTACAACTCACACACACGAACTAACAATCTTTAGGGATCCTTTTATAACACAAGGAAACCCTAACCGACTCAGAAGATATACACAAATCTTCTATAAAGATACATACACGCATTGTATCTTTTCCTAACATAACTCTAACAAACTTTCCTAACTTCACGACCAGACTTAACTTTACAAGTCAACCAGACTTAAACATGCTACCAGACTTAACATTACATTACCAGACCTAATAACACAAACAGACCTAACTTAGATAAACTACCAGACCTAAGTTGTCTTCTCTTGATTCGTATTATAATTCCCAACAATCCTCCCCTAACTTGATCTTCATGCTCCATGAACTTCAAGTTCTTCTGATTAAGCTTTCTGAGGATTGAATCTTGAACACTTTGAATTGTATTTAGGTCTTGATCCTTTCTAGCAGCTTGAATCTTGATAAGCTCTTCTGATATGGTCTTTGCAGCAACATTGACTATATGTACATCAATTCATATTAAGTTTCATATCTATTCTCATCACTTCCAGGTGTGTTAACTCCTGTGAGAGGTGAATCATTGAAATTTAATGGATTTGATGTCTCTTTACCAATAGCCATCACTACTGGAGTAGCCAAATGTTTTGGTGTGTAAGACCATGGTACACTGATAACCATATGATTTTTAGCAAATCATCAGCTTATCAACGGATTTGTTAAGTCTTTACCAAAAGCCGTTTGCTTCTGGACTAGTCAATTCTTTGATGGAAAAGCACCTCATCATGGTGAATTGATTACCATTTATGGTTTTCCACAGCCTTTACCACAAGCCATAACCTTGTGGGCTAGCCAACTCTTTACTTATCTTAGATATGGTGAGTTGAATACCATACAATTTTTGGCAAATTGTCAGCCATAAACGGATTTGAGCAATCTTTACCTGTTAGCCGTTTGCTCAGGATTAGCCAGTCCTTATGTTGATGAGACAAGGTGGACTGATAACCTTTTGATGTGTTAGTGCAAAGCACCTCCACCAAGTAAGAAGTTCCAATAGTCTCACTTAACAACTTGTGAAAATATACTTAATCCAGCATTGCCTATAAAAGAAATAAAAGACACATATAAAAACAATTTTTTTTTTTTTTTTTTTTTACTAACAGAACTAAAAACAAAACTACAAGACTTAAAGATAACCTAAATGCTGGTAAGTATTCATACTTTACATACTTCACAGTTTTGACCTCCCCTTAGGCCAAACCTCCCCTTAACTCAAACTAGGGGTTCATCATACCAATGTTAACTACCAGATAATTGAATCTAGGACCATCAAATGCCTTAGTTAACAGGTCAGCAACATTAAAATCTGTATGTATTTTCTCCACTCTAATCAACTTCTTTTCAAAGCAATCCCTAATGAAGTGATGCCTGATTTCTATATGCTTAGTTTTAGAGTGATATACAGGATTCTTAACAATACAGATAGTACTCTTATTATCTATGTGGATAACAATATTCATAAAATTCAAACCATAGTCCAGCATCTGATTCTGAATCCATAAAACTTGTCCACAGCAATGAGCAGCTGCTACATACTCAGCCTCAGTAGTTGAATTAGCCACAATCGTCTGCTTCTTACATTGCCAAGATATTAACCTCCTTCCAAGGAACTGACAACCTCCTGTTGTTGATTTCCTATCCAGGCTTGCACCAGCATAGTCACTGTCTGAATAAGCTGTCAGGTCAAAAGTTGACTCCTTAGGATACCAAAGGCCCAAATTTGGTTTTCCCTTTAAGTACCTAAAGATTCTCTTCACAGCATGAAGATGTGAAGTCTTTGGTTGAACCTGAAAGCGTGAACAAACACAAACTGCATACATAATATCAGGTCTAGAAGCAGTAAGATACATGAGGGAACCTATCATGGATCTGTAAAGATGCACATTCACATCAGCAGCATCTTCATCTTTTGTTAAAGGCACTTTATTCTCCATGGGAGTGACTGCTGTCTTCACATTTGAGAACTCAAACTTTTTCAAAATTTTTGCAACATACTTGTCTTGAGAAATAAAAAGTCCATCATCCTTTTGCTTAACTTGCAGTCCCAAGAAAAATGTAAGTTCTCCCATTGAGCTCATTTCAAACCTGCTCTTCATTAAACCTTCAAATTCATCACACCAAGACTTTCTTGTTGATCCAAAAATGATATCATCCACATAAATTTGGACTAGAATGATATCCTTCTGGTCTCTCTTAATGAATAAAGTCTTGTCAATTACACCCCTGATGTATCCATGTTCTTCAAGAAACTGTGAAAGAGTTTCATACCAAGCTCTAAGAGCCTGATGAAGACCATATAGAGCTTTAATAACCTTATACACTTGATTGGGGTTAGCAGGATCCTCAAAACCAGGAGGTTGATGTACATACACATCTTCTTCAATAGTGCCATAAAGGAAAGCACTTTTGACATCCATCTGATATACCTTGAATCTCATGTATGATGCATAGGCCAAAAATAACCTGATAGCCTCAATCCTTGCCATAGGAGCAAAAACCTCATCATAATCTATGCCCTCCTCCTGTTTGTATCCTTGTGCTACCAACCTTGCTTTGTTCCTTACAACTACCCCTCTTTCATCCCTTTTATTCCTGAAGACCCATTTAGTACCAATAACTTTAGCTCCATTAGGTAGGTCTACAAGAACCCATACTTTCTATAGCTTGAACTGCAACAACTCATCTTGCATGGCTTCTACCCAACTTTCCTCCCCTAAAGCTTCAGAAACTGTAGTGGGTTCACTTTGAGAAAGAAAGCAAGCAAATAAGCAATGTTGCTGGTCCTTATGGTTGACCCTTTGTTGTTGCTTAATTAGGCTCATGAGTGCAAGTGAAGCAGACTGATGTTGCACCCTACTTCTTGTTTGAACAGCAGATTTGGGATTACTAATTATTTGACTCTTGGGATGAATGGTGTGAATCCTGAGAGTGGGAGTTGGACTAACCTCCACTTCAGTGGGTAAGTTGTTGAAATCAGTAATAATGCCTCCTTCATCATAGGAAGCCCCATCAAAGACACCTTCATTAGGATTAGGAAATACTTCAAGTTCTGGCATCTCAAAATCAGCACAAGCAGTACTTGAAGAAAGGTCTGGTAGAGCACCACTACCAGACTTAAAATGGGAAGTACTGCTAATGTTAGGGGATATGACATTGCCAGACTTAACTTCAGAATCTATCTTCTGAGAGGAAGAATTCTTGATTACTGCTTCAGCTGCATCAGACTTGTTCTCTGTAGATGGAATCACAACAAGCTCAGCCACATCATCAATGTTCCCTGGATTTGAAGAATCTTTGGTACCTGCAATGTTAGTAACTTCTTGGGTACCTGCAATAGGGTTAATTTGATTCTCCTTGGAGACAGGAATATAATTCATAGAATCAGTCAAATAATCAATATCAAACATCCATCTATGACCAATTCCCTTGACATTGGGTTTTTCTTCAAGAAAGTTTAGATGCAGATTTTCTTCTACTTTCTTGGATACTAGATTGTAAACCCTAAAGGCTTTACTGTTTAATGCATACCCAACTAAAAACCCTTCATCAGACTTTCCTTCAAATTTTCCAAGAACACTTAAAGTATCAAGAATGGTAACATGACACCCAAAAGGTCTTATATGGCTAACTACTGGTTTATGGCCAAACATAAGCTCATAAGGAGTTCTATTTTGAGGCTTGGTCACTCTAACCCTATTAAAGATGTAGCAGGCATTGCTGACTGCTTCAGCCCAAAATGTAGTAGGTAAAAGTGAATCTGCTAGCATAGTCCTAGCTGCCTCAATAAGTGTCCTGTTCATTCTCTCTGCAACTCCATTTTGCTGAGGAGTTCTTGCATTACTGAATTGTTGCTTAATTCCTTTATTACCACAAAAATCTAGCATGCTCTTGTTTTTAAACTCAGTGCCATTATCACTCCTAATAATTTTAACTCTTTTATCAATAAGGTTTTCAATCTGTCTAATGAAAGTTTGAATCAAAGGGGTAGCTTCATCCTTCCTAGACATAAAGAACACCCAACAATATCTAGTAAAATCATCTGTAATGACAAGGCAATAGCATGCATGATTAATACTATGGACAGATGTAGGGCCAAAAAGATCCATATGTAAGGTATGTAAAGGTTCAGTGATTAATCTTTCTAATTTAACCTTACAGGATGCCCTATGTTGTTTTCCCTTGTTGCAAGCCACACAAGTATGATCATTTTTAAACAATTTTGAAGGTAAACCTCTCACAAGGTTATTCTTCACAAGTTTATTCATGTTTTTGAAATTCACATGGCCTAACCTTCTGTGCCATAACTTAGATTCATCCAATGTAGCTTTTGCAATTAAACAGGTAGCACCTTTTGCAGGATTAGATGCTTTCATATCAAAAACTGTACATTTTGTGTTGTCTGGGAACTGTAAGAAGAATCTGATGTTCTTCAGGCATCTTAAAGTCCGGAGTCAACACAAGACAATCAGTTTCAGTAAAAAGCACCTTATGCTGAGTATCACAAATTTGTGATATTGAGAAAAGGTTGAATTGCCCAAGTTCTTTCACAAAAGATACATTGTCAAATTCTATGTTGCCCACAATAATTCTTCCTTTACCAGTTATCTGTCCCTTGCTTCCTCCAAAAGTAACAGAACCTCCTTCGAATTCATGAAAATCATTAAGATAGTTCTTGTTACCAGTCATGTGCCCAGAGCATCCACTGTCAAGTATTCCTCTATCTTCCATATAGCAAAGTGGATGATCCTGCACAAAAAGAAAAGAAATTAGTTTCTCTTAGGAACCCAGGCCTGAGTAGGCTTGGGTCCGCCTTGTGGATCAATATGCTTAAATTTCTTAATTGAACCTGATCCACTGTTGTTTTGGGATTTATACATGGATTTATTTTTGTTTGAATCCCAAGACATACATGCTGAGGTCTTAACAGCAGAACCCCCATTTCCCTTTAAAGGTTTTGCTCTTTGCTTTCCAACTTGTCTTCTCACAAGCGAATGAGTTTTATAAAAATTATTTCTTTGAAAATTTGCATTCACCTGAGGTTTTTGAAAAGTTTGTTTGGGTCTCACAAAACCAGTGTTCACAATAGGTTTCATAGAATTAACATAACCAGTATTCACTTTAGGCCTCATAGAATTAACATTTTGCCTATTCATATCAAAGTTTCTGTAGCCAGACCTAAAATTTTGTCTACCAGAACAAACATAAGAGTTAGGTCTGGTAGTGTTATTTAGTTGTACAGGTCTGGGAACAAACTGGTTAGCATGATTAACTCTACTAGCATTATTCCAAACTGGTTTATTTGAACTATGACCCTTATTAACATTCATTCTCTTTTGTTCAGCCTCTCTTTTCATTCTCTTTTCATGGAAGTCACAATCTCTTATTAAATGACTCAAACTTCCACACACAAAGCATCTTTTAGGAGCATAAGTATAACTACTCCTACTTTCTCTGTGAACACTATTGCTTCTGGGTGACTCACTCATTTTAACAGATCCCCTAGGAGTTTTTATGTGATTGACACAACTAGGTTTAACTGTCTCAGCCTTTTGTTCAGTCACTACAAGTTTAGTAACAACAGGTTCACACTTCTCAACAACCTTAGGTTCAGGATTCTCTTTTTCCTCATTATTTGACTCAGACTTAGAGTGATCAGAGGAACCATCAATAGATCCTTCAGAGTCATTGGATTGACAAGAAGAATACCTACTAGATTTGTCCTCTGAGGTGGTTGGTTCAGGCACTTGAGGACCTTTCTTACCATACACAAAGAGTGAATCATCCAACTCTTCTTTTTCAAGAGGAGTATAGTCATCACTCAAAGGTGGTGGTACTCCCTTAAAGTCACCAGTCTTAACAAACCTATTATACAAAGGCTTATTAGCATAGTCCTCTTCTCTATTCTTAAATATAGCCCTACTCTCATTTTCCTCATATCCTAAGCCACATTTTTTATTTGACTTAATTTGAGAATCCCAACACTTAAACAGGTTATTATTTGAACTGTTCCATTGATCTACCCTTTTTCTCAACTCATCCCTTTCCTTCTGAATTTTAAGCCCTAATTGTCTATACCTTTTAAGCTTTTCATCTTGTTCATATATCTTATTAGCTTGAAAGTATAGTTTTTCATTTAAAGCAGCATGTTGGTTTTGAAGGGTGACCTTTTGTGCCTCAAAAGTTTTTACAGCATTTTTATGTGCTAATAAATTTACTTCTAGATCACCTATTTGTTCTTGCTGCTCATCACACAAAGCTTTAACATGATTATATGAGTCAGTGCATAATTTAGAGCATAATGATACCTCATTACCAATGGCCATGAGAGCATGATCAGACTCCTCATTTACTCTTGGATGCTCACCCCAGTTGACTCCACCAGCTTCCATTGTCAGCAGGCTCATCTGATTCTTTTCCATCTTCCCATCATCATCTCTTTTCCCATCAGCAAGCTTCTTCTCTGGACAATCTCTTGAAAAATGTCCATGCTTGTGACAATTGTAGCATTCAACTGTCCTCTTTGTGTATCCCACTGGTGATTTGTTGTTGAAGTTGATAGTCCTTCCATATTGCTTCTGAAATCGTTTGACCCTTAAAGCAACCATGGCAATGTGCCATTTTATGTCCATCTCCTCAACTTCAGCATCATTAATCTGTTCTAGGTCTTCACTAATAAAGCTCTCATCCTCCGTTTGATTGGCAAAGAAAGAATGTATCACCTCATCAGTAAAACTTGAAGCAGACCTTTCACTTGAAGGAGTTTCATAGTTACCAGACCTAACACCACCAGATTTAACCTTGTAAGTACTGCTTTTGTTTTGTGACACAAAAGCAACATTTGATGAACTGGTTGAAACCTGAGTGTTGTTACTGATGTCCCTTTCAAACATCCTGAGATTATTGTATAGGTCATCAGGTGTCATAGAATCTACTTCCTCCTTAATCCTCATCGCCACAGATACATTGCCCCATTCTGATGGTAAAGATCTAAGGAATTTGTGATTTGCATCCTCATTTGAGACTGCTGCACCATGAACTTCCAGTTGTGTTAACAGATGTTGAAATCTGTCATAGCCCTTCTCCAAACCTTTAGTCTTTGAGACACTGAATGTCTCAGATTGCTGTTTAAGAACAGCCTTTTGCATCTTCTTGGAGTTAGCATTGCCTCCAAATCGTTTCTTGATAGCCTCCCACATCTCCTTTGCATCAAGAATGCCATGAAACCTTTGTAGATGCTCCTTAGGAATAGCCATAAGAAGCAAGGTTCTGGCCTTCTTTTCCTTCTCCACAGCCCTAATCTCCTCTGCAGATACTGGTGGCATTATTTTGAGCTGCCCATCATTCCCTTGTGAAATTCTCTTCTTAGAATTTCCCTTTTGAATCACCTTCCATACATCGCTATCAATGTATTCCAGATAATGTTCCATCTCCATGGCCCATATATCGTACTCTTCTCTTTTCAGTAATGGAAGTTTTATGTTTGAGATTGTGGTTGTGGAAGAGATGGGTTGTTGTTGTGTTTGGGAGTTACTGGTTTCAGTTTTTTCTTCATCTTCATGGTTTGATTTCTCATCCTCACTGTTATGGATTGAGAAAGTTTCAGTGTTAACAGGCTTATCGAATCCAGACATTGTGTAGGGTGATTTGAGTGAGAATTAGGTTTTTGAGATTTAGTGTTCTTCGAATTCAGAGTCTCTCTCCTTGCTCTGATACCACTTGTTGGTCCACGAATTGTATGTGGATCACTAAGTAGTCTTGAATACCTAGTAGATGGTTAGGATAAATCCGAACCAATCTAAGTGAGAAACCCTAGGTGATTGTTATTGTTAATGCGGAATCTTAACAAGAACAATTAAGAACACAAGCAGAGATATCACTAACTTCGTATATTGATAATCACAATAGTGAACTCGTACAACTCACACACACGAACTAACAATCTTTAGGGATCCTTTTATAACACAAGGAAACCCTAACCGACTCAGAAGATATACACAAATCTTCTATAAAGATACATACACGCATTGTATCTTTTCCTAACATAACTCTAACAAACTTTCCTAACTTCACGACCAGACTTAACTTTACAAGTCAACCAGACTTAAACATGCTACCAGACTTAACATTACATTACCAGACCTAATAACACAAACAGACCTAACTTAGATAAACTACCAGACCTAAGTTGTCTTCTCTTGATTCTTATTATAATTCCCAACAGTCTCACTTTTACTGAATATGACCAAAGGGCTGCTGCAAATATATCATTTTTAACAAGTTGAAAGGGTACGGGTGTATGTATTTGCTCCATAAGTGAGATTTTAAAATTGGTAACCAAATAATTGACTTGCGAAGTTATGATAAAGATTCTTTCTTTAACCTTTGCTTTTCCATCACCTGACTCAAAACATATCATGAAGTTCATAAGTGTCGAACCGACATTTGTGAAATGTGAGCAATATAATTCTCGCTAATCATGACATAATAATAGTAGTTTACCACATGTAATATGAAAATCATCTATAAAACTAAAATGATGTATCTAGTTACACATATCTGAACAATGTTATATCATGCGTGTTTCATGATTGATTAGCTTAAAATAACAACTCATAATATCTTTTTGTTCACATAGGTTCCACTACATGTAACATCACCTATCATATATCAGATATGATTTGAGAAAGCTTCTCTAAAACAACAAATTTTCACTTCTAGCTTCAAATCACATACAACAACTTTATCAATTTTAAATCTAACTAACCAGAAAATCACATAAAACAACTTAATCAATTTTAAATTTAACTAACTTCAAAATCACACCAGATAGTATAAAAAAATCAAAATTTCACTAATTCAAATAAACTGAATTGTTGCCATGAACAAATCATAATATTATTAATTGTGAACTTACCACTAGCAATTTGTACTTCTCTATGGTTGTCATATGCAATAATATTTTCCGCACATTGGAACAGTAAGATGTGCCTCTTTTATACCATAGTTTCATCATTTGAATTCATAAAACCTCATTTTGTTGTAAAAAAATCGAATCAATTCGCTTTATTATGATCGAAATACTCCAGTAGCTTCGATGATTAGCGATTTGATTGAGATCGATCAATTTCTAAAATCGGTTGATCGATCAGATCTAATGAAGTTGTTTTTCGTGATTAACGTGATGATACTGATGTTTATAAAAACAGATGAATATCATGATCAATTGACGATTTATAACCGAAATTAGGGTTTTGAAATGGTTATGAAGATTGGGTTTGCAACGAGAGAATTTTGGGGGAAAACACAGCCAAAAGTTTGTGTGTGTGAATTAACGGGAGATGGAAGGGAGGTGTATGGTAATTTTTGGTTTATATAGCTGACCAAAATGCCCTTACAGTGTAAATATTAGATTTAATCATAGCCATAAGATTTAATGACAATAGACGGAGGGGATCAGTCCCTTCATACATTAGCATTATTTGGTACGCAAATGATCTTGAATCATTCAAATGACCCAAATATGATACGGATAATAATTCCTATAATACACTTATTTAATAAGAATTACGGTCCAAATTCCCGATTCTAATTCAAATACAAATACCCAAATCTTCAAACAAACTTGTCACTCAAAAAAGCCAAACAAATTGATACCAAATATATTCCAAACAAAAGCTCCAAATACCCAGACTGGTCAAAACCTAGTCACCAAAACGAAATCAAACGAAGAACAAATATTGACCCAATTCCAAAATACCATATTCTAATTCAAAACTAACCAAATAGCCCAAATTTTAATGCAAAGCCCAATAACCAAAAAACCCTTCAAAAAATATATGATTATTCAAACCACAAAAGACACCCAGTTGGACACTTCGAACGAATAAACAAATTAGTGGCCCTAACTTCCAAATTCAAACAATGTGCAATTCGATCAATCCAAAAGTAACAAAATCCAGAACAAAAAAAAAAATACTTCTTTTTTTTTTTCTTCTTTTTCTTCGTCATGGCTAAACCGAACCTTGCTGTAATACCCACTTGTTAGTAACTAAAAGACAAAACAAACAAATAAAATCGACAAACGAAGCGGAAACTTATTCAAATTACCAAACCAAATACAAAATCAAATTCAAAGGTACCAAACGAAAAACTAATTCAAAATGTACAAATAATTCTAATGCCAATGATCTCTATTTATAGGCAAAACTAACCGTTATAGATTAGTTTTCAAATTCCATTCAAACTTGAAGGATAAATCACACAAATTACCAAATTTACCAATTGACCCCTAAAGTGTAAGTCACTTTTTTAACATAGGACGTCTCCCTACGAGGGTTGATCTCAATGCGAAAACGCATGCTAGATATCGGTCGCGAAACATATCATTATGTTGGAAACGATATCTATCGTGGGCATTTGTTTTTTCATACTCTATTACTGAGATTGGTTTTTGGTAATTAACCTGTCTTTATAATGATCTTTTTCAGTTTGATTTGAATTCCTTTTTTAAAGTCTTTAACGAAAACACATGATCTGTGACTCTGTGTTGTCCAACAGTCCCAAGGACAATGATATTCCAATGAAAATTGCTTCAACAAAAACGCCAGTTAGTTTAGAAGTTCCAATGAAAATTGTTGCTTCAACAAAAACGCCAGTTAGTTTAGATGTACTACAATATGGATGGTTTCTACAAAAACGAAGGTTTACTAGGTAAATATAAATGCTTCGATAATTAAAATACCATCCATTTACCATGTTACCAAAGATGGCTCGGATAGCGTTTCTCCCGCACCTAAAAAAAGAGTTTTACTCCCAAAAATTCTATTGTCTAAACCAAAATATCAAACGAAACAATTATTGTTACCCTAGAATTTTGACAAAGGTCTTCCTTTTTCATCTAAGATGAGGTGCTACGTATTAATTTCCCTATCCTTTAAAAGCAGATTTCTTATATCATACTTAACCTCAGCTTAAAAATTTTGCTTTTGCGATAATTACAAGTTTTAGATCCTTTCTATAACCATATGTCTTTCATACACAAACCATCGGTCGCCTTATCTACTACTCAAGTCATAGTATATGACATTACGGGAGCGGACAAGGTGGGAATTTGGTTGCAATGTTTGATCGAAAGAAGAATCAAGCAATTGTGCTCTAATTAGTAAGAGTGGTATGTGTTTGACCAAGGACCAAGTATACCATGATTGGACTAAACAATGTTCATTATTACCTTATTCATACCGAAAGAAGATCCTCTAATTGAATAAGATTGGCATGAAGACAATCCAACGGATTTGTTTGCCAAACCGATTACTTTGAGCGAATTTCGCCAATGTTTTGATTTACTCACTATTCACCTCAAAATATGATAAATTAGGATTTCGAGTCAAGATAGAGGTAACTAGTCAACGGCCTAATTATTGGTGTTTTGAAAATTTTAGTTGTTCCTTACACTTAGTATTTTAGTCTGTTCTCAAGTAGGCTTATGTTTTAGGTAAGTTGTTTTTCTATAAATAGAAACCACTTGATTATAATTTGTACCTTTGAAACTCGATTATAACTTGATTATATCCTGACATATCCGAGTGTGTGATTAACGTGAAAGCAGTGGTGCAGCCAGAGGAGGTGATGAGAGGGCTCCCCTGACATGCCCGTATATGTTCAAGGGTCGATAGTTCACGTCACATTATGGGAAATAAAGTAACCAAGTGGATCCCATATAAAAATGGGGAAATTTGCATTTATATGACGATACCACTTATTTTCAATTGTACTTCATTTTGTGGCATATTGTTGAATTTGTAACTCAAATAAGGAACACTCTCTTTCATACAAATTAACTCACAACGTCTTTTAATCTCATATATATGCAAAATTATATAGTTTTTCACCAAAGAGATTATACCAATAACCATATTTTATCAATACTCTTCAAGTTGATATCAATTTTGCTATTTTTTTTTTCTTTTCTTTTATTTTTATTTATTTATTTATTTTTTAATAATATTTTTAAACATCGTTGTTTACGTATGGTACGTAGAGCAAAGATTTGGGTAAATCAATGGTGTGAGATGGTGATGATCATATGTTCAGTTTCCCGCATTCGGTAAGGACCCCGAGATAAGTATGTTATCTTGAGCCGGGGTAACACTCACATACGATGATGGTTTAGTGTGTGTGACATGTGGAGAAGATAGCTTTGTTTCTCTCAACAAATGCATCGGTATTTATAATGATTCATTTATGGTTATGTGCGATATGTGGATGTGATCCAGTGGTCGTAGATGATCCAACGATCCTAGATTGTACACGTGGTGGACATCCTTTGGATGACACATGAATTACAGTGGCATGACATCCTAGGCTCAGGTGGTTTTGGAGATCTTCGGCATGATCAGCACGTACTGACGAAATACCCGTGACAGTAGCTCTTGCACGAATGAGGTAGCTACACGTGGAATAAATGTGTAATGGTTTTAAGGATAAGTTGCCACGAGAATAAACTCCAGGCGAACAAGCCTGATGTTTGTTCTCCAGGCAAGAATGTCTTGTGTTTGACCTATGTTTGCCTGGGTCTAGGAAGTTGATTTTACAGGCAATGTATGTTGTTGGGCTTTTAGTCTTATGGGTCGGTTATGGTTATATGGACTTAAGCCATTTGGGCTAAAACTCCTATACGTTATCAAGTCCTCCCGATCCATTGTTAAATTTAATGGATTTTCGTGTATACTTTTAAAGTAGATTATTAAGATCGAATCATACAATCACAAATTAAGCGGAAGCATATCATAAGACAAATCAATATGCACGAATTGATTAATATATTCATGCATCAAATTAATCAATCACAAACAATTATAATTACTAAATAATTATACACGCGTGAAATTAATAATTACAACATAATTATAAATTACATGAAATCATAAACAAGAAACTTACATCTTGATTCAGATGGAGAAATAGATTGGATCTTGGATCACTAACCTATATCCAATCTTTCAACAAAACCCCAAGAACAAGAACACTTGTTGAATCAAAAGGTTCCAACTTCTATGTTGTAAACACACCAACACTTTGAGTAGATATATTGATTGCTAGTCACTTTTCACAACAAGGTATGATCAAGTAATGATCAAATAAAACCAAGATGAAAATCAAGAGGGGTTTTGTTTGCAGTTTTGGCATTCGGCTGAGGCAAGGGGAAGGAGGAACAAGCGATCAGAAGTGAATTAGGTTACAAATGAATGTGAAACCAATTCCTTATAAAGGGGTGCTAGTTGATCTCTTCCTAAAATAACTAGAAAGATTTGATCTTGTCGTTAACCTTAGTTAGTTAAATGACTAACTTTGCAACATATAGTTGGTCATTTCCAATTAATAGATATACAACATATATGCATTAAGTAAGATCTTAGTTCGTGTAAGCGTGTGACCCCATAGGCCAATGATACGGATAATAGTATTAGTTATATGCACTACTAGAAAAAGGGCTATTCTTGACTCCAAATGCGAGTCAAGAAGAGGCTTTATGACGCGCAAATGCGAGTCAAGGATGGACCCGTCATAAAGCTTCATGACTCGCATTTGTGCGTCATCCCTCTATGACGCGCAATTATGACCCACGTTTTATGACTCTCATTTTTGCGTGTCATAACCTATTTTTTTTTTTAATTATGACTCACGTTTTATGACTCTCCTTTTTGCGTGTCATAACCTAATTTTTTTTTTTAAAAAAAATTAATTTTTTCCAGTTCCTAATTTTCTATTAAATGACAATTAAAAACCTGATAATACAAAATTAAAAACACAAATATCAAAATAACGCATTTCATATATATATATATATATATATATATATATATATATATATATATATATATATATATATATATATATATATATATATATATATATATCAAAACAATGAGGTTAATTCAAGTACTAATTCACGATAAGTCACAAGTTAATTAACGACAAAAATTACATATCGATAAAAATTCACAAGTTAGTTTGACAGCTTCCACATCGACCACTGAGTATACAACAAGACTACCCGAGTCATCCGTGCAGCTCTCCTGAAGCAGTAGTTCGACATTTTGGGACGAGTTGCTAGTCACCTGTTCCCAAAACTGGGCAGTTAACTAATTAGTAAAAACCAACTAGGACTAGAAGCTTATAGGGCAGATTAAGGTATGAATAAGCTGGTGGCAACTAAAAATTAATTAAGCAGATTGAGATAAGCTAGATAGAGACTAAATAAGCCACAAAAAAGGGCAAATAAGCACTGAATTCCACTCTATAGGACTGCTGAAACAGTCTGCAAATATGCCAGGGTGCAGGGCAACTTCAGCTTATTTGAAGGCTGTGAAAAGCTGTAATAAGCTAAACAAGAAATCCTGAAAAAATTACTATTAATAGATATAATTTGAGTGACTCTAATAATCCACAATATCAGCTCCTAACATCTAAGTTTGAGGCAACTAAAAATCCTAGATCAGGCTGCAAAAAACTGGAAATGTAACTAATATGCAGTCTGCATCATGCAGACTTGACTTTAAAATTACCTAGGCCTAAGGAAATGTATTGCAAACTAAATATGGGTGAAAATGAACCTGAAAAGTGCTGAATTAGAGTCCAAAATCAGTTCAGCTTATAAGGAGCTTATGAGGACAGTTTAACCTGTGATTCCAACTCTCAACTCCAACCTGCACTAAGAACTCAAAACAACCAGATTGTCAATGAAAACTGCTTATATAAGCTGTTAAAGGTTAAATCAAAGCCAACTGAATTGCAAATGAACAGTTAAATTTGAATTTGACCCTGTTTGACTAATTAGCCAAACAACCCTTTAATTGACTGAATTTGAAAGTAACACTATAAATTACTGAGATAACTTATATTCCTACCCTATTAATATCTAAATAACTTAAAGAAACTGAGAAAAGCACAGTACCAATTAAATTAAGCCCCAATAAGCTAATGACCAAAATTTGACAATAATTCACAGTCAAGTACCTGGCGGAAATAATGCTCAGCATCTCTTTTCATCGCAGCCATTTCCACTCTCATTTTTTGAACTTCAGCCTGCAATCATACATTGGGTCTTCATTTTAGAAAATACTTAAGCATAAAATAATCATACTTAACAAAGAAAGCTTTCGCTGTTGTGTTGTGTCCAAGGAAGATGCCAGGTATACTTGCCTCTAAAGAAGATAGCTTTCTCTCAGCGTCTCTTTGGCCTTCACGTGCACGTTCTACTTCTTCTTGCCAAGCCTGCGTCTAGACATACAGAACATGATCTTAACATCTATTTAGATTACATTTACAAAGTTTATATGATGCATTAGTTTGTAACAACTATGAATATGCAATGATTATCAATATCCAATCCACAAAAACTATGAATGTACAACATACCTAATAATAATAAACCAATCTCCAATCCACAAAAACTAGTTATAAAAAAGATATATAACTTGAAACACCATCATCATTTTAGCGAAAACAGAAACATCATAACTACATACAAATATTCCTAGTCGTTTTTTTATCTAGTTCTAAATACTGAAACACAACATGCATATAAATTTTATAAAAGCTATAAATATATACCTTGAGGTACCGTTATCAGGATTGTGACTAATAACAATAGCATAATCCCCAGACGCTCTCGCAAAAGAACCCCTATCACCAACATGATGCTCCACATTACAGACAACACCTCCTTCAGGAATCATACCAATAGGCAAAACATTCCCAACCATCAAATTCGCCTTCTTCCCACAAAACACAAACTGTCCTGTGTACATACCCCCAGCAGCATAAAACATGCAATATAAATTCAGCAGCAACAAAAAACAATCAGCATCATAAATTCAGCAACATACAACAACATACAACTAGTTGGATCTCAGTTTCAGGTGTACTAACTGAAAGTTAACAAAAAACAATCAGCAGCATAAATCCTTAGCAGCCTTGATATAGCGTTCTGATTGTTATCCACTCCTTGAGCACAAACATCACTCAAGCTTCCAAGCCGTACATCATATTTATCATCAAGTAGGATACTGCTTGCTTGAATATCTCTATAATGTTTAAAATAAATAAATTTCCCAAAGTCTCCACAACCAGCAAAAAGCTAATGATTTTTTATAGTAAACATGTCTAAAATTAGTAACTGAAAATACAGTTTATATATACCGATGAACAAGAGGAGGATTGCATTCATGGTGCAAGTACGCCAACGCTTCAGCAGCTCCTATAACAATTTTTAGAAAAGTGTTTCTGCCATCAAATATATATAAGGCAAAAATATCTAGTGAATCATGACCAGAAATGTAAACATCAAAACTAATGCAGAAAAAAACATACCCGTTTGCTACTAATGGCGTCAAGTGTATCATGACCAGAAATGGCTTGAAGAAGAATGCCAGCATCAGCAACCGTTGTGCCAAAGCACCCAATAACATCCAGTGAAGATGCATACGCCATCAGCCCATATCGTGAGACACGGCCATATGTCGGCTTTAATCCTACAATACCACAAAAAGACGCCGGTTGTCTTACACTTCCACCAGTATCACTTCCCAATGATACTACACACTGCCTAGCGGAAATAGCTGCAGCTGAGCCTCCTGATGACCCCCCTGGTACACATTCAAGGTCCCATGGATTTGCTGTAACCTAATGATTAGTAAAACGCATTCACTAAACCAACTCTCAGGTCAACAAAGCTAGACCCTTATTATTAACTAGTATCACATATGACATAACACCTATATTAAGAATTTAACCAGAATCCGCATTACATTCCCGGAAAACCAAATATTATTTCCTAACGAAACCATAGACTCTTTTACAATTTCACCAGTAAAATCCGAAACCAAAACATAAACTCTTCTAATATCTTATTAATAACATTCAAGATTTTCCGTCGAAACTAAAACTCAAACAGAAAAAATTAAATTAAACCACAATCATCAAAAAGTAGCACATAACACATTTACGCCCAAAAAAAACACATTTCAGTAAAAGATAAAATAATACCTGTATCAAGATTCAAAGCCTTCATATTCTCCATTAGGGTTTCCACTTCTTTCAATTTATCTGAAGAAAAAAACACAGCAATTAAACATCGATTACACAAAATATATATAAAATCAAAACCCTAAATAAGCAAATAACGATCAGGAATTGAATATACCTTCCATGAATTGGTGAAATTAGAGATCGGGGCGGTGCGAATACACGATACTTGATGGATCGATAACGAAAAAGATGTATGTGTGTGGTGCTGATTGTTTTTTGTGTGGTGCTGAATCACGGTGCGAATACACGATACGAGTTGTGGTGCTAGAGTGACGGTGAGGTGGTGTTTGAGCGCGTGAGTCACGTCAAATGGAAGGGGAGATGGTGGTGAGTGTTTTGGTGGTGGTGGTGTGCTTGTTCGGGTGGCGGTGATGGTGTCTTGGGTGGTGGCAGTTGGCGGCGCAGAGAAGAGAGAAAGAGAGTATGTGAGTTTAAGTGATAATGAAGAAGAGAAGATGATAGGTAGGGTTTTATTAGTTGTAGGGACTTGAGAGCGGGAAGTGTTTTTGGCCAAAAATTAAACAATCAGATGCTAAAAAAAAAGATAGATGACCCCTGTTTATGACGAAGCAAAACGAGCGTCATCTAGCAGGTTAAATTTTAACTGATTATGACCCATATGTTATGACGCTTCTGAAAACGAGTCATCCCCAATAGAAAATTTACTCGTTATGACTCTTATTTTATGACTTTGCTCTTTGCGCGTCATCTTGTAGCGTGCGTCATAAAATGCGAGTCAAGGATAGACCTTTTTCTAGTAGTGATAGTATTAGTTATATGTTGTACCGTTCACATAATTCCATCAGACTCACACTTATGCATGACATAACATCTAGATAACTATACTAAAGATGAGTAGTACTGCTAGCAACAAGTCATCGCCCTCAACTATATCATCAGTGTGTTCGTTCTCAGAACTTATCATCAAATGATAGTAATGGTTAATTATCATTAGTTTCGTTAGTTTCTAATACCAGGTTAGAAATAAGTTATGGATCTCAGTCTTTTTCAATTTAAACATTATGTTTTTCAAAAAAAAAAAAGAAAAAAGAATAAGATTACCAATCAATCATTGATCATCAATCAGTCAATGCTTGGTTTCTGCCGAACACTCATCTATTCTATTCTTCGAGGGGCCCAACGGTATTAATCTCTAGTAGTTAGAGGAACAAATCCTATTTATACTATATGCCCACTTGGATGCATTCCAAAGTATGCCTAATATGCCCGTTATAATATACCTTGTTCAGGTAGCATTTGAACATATCAAAGCATAATATGTCTCACATCAAATGCAAACACATATCTCAGGTCTAAGGACTTGAAGACAAACTATTTCAAGATTTAGTATTGACGCGGATCCATATAGTATATCATGGGTTTGTGTCACTTCAATATTTATGTAAAATAAATACATATGAACTTGGTTCCAAAAAAATATTCATCATCCATGAATATTGATAACATCAAATAGTCCTGATATTTTAGTGTCAATTTCCCCCTAAAATGCTCAATATTTGTGTAGTTTTGCATGGATATATGTTCTTATTACTTATTATTTCATTTCAGGTTATAAATGAGCTTAGGAACGAAGAATCGCGGATTTGGAAGGAATACTAACGTAAATATACAAGAGTTTGCTGACCAAGAGGAAGTTACAACGTAGAAGGATGATATGACCTACGCCGTAACCAGGATTATCACTAGAAGACTAAAGTCAACATTGTTTGTGTAACTCCATCAACATGGTTACGCCGTAGAAATCCCAAGACTTAGCCAATTCCAGTGATACAGAAGGTTGCGTCGTAACCCCATTACAATGTTACGGCGCAGAAACAAAGAAAATGTTAACGAGAGCTCTGAGTTCGTAACTCATTTACAAGGTTACGCCGCAGAAGATTATTTAATTTATAAGATCGTCAGTTATATGGGGGTTGCGGCGTAACCCTATACTTAAGGTTACGCCGTAACTATGTCGAGGATATAAATACAAGCCCTAAATCTGCATTTTTATATACTTTTCACCACAACTCTAAAGGGACGAATTAGGGCTTCACCAAGGACGAATCTCAGCAGCTCCGAACCACTTTACAAGGGAGAAATCGTACCATTAATTCATTAGCTTTAGCATCATATCAAGTAATTGTATCGAATCCTATGTTTTGAGTGAATATGATTTATTACATTGTTTTTGCCGCACTATTTAATATAAGAGGCTAAACACTTCATGTGTTAGCATAGTTATGAAATTATTAATGCCATGATTCATGTTTTACCATTTATCTATCGCTTTATATGTTAGCATAGTTATCTTTCTAGCCTTTCTATGATCCCCATGTTTTGGTAATGTTGATGCTAGGTAGTATCTATTAGGCTAGTTTGAATTGACCAAAGGACCCTAGCCGAGTAGGTTGCTAGGGTGTGTAAGAATTGACCAAAGGACTACATATTCCTTGTGTAAGAAATGACCAAAGGACTACCTACCCTAGTAGAAATGTTTAAGAAATGCAGGACTGATAAGGATTTATTTGGTTCCTTTTTAAGGGGTCATTTAAGCCCAAAATCGTATTAATATGATCAAATATTACCTCAAATCATTTCTTTTTGCATTTCAGGTACTTGGGACGGAAAATCTGGAAATCGGCACTTTTTGAACGTATTTGGACGAACAAGTAAAGAAAACAACGAAGTTGCAGAAACATGACAGACATGGAGCTCTGACGGCGTCACATGCTACAACGTGATGCCGTCACTTGTTGATTAAGCTGGATTTTTGGTTTAAGTTTAACAAGACCAAAACTTATCTCGAACCGCACTTTCAACAATAATCCTTCCAACAATTCCAATAATCTTGAAGGGTTAGTGTCCAATTTTATGTCATCTCAAGAAGCTCGTTTGACCAAGTTTTAAGCCTTCAAACAACAACAAAGCGAGATGGCAAATAAAATTGACAATTTGTTGAAGGCTCTCAACAATCAAGTGATGAACCCTCCGAGTAAGATCACTAGAAACACAAGTAAGGGTAGCGAGGTTAAGGATCCTTCATCATCTAAACATGTTCACTTTGTCAGCGCCATTACTCTAATACCACCAAATAGGAGTAGTGAGGAAGAAGATAAGAAAAATGTAGTTGAAAACAAAAGTGATCCTAAGGAGGGAATGGAAGAAGTAGATAGTGTTGGGAATTATGATACGATTCAAGAGAAGACAACTTAGGTCTGGTAGTATATCAGAGTTAGGTCTGTCTTTGTAATTAGGTCTGGTAATGCAAAGTTAAGTCTGGTAGTATGTTTAAGTCTGGTTGACTTATAATGTTAAGTCTGGTCGTGAAGTTAGGAAAGTCTGTTAGAGATAAGTTAGGAAAAGATACAAAACGTGTAAGTATCTTTATAGAAGATTTGTGAATATCTTCTTAGTCGGTTAGCATTAGGGTTTCCTTGTGTTATAAAAGGATCCCTAAAGATTGTTAGTTCGGTGTGTGAGTTGTACGAGTTTCACTATTGTGATTACAAGTAATATACAAAGTTAGTGTTATCTCTGTGTGTGTTCTTCATTGTTCTTGTTAAGATTCCGCATTAACATCAACAATCGTCTAGGGTTTCTCACTTAGATTGGTTTGGATTTATCCCAACCATCTACTAGGTATTCAAGACTACTTAGAGATCCACATATAATTCGTGGACCAACAAGTGGTATCAGAGCAAGACGAGAGACTCTGAATTTGAAGAACTCTTAATCTCAAAAACCTAATTCTCACTCAAATCACCCTACACAATGTCTGAATTCGATAAGCCTGTTAACACTGAAACTTTTTCAATCCATAACAGTGAGGATGAGAGATCAAACCATGAAGATGAAGGAAAAACTGAAACCAGTAACTCCCAAACACAACAACAACCCATCCCTTCCACAACCACAATCTCAAACATAAAACTTCCATTACTGAAAAGAGAAGAATATGATATATGGGCCATGGAGATGGAACATTATCTGGAGTACATTGATAGTGATGTATGGAAGGTTATTCAAAAGGGAAATTCTAAGAAAAGAATTTCACAAGGGAATGATGGGCAGATAAGGATAATGCCACCAGTATCTGCTGAGGAGATTAGGGCTGTGGAGAAGGAAAAGAAGGCCAGAACCTTGCTTCTTATGGCAATTCCTAAGGAGCATCAACAAAGGTTTCATGGCATTCTTGATGCTAAGGAGATGTGGGAGGCTATTAAGAAACGATTTGGAGGTAATGCAAACTCCAAGAAGATGCAAAAGGCTGTTCTTAAACAGCAATTTGAGACATTTAGTGTTTCAAAGACTGAAGGATTGGAGAAGGGCTATGACAGATTTCAACATCTGTTAACACAACTGGAAGTTCATGGTGCAGCAGTTTCAAATGAGGATGCAAACCACAAGTTCCTTAGATCTTTACCATCAGAATGGGGCAATGTATCTGTGGCGATGAGAATAAAGGAGGAAGTAGATTCAATGACACCTGATGACCTATACAATAATCTCAGGATGTTTGAAAGGGACATCAGTAACAACACTCAGGCTTCAGCCAGTTCATCAAATGTTGCTTTTGTGTCACAAAACAAAAGCAGTACTTACAAGGTTAAACCTGGTAGTGTTAGGTCTGGTATCTATGAAACTCCTTCAAGTGACAGGTCTGCTTCAAGTTTTACTGATGAGGTGATACATTCTTTCTTTGCCAACCAAACGGAAGATGAAAGCTTTATTAGTGAAGACTTAGAACAGATTAATGATGCTGAAGTTGAGGAGATGGACATAAAATGGCACATTGCCATGGTTGCTTTAAGGGTCAAACGATTTCAGAAGAAATATGGGAGGACCATCAACTTCAACAACAAATCACCAGTGGGATACACAAAGAGGACAGTTGAATGCTACAACTGTCACAAGCATGGACATTTTTCAAGAGATTGTCTAGAGAAGAAGCCTGCTAATGGGAAAAGAGATGATGATGGGAAGATGGAAAAGAATCAGATGAGCTTGCTGACAATGGAAGCTGGAGGAGTCAACTAGGGTGAGCATCCAAGAGTGAATGAGGAGTCTGATCATGCTCTCATGGCCATTGGTAATGAGGTATCATTATGCTCTAAATTATGCACTAATTCATATAATCATGTTAAGGCTTTATGTGATGAGCAGTTAGAACAAATAGGTGACCTAGAAGTAAATCTGTTAGCACATAAAAATGCTGTAAAAACATTAGAGGCACAAAAGGTCACCCTTCAAAACCAACATGCTGCTTTAAATGAAAAACTATACTTTCAAGCTAATAAAATATATGAACAAGATGAAAAGCTTAAAAGGTATAGACAATTGGGCCTTAGAATTCAGAAGGAGAGGGATGAGTTGAGAAAAAGGGTAGATCAGTGGAACAATTCAAATAATAACCTGTTTAAGTGTTGGGATTCTCAAATTAAGTCAAATAAAAAATGTGGCTTAGGATATGAGGAAGATGAGAATAAGGCTATATTTAAGAATAAAGAAGAGGACTATACTGATAAGACTTTATATAATAGGTTTGTTAAGACTGGTGACTTTAAGGGAGTACCACCACCTTTGAGTGATGACTATACTCCTCTTGAAAAAGAAGAGTTGGATGATTCACTCTTTGTGTATGGTAAGAAAGGTCCTCAAGTGCCTGAATCAACCACCTCAGAGGACAAATCCAGTAGGTATTCTTCTTGTCAATCCAATGACTCTGAAGGATCTATTGATGGTTCCTCTGATCACTCTAAGTCTGAGTCAAAAAGTGAGGTAAAAGAGAATCCTGAACCTAAGGTTGTTAAGGAGTGTGAACCTGTTGTTACTAAACCTGTAGTGACTAAACCAAAGCCTGAGACAATCAAACCTAGTTGTGTCAATCACATAAAAACTCCTAGGGAATCTGTTAAAATGAGTGAGTCACCTAGAAGCAATAGTGTTCACAGAGAAAGTAGGAGTAGTTACACTTATGCTCCTAAAAGATGTTTTGTGTGTGGAAGTTTGAGTCATTTAATCAGAGATTGTGACTTCCATGAAAAGAGAATGAAGAGAGAGGCTGAGAAAAAGAGAATGAATGTTAATATGGGTCATGGTTCAAATAAACCAGTTTGGAATAATGCTAGTAGAATTAATCATGCCAACCAGTTTGTTCCCAGACCTGTTCAACTCAATAACTCTACCAGACCTAACTCTTATGTTAATTCTGGTAGACAAAATTTTAGGTCTGGCTACAGGAACTTTAATATGAATAGGCAAAATGTTTATTTTATGAGGCCTAATGTGAATACTGGTTATGTTGATTCTGTGAGATCTAATGTGAACACTGGCTATGTGAGACCCAAACAACCATTTCAAAAGTCACAGGTGAATACAAATTTTCAAAGAAATAATTTTTATAAACCTCATTCACCTGTGAGAAGACCAGTTGCAAATCAAACAAATTCAAATGGGGGTTCGGCTGATAACCTCTCAGATTGTTGGGCTTGGAATCCATTTAAAAATGAATATACCTATAAGTCCAAACATAGTTTCACTGGAGCAAGTTCATACAAAACCTTTAAGTATGCTGCTCCACAGAGAGGACTCAAGCCCACTCAGGCCTGGGTTGTTAAGAAAAACTGATTTCTCTTTCTTAACTTTGTATAGTTTGTATATTTGTTTGTTTTTAATCTTGCTATTCTTCTTGGTTATTCTTATTTTCAGTAGTTATTTTGTTTTCAACTTTCCATAGTATGTTTGTTTTTGGTATATTGTGCTTAACTTTGTTTTGCAGTTGTTAACTCTTCTCTATTGCAAGTGATTCATATGTGGAAAATTTAAACAACAGAACCATGGAGCTTTTTATTTATAAACAAATGATTGCATTCAAGGATGCAATTTACAATGCATCATTAGACAAAAGCTTTAACATAAACCAGCCAAACACCACCATCTACATTTTCTGTTTCCCTTTGTTCATGAAGTCAGGAATGGTCTTCTTGGCTCCTCTGCCACCAAACTGATTCCATGCTTTTGGGCATGGAAGTCCAAGAATCAGGCTGCTTGGCGGTGGACGTGGTATAGAACCACTTCTCAAGGATGGCACAACCTTCGAAGGAAAAGTCATTTCATCATCATTTGAGGGGTCTCCTTCTTCAGCACTTCTATCATCTACATCAGAAGGGGGAATTGGTTTTGAAGTCTTTGATGCTTCATCTTCTGGTTCCTTTTCAGTAAGATCATAAGCAGCTAGCCATTGCTTAAGAGTTGATTCTCTTAATGTCTTGTTTCTTGTGATTGAAGAATACCCTGGTGGGAAGTATCCACCCCATCCTCCTGATGATGAATCAGAAGATGAGCCATTTGGATCCCAAGAAGAATCGGATGAAATCTCTATGATTTCTGAGTTGGAAGGATCCATTATAGTTATAAGGTTTTTCTCTTGGTTTGTGATGGTTTTGTGATAAAACAATGGGTGGTTTTATAGGGAAAATCAAGGTTTAATACCATTTAATGCTCGGTTGGTGTATGGGTTAATACTTGCAGGCAAAGAGTTATTAATTGTACTTTTGGAAAGTTGACCACAGTTCTTATCTTGGTTAAGTATCATTGTTAAAAAAAAAAGAAAAAAAAGGGGGAATTTACACTTAAGGGGAGGTAATGTACATTTAAGGGGAGGCAAATGTACAAGTTTTACAAGTTTTTAAATCGGGTAAACTTAAGTGTTAAATCTGGTAGCTTGTGTGTCTTGCAAAGATTGGTTTTAGTCTCCTTTTTCTTGTTGTTAAACTAATTTTTGCAGAAAAGATTGGAATGAGATGATGTAAAGCCTTGCATTCGCTAAAATCAGTGTGTAAGTCCACTCTTTTGGTTAGGTCTGGTAAGTTTATGATTCGGCCTGGTTGACCATTTTAAGTCGGGTAGTGTTAAATTTATGACCGTTAGATCTGGTCAGAGTAATAAAGATTTATCTAAAATATTACCGTTGCACTATTTTCGGTAAAAAGAGATATTTATGAAGTATATAAGACTAAAATTTGATATATTTTATCTCCTTTTATTCTTTATTTGCTTCCAAATTTAAATCATCTTTATTTTGAACTCACGACTCTGTTTAAATGCAAATATTTTCAAAACCCTACCCTTCCTATCAACCAGACCTAAATCATTAACTCATCCATGGCTAACCTCAAGTTTGTGGATAAGCATAATCATGTCGGTTTCTTGAAGAAACCAGATCAAAGTGCAGGTTTCGAGGAGATTGTGGATTTCCTAAAAGGTTCTTACATTTGTTATTCATTAATTCATAATCCTACTATTTATCAGTCCCTTGTCAAGCAGTTCTGGAGGTCGGTTACCTCTGAGACTCTTGATGATGGGACCCCATGTTTAAGGGCAATTATAGATAAAAATGGTTTTACCATTACTGAAGCCTCCATTAGGGAATGTCTCCAATTGGATGATGCTTTAGGAGAATTTGATTTGCCTGGTGATGATATTTTGGAGGGATTGAATAACATTGGATACCCCACTGATGGAAGTTTTACCTTTTGGAAAAGTCATTTTACACCTCAGTGGAGGTTTTTAGTACATCATTTACTTCAGAGCTTAAGTCCCAAGAGTGGTGGATGGGATCAATTTGGAAGCAGAATTGCTTCTGCATTGGTTTGTTTATCACTTGGAAGGAAATTTAATTTTTCAAAACTAATTTTTGAAGGAATGGTGAAAAATGCTAAAGACCCTAAATTTTTAATGTATCCACGATTTTTGCAAATGGTCTTGAATTATGAAACTAAGGATAAAGTGCCTTACATCAGTGTGGCCTTTACTCCAAAACTTTTTGCAAATATAAAAAGGGGTTTTCAAGGGGTACATAGACCTTTGCTTGCTGCTATGCTTGGTACTAACAATGCAGGTACATCTGGAGCTGCACAAGTGCAACCTGATGAAGAACAAGCCCAAGCATCATCTAGGTCTGCTACACCTACATCTACCCCTACTCCATCATCTCAACCAGGTCCCTCACCATCTGCTGAAAGATTACCTACACCTATCCAACAATCTTCACCTTCACAACCAAATGTTCCAAGTCCTGCAAGGGAGGAGGAACAGGCACCCATCACTGTGGAAAATCTTCTCATCATAGTTCCACAACTGCAAAAGAAGATAGCCATTTTGGAATAGTCTAATGAGGCACTCAGAAAAGCTTATGTGACTTTGGTGCAAAAAGTAAAGAAAATGGGAGTGGCAATGAAGAAAAAGGGTGTTTCTTTTGATGATGAGGAGGGAGAAGCTGAAAATTCTTCCAAACAGGGGAGGAATTTGGAACAAGAACAAGATAATATTCTTCAAACACCAGTTCAAGAACCTCTAGTTCAGGATAATGTCACCACCATCAGTCCAGAGACACTGGAAGTAGCAGAAACTTTGGCTCAATCCATGGGCAAAATTAAACAGGATAGGAAGAGAAGAAGGTTAATTTTGTCTGCTGAGGAAGAGATTGAAAAGTTTGGGACAATGTCTGATGAAAAGTCTGGTGAAGGAAAGTCTGGTTCTTTAGAGTCTGGTAATGAACTTAGTTCTGGTAATGAAGAGCAACAATCTGCACAAAGAAAAGGAAAGCAGGTTGTGGATGAAACTTTAAAGCCAAAGAAGTCTAAGAGCAAAACAAGAGAAGAACTAGCATCTGAGGTTGAAATTGAGAGGATCAAGGCACAAAACATTGTTGATGAAGAGAGACAAAAGAGGCTAGATGCAGTTTATGCAAGACAATTGGCTGAAGAATATGATGATTTTACAAAGCTGCTCAATGTTGATGATGAAGTAAGAGCAAAATATGAGGAGCTTCTAACTATTGAAGGTTTAACTGCTGATGAACGAGCCAAACAGTTAGCTGACTTCATAAATGCAAGAGACAATGATGATACATTGGGTGGATTCTTAGAAAAGTTCAAGCTTAAGAAGAAATCAAAGATTCCCAAGAAGATGACTATTGCAGAAAAGAAACATGATATGAAGATGTATCTAAAGAATCAAATGCATCTATCTTTGGAACAGATGAAAGGGAAGTCATATGAGGAGATTCATATTGCATATCTCAAAGCATTTGAGAGAGATCAAGGTTATAAAGCTGTTGATTATGATGATGTGCAGAAATATTGTTTTCAGGGCAGGAAGGTTAAAGAGACTAAGCTTGTTATTGAACCTGATAAAATGGTTGATACACAACCTGAAGGTGAGAAGTCATCAGAAGAAGTGCAAGCTGAAGTAGTAAAGCCTATTGTGTTTCAAAGAAGAAAAGGTTTGGAAAGAAAAAGTAAATCCAAGAAAGTGGTTGTTGAAGAGGAATCTGAGGAAGAACCTTCATCTGAAGGAGCCACTATGGGAACAATTGAAAGTTCCAAGAAACCTGCTAAGATTGTTAACTATAAAATAGTTATGACTGGAGAAAGAGCTTCATATATGATTATTAGGGAAGATTATTCTAATATTATGTATATGAATTTTGCTGCTATTCTACATGATATATGCAGGGAGGATTTAAAGGAACTATACAAGGTGGTGAACATCAAATTCGGAGACAATCCACCTGAAGATGATGTTACAAGAGTCTTTTGGGGAAACTTGAAAGTAATTTTTGAGCCACCAACTGAGTCAAATATAGTGTGGAAACTCCCTGAACAGCAGAAGATCACCAGCTGGACCTACTTCTATAACTGCAAGGTACATTGTTTATCTGTTAAAGATGGTGATATTTATATGCTTGCAGAAGTGGAATATCCTCTGTCATCAAGTGTTTGCAAAGATATGTTGAACAAAAGGTTATCTGCTGTGAAGAAGGATGATGTATATGAGCAGATATTGGACTTAATAAAATTGCAGTCATTAAGGGATGTAGCTTGAGGATGTTTGAAAGAATTTTCACAAGTTGTTAAGTGAGACTATTGGAACTTCTCACTTGGTGGAGGTGCTTTGCACTAACACAACAAAAAGGTTATCAGTCCACCTTGTCTCATCAACACAAGGACTGGCTAATCCTGAGCAAACGGCTAACAGGTAAAGATTGCTCAAATCCGTTTATGGCTGACAATTTGCCAAAAATTGTATGGTATTCAACTCACCATATCTAAGATAAGTGAAGAGTTGGCTAGCCCACAAGGTTATGGCTTGTGGTAAAGGCTGTGGAAAACCATAAATGGTAATCAATTCACCATGATGAGGTGCTTTTCCATCAAAGAATTGGCTAGTCCAAAAGCAAACGGCTTTTGGTAAAGACTTAACAAATCCGTTGATAAGCTGATGATTTGCTAAAAATCATATGGTTATTAATGTACCATGGTCTTACACACCAAAATATTGGCTACTCTAGTGGTAATGGCTATTGGTAAGGAGATTTCAAATCCATTACATTTTCAATGATTCACCTCTCACAGATGGTAACACATTTGGAAGTGATGAGAATAGTCTGGAACATAAATAAATTTGATGTACATATAGTCAATGTTGTTGCAAAGACCATATCAGAATAGCTTATCAAGATTCAAGCTGCTAGAAAGGTACAAGAGCTAAATACAATTCAAAGTGTTCAAGATTCAATCCTCAGAAAGCTTAATCAGAAGAACTTGAAGTTCATGGAGCATGAAGATCAAGTTAGGGGAGGATTGTTGGGAATTATGATACGATTCAAGAGAAGACAACTTAGGTCTGGTAGTATATCAGAGTTAGGTCTGTCTTTGTAATTAGGTCTGGTAATGCAAAGTTAAGTCTGGTAGTATGTTTAAGTCTGGTTGACTTATAATGTTAAGTCTGGTCGTGAAGTTAGGAAAGTCTGTTAGAGATAAGTTAGGAAAAGATACAAAACGTGTAAGTATCTTTATAGAAGATTTGTGAATATCTTCTTAGTCGGTTAGCATTAGGGTTTCCTTGTGTTATAAAAGGATCCCTAAAGATTGTTAGTTCGGTGTGTGAGTTGTACGAGTTTCACTATTGTGATTACAAGTAATATACAAAGTTAGTGTTATCTCTGTGTGTGTTCTTCATTGTTCTTGTTAAGATTCCGCATTAACATCAACAATCGTCTAGGGTTTCTCACTTAGATTGGTTTGGATTTATCCCAACCATCTACTAGGTATTCAAGACTACTTAGAGATCCACATACAATTCGTGGACCAACAGATAGTGATTACTTTGATAAGTTTCCCACTGTAGAAGAATTAGCATGTCACAAGTACTTATTGCATGATCTTCGCCCATTCTTTATAAGAAGACTTCAAATTATTGCATATGGTAATCCCTCAAACATTAATATACCATTCAATCTAGGACACGTTCACGTGTGGAAAACTTATATAGACCTAAATTCTCCTATTAACATCATGACTAGGACATACTATAATTGGATAATGAAAAAGCCACTTTTACCTAGGCAAGATCCCGAAAATCCTAGAAAAAGAAGCAATTTTATTGGGAGGGTCAAAGGATTGCATGTATTCGTAGGGAATTTCACTTATGTAATGGATTTCTTGGTGGTGGAGGGTATAAGTTTGGCAATAGATCCTTGTTTATCCCATGTGGTATTAGGAAAGCCATTCATGGAAGTTTCTAAAATGACTTATGACCCATCCTTAGGGATAGTTAGGTTTACGGATGAAACCGACGAGATTGCCTACCAAATGCCGTATAAGATTGAACAATTCCGACTAATGCCAAATCTTGAAAAGGAACTCAAGCAATATGTCTACTATAAGAATGATGAGGATAAAAGAAGAGGTGTAGACTATGTGATGAAAAAGATACTTGGTTTTTACAAAGAATGTTTACAATTAGGCCTGAAATATAAAACCAATGGAGAAGATGAACTTGAGAACGTGACGGAGAAAGAAGTCATGTAATAGGCCATGACTTTGAGTCTAGCTACAAGACTCGTTAGTAAAGAAAATCGCTTCTTGGGAGGCAACTCATGTTTTATTGTTTGTTTGTTTGTTTTTATTTTGTTTGATTTCATATATATGCTCCATCAAAATTGTTTATCGTTCATGTTTCGAATATTTTGTGAGAATGCTTTATTTTGTTTTTAACCTCGTCTTAATTGCATATAAAGGTATTTTACAAAAAGATAAATGTAGGGAAGATTATATTGGTTTACAAGAACAAATTCGAACATAAAAGTTAACAATTTATGATTAGCATATATATTTGTGTGTTTTTTAGAATCAAATGCTTGTATCGAGTCACAATGAATGTTCTACAGTTTTTCAGGTTTTAATAATCAGGTTTTTCGAGAAATTTTCCAGAAACAAAACCCAAAAATACTGTCAGGTCATACCTGACGACGTCAGGGTCTACAACCCGACGGCGTCAGGCACTGTAGCAGCACAGTTTTCTAGAATTTTGTTTTTCTGCTAGAACTTAGTTTTTGAAAATTTTCAGAATTTTAAATTTTCAGGAATCTGTAAACATTTATTTTGCAAGCATTATATCTTACTTTGCTTTCTAGGAATTAGTTTTTATATATATAGTGTTTACCGCCGATTTTATGTGAGGTTTCGTGTTTGTTTTCTTAGTGAATTACAGGTTATATTGGACAAGAAGATAAAGATGAAGTATGATGAGCGTTTATTGCATTTATTTTCTTGGAGTGGGATTTAACCATGTTTTTACACCGTCCATGCCGAGCTAATCAGGGGAGTATTAGTTTCTCTAATCTATTTTATTTTTCCCTTTATCATAACTTTGATACTTTTCAAGAACATTGGGGACAATGTTTAATTTAAGTGTAGGGAGGGTAAAATGGGATACCTTAGAAACTATAACTTCGCTTAATATTTGTTTTGTCTTAGGGTAAATGTGTAATAAACTAAAAGAAATACTTGTTAGGGCAATTTTGGCACCATAGATAGAAATTCAACCCCCCTTCTAGTTTTCTACATATAGCTAGCACAAAAACCCTTCCACTCAAAAATTTCCACCCAAAAAATATGATGTTCGCCTTTAGATCTTTAGGAAAAAGCATTTACCTTTAATGTTTATGAGTGTACCGGTAGTATATAGATTCTAGAACTTGCATTTGTGATGCATCTCGAGATCGCTAGTGAGACTACATTCGTGTAGTTAGGATTTACTAAATGATAAGCGGCATTAGGATAACCCTTGTTTTAAACCTGTTTTATAATTACTTAAACGATGAGCCAAGTTACTTGACCAATAAAGTCAAATAATTCTCCCACACCTTTGTGATGTACTCACTTTTAGTACACGATACCCCTAGTACACCCCTCAGAGCCTATCTTTTTGCGGTTCTCGTGATATTTCGGTGGATTCTGAAATATTAATGAAGAGCATTGTTTACAATCCACCCCCAAATGTACACCCAAATCGCCTTAGCCTACCTTGTATACACTCACCTTTAGTGCATTATTGTTACAACATTTGTGTTAAAGCCTTTGTTAATTGTCTAATTGATTACATAGTTGCTAAGTCGAGTCCTATCTTGTAAATATAGTTTTGGGATGATTGGGACTCATGGGAAAAAGTACTAGTTGTTATGGAGTAATGGGGAAGATTATTACCCCCATATGTACGTTAATGTTTAAGGTACTCCACGTGTTTTGATTTTCTTGATTCAGGTCGTTAGTTAGTTTTTATTAATGTAAAAGTTCAAGTGTAGAGATGTTGCAAATAATCCCTTTGATGTATTATTTTGGATGGTAGGGCAAAAATGTATGAAAAAAAATAATAAATAAATAAATAAAAAGAAAAAAATCAAAAAAAATCGGAAAAAAAAGAGAAAAAGAAAAAAAAAAGTAGAAAAAGAAAAGTGAAAAAATATACAGACTGACCGGATCTACACACACTCCTTGTGTTAGATAGATACTTTGTATGATGTCTAGTCTAGCACGCAGAATTTACTAGCTAGCACTTAGAAGATTTATTTGTTTGTGTTTTGTATGAATTGAATGTAACAGTGAATGAACAATGCAAACAATAATTCAACTTTAACGATTCAATATTATTAATGAATAATACGAGTGATCTCCTATCACTAGGGTTTACAACCTTGAATCTTAACAAAACAATACGTACATAACCTTAAACCTAGGCAATCATTTTATAGACCAAGGATTCCTTTACAAGATAACTATCATCTAATCGTATAAGATATACACAATATCTTTTCTATAATTATCTTTTACAAAAACATAAACAGTACTAACAATCTCATACAACCGTACTAACTGTTCTTATCTTCAAAACTCATTAGCAGTACTAACTTCTACATTCAGCCGTACTAACTACTTAAGCTTAATTCCTAACAATCCTCCCCTAAACTTATGATTACTTCCCAAATCACTAAGTTTCTTCAAATTAAGCTTCATCTTCTATATGAGGGGGATTCTTCCAAACATCTTTCATAACTGTCTCTTACTACTAATCTTTCTTTGTTCTGCAAGGTTGAAAATCTTTGTTACCAACAAATCTGCCATTTCAGAATCTTCTTCAACCCTTAGTTTTGTATACAACATAGATGTTAAAACACTTGATCTGAGTGGATAATCTTTTTCCACTAACATATAGATTTCTATGCCATCCTTAGTAGAAACTCTGTGCACTCCACACATATCAAATAACTTCCAAGAGACATCTTCGATTTGTGCTTGAAATCTCCACATTGATTCTCCTCTATCAGGTTCATAAATCCTTTTCAGCTGCACCCATAACTCTTTATCTTTGTCTTCAGTAGGATCTTGAACTCTGAATCTTTCTTTTACTAAGCTCCACAACTGATTAAGATCTTCTCTATCAAAAACTTTTAGTAGATCTTCAAACAACTTATATCTCTCAGTAATACCTCCAAGTCTTATGATCTTCCATCCCATCATCCTTCCATCAGTGAAAACTTCCCAGCCAATGATAGGATATTTGACTTCTAATGGTTTGATATTTGTAGACTCTGGAACTATCACCATCATATTCTTGATTTGCTTATTGGTCAAACTTTCTTCACTAGACTTCAACTTCTTTGCACTATCAGATTCCAGAACTTGTGGTTCTCTTTTCTTTTTTTCTTGTGATATCCTCCTTGCTTGAAGTATTCAGTCTTGCATATGTTTCATAGAAAGTCTTTTCAATCTCAGCATCTGACCTTCCAGTAAAGTCACTCATCTTGTAATTTGCTTGATTCTTTAAATAATGCTTCATGAAACTGACTTTTTCTATCTTGGTAGGCAACTTTGTCTTGTATCCTGACTCTTGCCTTTCTCTAATTCTCTGCACTAAGTCATTCCAAGTAACTTCTTTGTTCTTTGACAAGATGAACTCTTTGAGTTTTTCTGACTTTTCTTCTTCACTTAATTCCTTGTCTTTAAGAATCATTCCAGCATGAGCTCTCACAATCAAATCAGAATCCAACAAGTATTGTAGTTGCTCATTGAACTCCTCTTGATTAATTTCTTCAGATCTTGTTCTATCCATGAATTCAGCTATATCCCTTACATCATCTGCAGCTATCTTCCTTGCTAATTCTGCATCTTGAGCTATCTGAGCTTGTTCATCAGCTAAATCCTTGTCTAGAATCTCTCTTGCTACTTCTGCATCAAAGTCTATTTGAGCCTGAGTTCTTGGTTTTGTTTTCTTGAGCTTTTCTAATACTTGAGCAGCTTCTTCTAGTATCATAGGCTTTTTACCCTTATCTTCCCTTTTTCTAGCATATTCCTCTTCAGCCGTAGTATCACCAGTTGGAACTGTCTCATGCTCTGTATCAGCAGTTGGAACTGCTTCAACAGTTGGAACTTCTTCAGCTTCTTGAGTACCAGTCTGAACTGCTTTATGTGTCTGTTCTTCTATTTCCATATCAACATTACCAGAACCCATATCAAATTTTTCTTCTTCATCTTCATTTTGCCTCCCCTGAGAACCTGATCCATCTCCCTTACCTTTATCTGATTTCCTCCCCTGTTTGGGAGAATCACCATCATCACCATCAAAATCATCTGAGTCATCATCATCAGAAGAATCCAAAACTACCTTTGCCTTTTTCTTCTTTAACTGCTCTTCAAGTTTCTTCACCCTAAGAGTCAATTTGGTGTAGACCTTGGCAAAATTCCTTTTGTGAGCTTTGAGTTCCTCATTGTTCTTCTTTAGTTCTTCCTCCAAAGTTTCTACCTTCTCAACTAGTTTGGTACACATTTCCATCAATTCAGTATGTGAAGTACTACCCTCATCACGTCTAGCTGTGTTACCTGCTAGGAGAGGTGAATCATGGGGAAAGGATCTAGGAATCACTCTGGGTGTTTCCCTTCTCCTATAAGTGATGTAAATTTGAGATGTTTGGGTTCTTTCAGTAGCTGAAGTAGATGTGTGATGGGGATCAGTTGGTTGTACTGAACCTTCACCCACTTCAGTTTGAAGCATTTCAGGAAACAATGGAACTATTTCACCTTGAAAAAGTCTACTAGCCATAGCCATGTTTTGAAAATTTTTTGATTGAAGGCTAGGAGTAGCAAAAGTTTCAGTTGGTTTTGTAAGCAGGTATGTCTTTTTATTCAAAAGAGTTTGAACAAACCTTGGATACATTAGAAACTTGGTTTTGCTGTGTACATTAGATGCCATACCCTCAAAAATAAATTTTGAAAAGTTAAAAACCATGTTTGTTGACAAACAAATGAGAGCAATAGCAATATTGCTACTAAACTGCTCCCAAGCAGTCTTTTTAGGACTTAAACAATGTAAAAGGGTATGTATCAAAAATCTCCATTGAGGTGAGAAATATCCTTTTTGAAAAGTTAATTTGTGTTCGGATGTATCATACCCCATTTTGGTAAGTTCTTGCCATATTTTAGTGTTGTGCATAGTGTTGATACCATCTGAGTCTTTTAATTTAAGATGTCTCCTAAGTATAGACTCAGTAACAACAAAAGATACACCATCCACTTCAGAATGAATTTCTAAGTCCCCATCTTTACTAGTCAAGACAGTAGCATTCTGCCAGAACTGTGTGATGTGAGAGACATAAAGAGTAGGAGAAACAGTTAGAGCATACCTTATGTGAGAGTGGTTTAGAAAGTCCACAATCTCATAAAATTTTGGTCCATCTCCTTCCTCTGTTTTCTCTAGAAACGCAACCTGATTGTGACGCTTAACAAATTCCAAATTAGCCATTTTTTATGATGAAGAGTGAAAGATTACAGCAATAAGATGATCGTTTAGAGTGGAATTGAAGTTTTATGGAGCCAATTGGGTTTTTATAGATACTGTTAGGGTTTTGAGAATTTTGGGAACGAGATAAATTATCTTGGAAAATATATTAAATCAATTTATGGTAAAAAGATAATTATCTTAAGAAAAATCCCTATAAGTATGCTTCAGAATAACGGTTTTACCCCAACGGCTAGAAATTAATTATTCACAGATTTTTACAACGGCTAGTTGAGCCGTACCAACTTTTAACGAACAGTACAAACTGCTGGAAAAATTTTATTGAGCCGTATGAACTTATTGAAAGGATTTAAAATACCATGACTCAAATATAGTTTTTAGCAAACTATCAGCTATCAACGGATTTGATATGTCTTTACCAATAGCCGTTTGCTTTGGACTAGTCAACTCTTCACACTTAGATATGGTGAGCTGATAACCATACAATTTTTGGTAAATTGTCAACCATCAACGGATTTGAGAAGTCTTTACCAGATACCGTTTGCTCTGGACTAGTTGATTCTTATGTGGGTTAGACATGGTGAACCAATTACCATTTGTTGTGTGCAAAGATCACACACTCAGCTCCAAATCACCATACAGTCCAAAACATATTAACTCCTTGATGCTTGTCATCCAAAACCTGCAAGTGTTAGTCCAAAAACAAAGAAACATGCCACAAAGAACTTGTCTCACAATATAAAAGTATATGACTAACATTGCACTCAAAAAGAAAAATTAATTTCCTTGTGGAACCCAAGCCAAAACAGACTTAGGCTTTCCTCTTGCATCAACATAATTCATTCTTTTCAAAACAATTTTAGCACCATTGGGTTTGATGGGTCTCCAAACCCAACATGCTGACTCCATTGCCCATATTTCCCTTAGCAGTGTTTTTATTAACACCAGTACCAATTACTTTGCTAGCAGTTGGAACTGCTGGCTTAGTAGTTGTTACCTTGGGTTTCCAAACTTGGTTTTTCACAACTTCTCTGTGATAAAAGGTTTTATTGCCAATCTTTTTTGCTGGTTTAAAAACTTGTGGAAAACTAGAAGGGGGGGGGGGTTGAATAGTTTTACGTCTTTTTAATTTTATTTTGCAAACTATGTTTACTTTTAAAAACATAGATTCGAATTTATGTGAACTCAACTCTTGAACAATATAAACAAATATAAGTAAATCTAAATAAACAATGCAAGTAAAGTAATGAAATGAAATGAAAGATAGAGATGGAAATATCTAACCGCGAGACAAAAGATTTATAGTGGTTCGGCTACAAGGACACCTTCCTTGCCCTACTCCACTCCCCGAGTACCTAACTCGAGAGTTTTCTTCACTATGTCAACAAGCTCCCTTATGGTGGAGAAAACCTTACACAACTTTCGCTTACACCGGTTTAACGACACAAAGCTAGATGTCGGGTTCTAATCGTAGCTAGAACCAATCTCACAACTTCTACACAACTTCTTCACAACTTATTCACAAAGGCTTCACGACTTCTTCACAACTTCTTCACGACTTCTTCACAACTTATTCACAACGGCTTCACGACTTCTTCACAACTTCTTCACGACTTCTTCACAACTTCTTCACACTGGCTTCACAACTACTTCACAACCTAGCACTACTTATGTACTCTTCTACTTCTTTACACCTTCACTACTTACACACCTTAACTTCTTCACAACTTCACTACTTACACACTAATCTAGCCTAAGTAATTATGCTCACACCTATCTAACAAATATACACAACTTATACAAAAATGAATGAATGATTATACAAACAACTTAGGTTGCAAGATGATACTAAGTTGCAATACTTCTTCTCTTGTTGTTGAAGGAGTATTCTTCTTTTGCACTTGAATGGTAGAAGCTTGGATCACTTGGAAACCAATGCTTAAGAATATATGATCAAAGGATTTAGAAAGGATTTGGAAGAATAAGAAGAGATTTAGAATAGAAGGTTTGGGGTGCAAAAGGTGAGGAAAAAGTCCAGGGATGAACCAGTATTTATAGGCAAAATTTGACAGCTGGAGGAGCGGGGCGGTCCCCTTAAATAGGTGGCCGGCTCCCTTAAAATTAAGGGGGCCGCCTAGTAAAATTAAGGGGCCGCCCTACCCGAACGTTGCTCAGATTTGTCTTTTTGTGGGGAAGGTTTTTCTGGAACATTTTTGCCATTTTTGGTTGAAAATTTGAATTCATAAATTTATAATGGATTAAACATTTTTATTAAATACCAAAAATGATTTTCTAAAAGATATAAAATGTTTGTGACATTCTATAAAAAATCAAGTGATTAAGAAAATGTTCCTTTGATCATATAATGCATTAAGCATTTGTTTATTCATACCTTAAGTGATTAAGTTGTAGAAATGAATATTTACAACTAAATACTTGTTTATTTAATAAGCTTATGTTTAATGAGTTTACATTTTGTGATTATCAAAACATAGAGATATCAAGAAGTATTAATAATGTTATAGGCATTATTTATATCAACAATCTCCCCCTTTTTGATGATTACAAAACTTAAACTCATTAAATCTAAAACATTAATTTTGGACAAGTATTTAGTGAGTTTATATTCACTTCTCCCCCTTTTTGTAGAATCAAAAAGGTTATGCCGATAAGTTTTAGATATGAAATTTGTCGGGACGAGAACTCCCCCTTGATGTGTGCTCCCCCTCGTTTGAGGGCATCAAAGAATCGAGATATGGAATACTTGCAAGAAAAATATTAGAAGCACAAGCATATATAGCAAAATATGGAATATAAGAACAACAATCATGGCAAACAACAATTATGGCAAACAAATATTAAGAACACATAGCAAGACATTCATTAATTTAAAGGTCCTAAATTGCCAAAGAGAGCTTTCAGACTTGCTTGCGACACGAAAGCTTGGAAAATGAAAATCATAAGCATATAGTATGCTTAGATGGTTGATGGTAGAGTGTTTGGGATGGAATTGGTTGAGTGAGGGTAAGAATGTTGGATTAATAGAGGTATATTTTTGGAGGTGGAGATTTTGGAGGTAGAGAGTTTGGAGCGGAGTGGGTTGATTGAGGGTTAGAGTGTTGTGCTAGTGGAGGTGTTGTGCTAGAGTTTGGAGTGGAAGTACGACAAAGACAATAGTTGACATGATTATCAACTTGATTCAAGTTGTGTGGGTGAGGTAAGCAATTTGAGTAGAGTGAGGATGGAGGTTGGCCCTTGTTGTGTTGTGCGAGGTATATAGCAAGGAGATCACAAAGGTCATGGATTTGGTTTATATCTTCACGGAACCTTTCCTTTTCCGTGAGAATGTGGATTTGATCATTTGGTGGAAGTGGATGAAATTGAGGTGTGTGGTTTGAGGTAGAGTTGGATGTTTGACCAATATGATGAGGGTTTTGAAAGGTTTCATTGAGATTAGTTTGAGGTTGAGATGTGTAGTTTGGAACGAAGATGGAGGTTGAGGTTATTTTGTGATGAAGGAGGGCTAGAAGGGAGTTGATCAAATCTTGCGTTGAGCAAGGTGTAAGGCAAGAAGAGCACAAAGATCATGGGCTTCTTTAAGTTCTTCAATGAACTTCAAGTGTTTGGAAGAAGGTTATGATGGTGGTGTGTGGTTGTTATTTGGGATGGATGTTTGGATATGCAACATAGAAGAAGCATGTGAGTTGGTGGGAGATGGTGGTGATACTCTTGGTGGTGGAGACATTTGTGAGCTTGGGTAATCATGAGTGGATGAGGATGGAGATATGGAAGAAGAGGATATTCCAAGAGTGTTGAGTGTTTTGGATGGTTCATTGGTATGTTGAATAAGATGAGAGGTGTTGTGAATGAGATTGGATTTGTTGTTTTGGGGTTGATCATGCTCTTCATATGAATCATATGAGTGAGATGAAGGTGTATTTTTGGGAGTAAAGATGGATGGTTGGTTATTATGATGAGGTTTGTGAAAGGGTTCATTGGAATGAGCTTGAGGATTGGGAGTATAATTGAGAACAAATGTGAGTGGAGGTGTTGGTTGTTTAGCCACATCATTTGTAGTGATGGACTTGTTTCGGGGGTTTGGTTTTCTTCTCCAAATGGGTTTTTCGGTCATCCTTGCTAACCTTGAGGATTTTGGCTTTGGTTTGATGGGAGATGGCATGATGAGATGATGGAAGATTATGAGGAATGGGAGTGATTATAGTGTAGGATTGATGGGATTTAAGGAATGGATAAAATTTGTTGGATGGATTGGAAGTGAATTTTGGGAAGTGTAGGATGAAATGGGCTAAAAAGTAGAAAAGGAGACAGCACTTTCGACCATCAGATGGCCGGTCCCCTTAAATAGGGGCCGGTCCCCTTAAACATTAAGGGGGCCGCCCATCTGTAGGTTCCCAGATTACTGGAAATGGGTTTTTGGCAGAAAATTGTAGAAAGGGTTGTGTTTTTGGGTTTAATTTCAAGCAAGTCCAACTCTTTGAGGCAATTAAGCATGTAATAGATATTTATGCAAAACATGTTAATTAAAGAGATTAAGCAAACACGTAATTTCATCTAGCATGTAAACATACTCATCAAGCAAATAATATATATGGACTAGGAAACAATACACTACACCAAGTATTTTCTTAATTATATATAAGTGGGAAGATTAATGAACTATTTGATGGATCCTAATGTGTGCCTATGTGCAACAAATAGGAACTTAAGATAGCATGGACTTCTAGACTTGTTACAAACAAAATCTTAATAGACAAGCCATGGTCCGCTTGATTTGACTTTGTTCACTAATAAATGTCATGTACATAAATATAAATGACAAATATGAGATCACCATGCATGATCTAAAGAAATGTTTTTAGCATTATTCAACAATGTTTGAAAGTGGGTTTTTATGTAGATGTGAAAGTTATTTGAATAAAATAGAGTGGGTTTTATTTCAAAAATGTGTTTATGAAAAATGGGTAAAAAGAAATTCCCAATCTTTGAATTTGATCAAAATAGAATTATGGACATAGATAAAGAAGAAAAATGAGATAGTAAAACATGTTAATAGAAAAGTGAAATAGTCATCTAAAAAATCATTTTTCCAAAATGTGAAGTTTTTTTTATATTTTTAAAGATACTAGATTTTTGACAACAAATACCATTAATCCTAGATTTAAAAAAAAATGGTTGTTAAAGATCTCATGCTCAAGGGAATTGGTTAAGGCTATTGTCACATGCTACCCTTTTCTACATATCCTATGGTCATAAGGAAGTGATGATGAAATTCTATATGTTTGACGCGAGAGTGTTGAATGGGATATAACCTAACATCTATAGCTCCTTTGTTGTCGCACACTTATCTAACTTGATGCCATATTCTACGAGAGCTTGTTTCATCCATAGTTTTCTAACACGAGAAATATAATCTTACTTCTATTTTAATGATTAATCTACTTAACTCATTTCACTTCATCACCATGAGTTTTCTAATAGTGGACATAGAAGATTTCCATTTTAAACGTTATAGCTTAAGAGGGCCAAAGGGAAAAGAACAAGTAATTCTAGGTTCTAAGTAGATTCATATAAGCTATTATGTGTATATATATATAACTAGGCATTATGAGCTAAATAGGCATGAAACAACTAGTCATTAATCTAAGCATATATTATAGCAATAAACTTAAAAGGAAAGCATACCTTTTAGTCTTCAGTAGATTTTTCTTCAAACGCTTCAAGGTGTCATATTGACTTATGGAAGCCAACCATAGATGAGTTTCCGAATTATTCAATGAGTGACGATTTAGCCACATGGTCCCCATTGTCCCATTTGTCCAAAATTATTTGAACCAAACATGGTTTGCATTTGCATGTATGGTGAAAGTATTCCCCAAGGGTTGAAACTTGGTTGAAGTGAATAATTCCACATTGGGTGATTATTATTATTAGGAAAGTTTTGTCTACTTTGATTTCTTCTAGGTTGAGGGGTTTTAGACCGAGGATGAGGATTATTTGGTCTAATTGGAGGTGGAGTTTTAGATCTTAATTTCGGTTTAGAAAATCCGGTTTTGGCTTTCAATGATGGTTTATAAAAACTTTTTACTTCCTCATCACTCGCAATAGGTATTTTTCTATCTTTTATAAGTATATACTTAGGTTTCGACTCTAATGGTTTTTGTTTACTATATTGACATTCAAACTTTACATTTTTATTTTCACTAGTTGAAACATTATTTGAGTTGAATCCTAGACCGGTTTTATCTCTTGAAGTTCCTTGAACACTTATTATTTTCTTAAGTGAGTTACTACTATTTTTAAACTTGTCAAGTTTGGAAATTTCATCATTAAATTTTTCGTTTTCATTTTTGACCTCTAGACATGTTTTACATTTTATAAAAACTTCTTTTCCTTTTTCTAAATGTTGTAGTTTAATTTTTAATTCAAGTACTTCATTTTCTAATCGATTATTAATATGTTTTAGTGATTTATTTTTATCTATGACTTTTTGACCTAATTTGCATAACCTATTATATTCATTATCTAGGTCTTTTTCGTCTAATGATTAATTTTTGTCACTAAAGTATTCGGTTTTGGAAAGTACCTCATTTGATGTCTTTGCCATAAGACATTTTTCGTCGTTTGCTTTGTCCGCTTTGTCTTTGTCGCTATCACTCCATGCTCCGCTAACAAAGGCGCTTTGGTAATCATAACCCGGTGGCTTTGGACATTCGCCAATGAGATGGTTTTGGCTTCCACATCTAAAACACTTTCTTTTCCTGTAGTTATCATTCCTATTTCTTTGAAGCGATCTTCTTTCATCTCGTGGTTGTCTTGTGAATCTTCCTCGTCTCTTGAAAAATTTCTTGAATTCTCTTACGGCCATTGCATATTCTTCATCTTCACTATCGTCACTCGAATCGTCATCATCACTAAGTTCCTTTTTGGCTTTTAGCGCAAAAGATTTGATTTGATCTTTCTTGCTCTTGACCGTTTCCGAGTCTCTCTTTATAATTTCTTCGTGGACCTTTAAGTTGCCGATAAGTTCATCAAGCGATAGCGTCATCAAGTTCTTTGATTCTTCAATAGCCGTGACCTTCGCGCGCCATTTTGGATGTAATGCCCTAAGAAATTTCCTTACACAATTTTTGCTAGAAAAAGTCTCATCAAGTGCTTTAAACTTGTGATAATAGTGTTAAATTTAGCAAAAGCATTATCTATTGATTCCTCTTCCGGAATCGTAAATTGTTCATATTGTTGAACAAGAAGATCTATTTTATTATCTTTGACTTGACTATTACCTTGGTGAGTTATTATTAAGGAGTTCTAAATTTCTTTTGCGGTTTCACACATAAAGATCCTTTCGTATTCTTTACGTGGTAACGCATTATAAATAACAATTTTTGCCTCATTATTTTTAGCTAGTTTCTTTTTCAAATCATCATTTTGTTTTTCAAAAGGTACAATTTCATCTCTTTTAGTTAAAGGATTATTTTGAATAGGGGGAAAATCACCATAGGTAATAACATGCCAAAGATCAAGATCTTTTAATTTCACATAAGTTTCGAATCTATTTTTCCAATAAAGAAAACCATCACTTTCAAATAGCGGTGGTCTTTACATAGATTGCCCTTCTAAATATTTTTCCGATTCCATAGATCGATTCAAGTTTTAAAATACAGTTTATTTTAAAAATCTTGTTTGACGTGGCTCTTGATACCAATTGTGGAAAACTAGAAGGGGGGGTTGAATAGTTTTACGTCTTTTTAATTTTATTTTGAAAACTTTGTTTACTTTTAAAAACTTAGATTCGAATTTATGTGAACTCAACTCTTGAACAATATAAACAAATATAAGTAAATCTAAATAAACAATGCAAGTAAAGTAATGAAATGAAATGAAAGATAGAGATGGAAAGATCTAACCGCGAGACAAAAGATTTATAGTGGTTCGGCTACAAGGACACCTTCCTTGCCCTACTCCACTCCCCGAGCACCTAACTCGAGAGTTTTCTTCACTATGTCAACAAGCTCCCTTATGGCGGAGAAAACCTTACACAACTTTTGCTTACACCGGTTTAACGACACAAAGCTAGATGTCGGGTTCTAATCGTAGCTAGAACCAATCTCACAACTTCTACACAACTTCTTCACAACTTATTCACAACGGCTTCACGACTTCTTCACAACTTCTTCATGACTTCTTCACAACTTCTTCACACCGGCTTCACAACTACTTCACAACCTAGCACTACTTATGTACTCTTCTACTTCTTTACACCTTCACTACTTACACACCTTAACTTCTTCACAACTTCACTACTTACACACTAATCTAGCCTAAGCAATTATGCTCACACCTATCTAACAAATATACACAACTTATACAAAAATGAATGAATGATTATACAAACAACTTAGGTAGCAAGATGATACTAAGTTGCAATACTTCTTCTCTAGTTGTTGAAGGAGTATTCTTCTTTTGCACTTGAATGGTAGAAGCTTGGATCACTTGGAAACAAATGCTTAAGAATATATGATCAAAGGATTTAGAAAGGATTTGGAAGGATAAGAAGAGATTTAGAACAGAAGGTTTGGGGTGCAAAAGGTGAGGAAAAAGTCCAGGGATGAACCAGTATTTATAGGCAAAATCTGACAGCTGGAGGAGCGGGGCGGTCCCTTAAATAGGTGGTCGGTCCCCTTAAAATTAAGGGGGCCGCCTAGTAAAATTAAGGGGGCCGCCCTACCCGAATGTTGCTCATATTTGTCTTTTTGTGGGGAAGGTTTTTCTGGAATATTTTTGCCATTTTTGGTTGAAAATTTGAATTCATAAATTTATAATGGATTAAACATTTTTATTAAATACCAAAAATGATTTTCTAAAAGATATAAAATGTTTGTGACATTTTATAAAAAATAGAAAATATTCCTTTGATCATATAATGCATTAAGCATTTGTTTATTCATACCTTAAGTGATTAAGTTGTAGAAATGAATATTTACAACTAAATACTTGTTTATTTAATAAGCTTATGTTTAATGAGTTTACATTTTGTGATTATCAAAACATAGAGATATCAAGAAGTATTAATAATGTTTTTAGGCATTATTTATATCAACAAAACTATTTGTGCACCTTGAACTGTTGGCCTTGGGTGGACAGGTCTAATAGGTCTGACAGTTTGAACTGCTGCTCTATCAGTATGAACTTCTCTTGGTCCAGACCTTAAAAGAACTGATCTAGGTATCATTCTAGTGTTTGTTGTGTGAGTGGGTGGTCTAACAGTGTTCACCCTAGGTCTTGAATACCTTTTTACCCATTTATCACAAAAGGCTGCAAGATGGTCAAAGCTACCACAAGAGTAACAAGCTTTCCTATAGCAGAAAAAATCATCACCTAGTTGGTGAGATTTGAGGTCATTCTAATTCCTTTGGTTACCTCTGGGCTTGTTTGTGGTTCTATACATTTCTGCATACCTAACTGTTGGTCTAAGAGGTTTAGCATTTGATCTAGGCCTAACAGTCTCAGTTTTAACCATCTTTGGAACTTTTGGTTCCTTCACCTTAACACTAATAGGCTTAACTTCAGCCTGATCATCCTCATCATCAGAAGTCCAGTCCTTAATGGTTGGAGCATCTGAGTCCTTAGCTGAGGACACCTTATCCTCAGAAAGTGAGGCATCACTTGCACTCTCATACACAGGTTTATCAACTACATTCTCTTTAGGTTGAGGACCATATTTAATCTCAGGTAGTTGAAATTCAGGAAGTCCTGTGTGTTCTAGGTCTATGCCTGGTGGTGTTGGAATTCCTCTATAGGGAGGTGGAACTGACTTATAACCTAGGCCTGACTTAGCTTTATTGAGGATCTGACACTCAACAATCTTACTAACACCCTGAGTTGCAAATTCTAGTGTGTCAACAGTTATTTGAATGTTCTGATTTGCTTTCTTAGCCTGTTCCAGCTCATGTTTTAACACACTAATCTCATTTTCTCTAAACATTAAATCTCTCTTAAGAACAGCTACAGTATCACTAAAGGTAGACTCATTTTCTTTAAAGTGTACTATCTGATCTTCTAACACACCTAGAGCTCTTTTATGATTAGCTAAATTAAAAGCAGTTTGGGTTAGCTCTATTCTCTATGCATCATATCTATTCTTAAGGGTTTCTAGATCTTTTAATGCTTCACAAGATTTAGAACACTTAGAAACTTGTACCTCAGAGTCTGAAAATGCCATGAGAGCAATCTCTGTAGATGCTTCTGCTTCCTCCTCTTCTTAAACAAATTCTTCTGGATCTTCTAAAACAAACTATCAGCAACCTGTCTCTGATACCACTTGATCGGATCTACACACACTCCTTGTGTTAGATAGATACTTTGTATGATGTCTAGTCTAGCACGCGGAATTTACTAGCTAGCACTTAGAAGATCTATTTGTTTGTGTTTTGTATGAATTGAATGTAACAGTGAATGAACAATGCAAACAATAATTCAACTTCAACGATTCAATGTTATTAATGAATAATACGAGTGATCTCCTATCACTAGGGTTTACAACCTTGAATGTTGGTCCCTTTACACGATTAGAGTTAACTAGAAAGTTAATCTATTTGTGTTTATGACTAATACAATGTTTAAGGTTAATTCTAACAGTTATAAAACGTGAATATAAAAACGACAATATTTTTCAACGTTTAAATTCTTATTAGAAATAATTCCAAGAATCTATTACCCAAGTGTTTTGCGGAACAAACACTTGGGATTGAATAGACAAGGGTATGAGGTGTCTCCTATCGAAACTTAAGTTTTGCTTAAGTGGTAACAATATACCCACTGAGCTATCTCAGTGAGTTGTATACTCTTTGTAGGAGAGAAGTTACTTTGTAAAAGTTCTAAGCTTTCAATATACAAAGCACACTTTAACTTCTCTCCCATCTGATCTATTTATACACAAGTAATCTAAGTATAAGTGATTAAATTTAATACAAGTTGTTGAGGTTGCGTGTCTGACAATTACAAATAGTAATTGTCATTTCCAAGAACCAATAGGAAAGGGCTAATAAGACTTTGGGAGTTGTTGGCTGACACTCCATGACTTTTAGCCGCAATAGGGAAGGTTGGATCTGACAAGAGAAGAGTGTTGGGCTGACACTTTTATCTTCTCAGATCTTTTCCCTATTGTTCCCGCCTTTTCTTCAGGCGTTGGTTCTTCAGTCTTCAATCACTTTGTTGTTGAGGAGACTGGGGTTCAGTGAGTTCTTGTCCAACACTCACTGAACCATAATCTTCTTCTTTGGCTTAAGTCTTACTCAGGGAGTACCGCCTTCCTGAGTAGTGAATACTTCTTCTTGAATTCGCCTTAAGCATCCTGAAGATGACTCACTGAGAGGCTGTTCTCTCAGTGACTTGAATTGTTCTCGGTTTAAGTTAACACTTAGTTAATTTGTGTCCAAATCATGTTTGAAGCATTCTTGGGTTTTTCATGACCCAACAATCTCCCCCTATTTGGATATAAATTATTCCTAAGTGTTTTGATCAGATATGAGTGAGCTAAAGACTTCTACTCATTCTGAATGTACTAGAATGTAAATAAGGACACTGAAATAATAAAAACATCATCTTATTGATATCATTACAAGTCCTATCAAAACTAAGTACAAAAAGGGATAGTGGTAGGTATTCAGGCAGATCAATCAGTTCAACTTGATTCCAAGGGCTTCAAGCTTGGGCTTCTTTGACTGCAGCTCTTGTTGGTCAGGATGTTCATTGATTTTCCTTTTAAGATCTTGACAAAACTTCACATTTTTAGGACTCTTGAGTGGAGAGGCCATCATTAGAAAGCCAAGCATTGCTTTGATCCCTGATAAATCGATATCACTCCACCTTTGGAAGGCTTTGTCACCGAACTCATCAATGAAGAACAAACCTCTTTCAGGTTGTTCAATGACCATATTGTTCCTGAAAGGAACACCTTCAGGGAAAGCCCTATTGTAGTCAAGACCAGGAATCTTGATCTCAGGCTCAGCTTCTATCTTCTTTCTTTTCCTTGAAGAAGACTGAGAGGGAGCTGGTTGTGCTGATTCAGGAAGAAGAGATGGAGTGCCAAGTTCCTGAGGTGCAGCTGCCAATCTTTCGTACCTCTGACTCAAGGACTTCAACAGGCTAGGGACCACAACATTTGATTTCTTAGCTATTAATGGACCCAACTCATCCAACTCTGTGATCCCAAAGTCAGCGAATCTGAAGGGGGTATGAACATCAAAGTTTCTCTTGTCAGCCCCTCTGTAGACAGTGACAACGGCCGGATTGGTGTTTCGTTGAATATGAACATCAGTGATTGGTTCTGGCTTCAACCTGTCAGTCATATACCACTGATATTTTTTAATCCTGTTCTGCCTGATCTCTTCAGCCCTTTTATTCCTTTCCTCCCTTTTCTTCCTGAGAGTGGTCATCTCCTCAGACTGAGCTTTCACAAAGGTCATACCACCTTCTCTTCCTGAGAGATCCTTAGCCTCAAGACCAATTTTCTCAGCCTCTTCATGAACAACCTTAATTATAGCAGGCTTGCTCACCTTCTCTTCCTCCTTTAACTTCTTCTTTGCTTCCTCTTCCTGAAGATAAGCACTGAGTTCATCAGCTGTGAAGTGGTGAAGGACTCCATCAATTTCATATGGGATCCTGATTGGTGATTCAGGATCCTTTGCAACCGAGATCGGTGCTGGTTGAGGCTCAGGTTCAGTGAGGATGCCTTTGCCTTTATCTTGATGGGTGGAAGAGGCTTCAGGAATCTCCCCCTCAGTGTGAGAAGGAGGTTGTTAGCTTGGGACTCTAGTGTCTTTCTCCCCTTCAACTGTTGCTTGAGCCATGGTGATAGCAAGAGTTGGAGTCACTGGAGCAGCAGGACCTTTAAAAGCCTGATAGATCTCAGTCATCATTGATTTGATGTCCGAGGTGTCTTTCTGAAGAGATGAGATCTGATCAGCCAGAGATGCCTGAGAAGCTTTGATGCCTGACATCCTTGACCCAAGAGACCATGCCAAGGATGTAGAAGATTGTGCCCAAGTACCCAGATGTTTTTCCTGATGACCCAAGGAAGTCCTGATTGAGTCCAAGGAAGAGGTAAGACCCTGAATTTTAGAATCCTTCATTAAGCTGAGAAGATCACTGAATTCAGCTGATTGCTTCTGGTAAGTCTCAGCAGCCTGAAGGACCTTCTTGTTGAGTACGGGGTCATCCTTGACAGCTGTTTGAATAGTTCCAAGGCTTTTGGTGATGCCTTCAAGGGTAAGATTGAACTTATGGAAATGTAGATCAATAGCTGTCAGGGAGTGTTTGGTGTCAGATTGGATTTCGATCACATCATCATGAAAACTTTCAACATCTGCCTTCAGGTTGGCATCACTACTAGAAAAAACAGCTATTCTTGACTCCAAATGCGAGTCAAGAAGAGGCTTTATGACGCGCAAATGCGAGTCAAGAATGGACCCGTCATAAAGCTTCATGACTCGCATTTGTGCGTCATCCCTCTATGACGCGCACTTATGACCCACGTTTTATAACTCTCCTTTTTGCGTGTCATAACCTAATTTTTTTTATGACCCACGTTTTATGACTCTCCTTTTTGCGTGTCATAACCTAATTTTTTTTTAAAAAAAAAATTAATTTTTTCCAGTTCCTAATTTTCTATTAAATGACAATTAAAAACCTGATAATACAAAATTAAAAACAAAAATATCAAAATAACGCATTTCATATATATATATCAAAACAATGAGGTTAATTCAAGTACTAATTCATGATAAGTCACAAGTTAATTAACGACAAAAATTATATATCGATAGCAATTCACAAGTTAGTTTGACAGCTTCCACATTGACCACCGAGTATACAACAAGACTACCCGAGTCATCCGTGCAGCTCTCCTGAAGCAGTAGTTCAACCATTGCTGGTTTTGGCTCCTTTTCGTATTGCTCGACCCACGATTTAACCGCTTGAGGAATAAGTCTCCCATTCCCTTTAACCACATCTAAAAAAGAGAAAAGATAGACAAATTCAAAATACGTTACACGTCAATAGAATACTGCAGACATGCCAATTGTTCAATCAGTCTGCTGTCTAACTAGGGGCAGGGCAAAAACATGTCTGTTCAAGGCCTGAGAAAACTGCTTAGATTAAATCCTAAAATCCAAATAAAAATAAGGAAGGCTAGATAAGCTGGTCAACTTACTAAGTACCAAATTACAGCTTATAACTACTATTATCTAAGAAACTAAAAATCACACAAAACTGATGAAACTGGGGAAAAACAAATTAATGATAACTAGCTAAGTCAGACCACTAAGGTGTGGTGCAGGGCAGACTATGGTTCACTGAGGTCTTTTGCAGACCAAAATAAGGCACTTAAATTCCATAGAGTTAAAATTAGTACAAATAATTCAATAACCATAAACTTAAGAGCCGTTCAGTTTATCTCAAATTGCTCCATTTCAACTGTAGTTGTCATGGCAACACTTGTAAACTTTTAACAAGACCCTCACCATGTGGAATGTCATGTTAATATTAAAAATTAAGATAAAAATTTTATAGCCTAGGAAATACTGTAGTTAAAGAAACAAGATTAACAATTTAGATCTAGAATGTGCAAATATGCTCATGCAACAATCAATCCGTATGAATATGTAAAACATTTCTGACCTAGTAAGGTTTACCTGCTTATATTCGTTCACAAAGTAGCAATGAGGGAGATGAACAAGCTTCTCAGAGTAAATATGAGCAAACCGAGTTGGAGAGACAAACTGCCACAGAAAATTAGACAACTCAGCATACACTAGCGGGGAAGCAAACTAAGGGGAAAAGATAACAGAAGTTGTCTTACTTCATCAGTAACCAGATACTGTATATAGCTAGCACCAGTTGTACCAGGGAATCCCATATATGACACCTGAATGGGAGCAGGCTGCAGAGCAAAGATTTCATTTCTAGCCCCCTGAAATATCAAATAAAAAATGTTAAACTTGAGGTTCCTGTATACAATCTAAAACAAAATGCATAAATAAAAAAGGTTCCACAGATCATTAATAACTTTAAACAACAAATTAGCGTGGCAACGGAGTGAAAAACACAAAGGATTTTAGAAACAACAAAAACTCAAGAGATACAGAACTTTGTCTGAATTAAAATCGTCCAATTTTCTATGTTTTCCGTTATTACCCCTTTTATAACCCAGAAAACGTATGAATAATATTGACCAGTCAGTAACATCTAATCAGTTATGACAAAAAAATAACACCTTAAGCGCCAAGGTTTTTATACTTTAGATTATTGACAACTTTCTCAATAATCTCCTCTGCATCTCTCTTGCCTGAATCGTATAACACACTCATAAGCACACTAAAAAAATACTCAGCATATCTCACAGATATACAGATTCGGGTCTCATGAACCCTAATTTCAAAAGTTAACCAAACACGAAATTGACTCATGAACACCACGAATTGATGATTAAATTGAACATATAACACATTAAAGTACCTGATTCATGGAAATGTGGACCTGAAATCGAGAGTGGGACTGTGGTTGACTAGCAAAGAAAACCAACAAGGTATAGTGGCAGAGAAGAGATTAGGGTTATAGCGGTTGTGTTATAGCGGCAGAGAAGAGAGATAAGTGGGGAGTAGTGAAAATAGTGGGTGACCTAGATAAGTATGGAGATAAGTATGGAGGGACAATGAAAATCATTTGATTTTGGGGAAAAAAAGTGGGCGGGAGTTAGCCAAAAATGTGATTATGACCCATATGTTATGACGCTTCTTAAAGCGAGTCATCCCCAATAGAAAATTTACTCGTTATGACTCTTATTTTATGACTTTGCTATTTGCGCGTCATCTTGTAGCGTGCGTCATAAAATGCGAGTCAAGGATAGACCTTTTTCTAGTAGTGCATAGTGAACAACAGCTTCAGTGTGATGATCAAACATCTCATTAGTGAGACCAGTGAAAAGAGCTCTGTTGGTCTTCAGTAGGAATTTGACCAATTTTCTTTCAGTGAGGGGAAGAGAGTTATCATACTTTTGGAGGATGTCCCCAGTATCAGAAGAATCAGAAGATTGAGAACCTGACTCTTCACTTTGGCTTGAAGATGACTGATGTGATTGTTCAAGTTGTTCAGGTTGTACATCAGTTTCCTTATCCTCACCTGCCTAAAAAATTTCCTCTTCACTCTCTTCCCTGAGCTCTTCATCAGACTCAATAAAAGCCTGAAAGTCCCCCATGGACTCAATACCCAAAAAAATCAACCGGCTCCTCTTTATAAAAAGACTTGCCTTCAGTTTGGTCAGGTTCTGACCCCGTTTTCATAATAACTGAGTGGGTTTGCTCAGCCTGACTAGCCATAATAACTGGGGTAACACCAGCCTGGCTTTTGGGGGCAGTTCCTGAGAGAATTGGACCGCCTGAGGGGTTTATGGGTTCCGTATCAGCGGGTTGTTTCTTTCCCTCTGAGTCTTTGTCCCCCTTAGCACCTTCAACCACTGATGGGTATTTTCCAGTGGTATCACTAGGTACTGATTGTAAAAGTTTGTGGACCCCCTTCTCATCAGGATTGTGCTGTCCGTCAGGGGATTTAGGGTCCTTTTCTCCCTGAGATCCTGAGGGTGATTGCTCAGGAACGTTAGCGGGATGTGAATGTTTGTGGGTCCCCTTCTCAGTAAGGTAGTACTGCCTTACCGAGGATTTAGAACCCTTTCCTCCCTTGGGAATTGATTGTTTTTTGACAGTTCCTTCATCGGGATGTGAGGGGGTGTGGGTCCACTTCCCAGTAGGGTGGTGCTGCCCTACCGAGGATTCAGGACCCTTTCCTCCCTTGGGTACTGATTGTGATTTATCAGTACCTTCATCGGGATGTGAGGGGGGAATGCTTCCTGATCCCTCTGACTTGTGTATGTCAGTTGAACCATGTGGAATGGGTGTGCCCGAGGTCACTGAGGATGATTGCTCAGTGACTTCCGTTGGCCTTTGTTTTGAGGTCAAGAGGGTCTCAGAAATGGGTGTCTCAGAGGTCTCGGCCTTTTTCAACCTCTTTTTAAGTTTGAGTTGGTTTTGAGGATCAGTCTCAGTGGCGAGTGGCTTGGGTCTAACCACCTGGCTGGACTGATCCTTCTTTGTCTTCTTTACCTTTTTGGTCGGTGAAGGAACTGGAGAGATAGCGTCATTACCCTAAATGATTGATTGCATGTATTCAGTCAGGGCAATATGTGTAACCTCACTGATGCTACTAGTAAAGTTTGACTTGTGCAGGACGTCAGGCTTCGTACCTTCTGCATCAGGCCTCACATAGTCAGAACCAAGTAGGTCCTGAAGCACATAGGAAACAAATCTAGGATAGGACATATGCCTTTGCCTATGTTTTCCTGAGAGCTTAGCAACAAGGTCTCGGAAGATTATTCCTCCGATGTCAATTTTTGTACCCTCAAGGAGACTGAACAACATCAATTGTTGTGATGAGTTCAACTGCTCCGTAGAGGATTTATTTCCACCCAGGACCTGAATGACAAATGTCATCAGTATCCTCCAAATAGGATGGAACCATGTTTTGACTACTGGAGCCTTCTCCAGTAAGCCCCCAGCAGACGTTGTAGGACGTCTGGGGTCGTGGGGTGCTAGAAAGATCAGTTCATTCTTTATGTCCTGATCAGTAGGGTTGGGTGCAAACTCTTCAGCAAAGTCAAGGCCTGTGGCTTTGATGAAGGTTGAGTAGTCAAAGGAGTGGGTTCTACTCCCATTCATCACCGTGAAGGTGATGATTGACTCTTTGGTGTCTTTGGGGCTGGTAGCCACAGCCGTACACCAGAATTCCCTCAAATAGTCATGATAGATGACTGAGGGGGTGTGGGTGAAAGCCTTTGCAAGAAAACAATTACGAAGAAATTTCATAACGTTCTTGTAGGCTGGGTAGATTTGTGGATACGAGAAATTTCCCACCACATTGTTTTTGGTTAGGTCTACACCCTCCATTGTGAAATCCACATTAGGGGCGTATTTCACAGCTTTAGAAGAAGCCATTTGTGGGTAAGTCTGGGTTTGACTAAGGTTTATGGGTTTCTAAAGCTTAAGAATACACACACAATTTGTTTTTGAGAATTAAAAATGGCAGAGTTTTGCTTAAGATTCTATAAAAACATGTGTGTGTTTCTTTTGGTTGGGTTATTTATAGGGAAGTGGAGATGGGGGTGTTTTAGACATTTGAGCGATCTTAATTTATTCAAAAAGAATTATAGGAAATTGTTTTGAATAATATGTTTTGGGATCCGCATTTAATGCCAACACTCCACTTTCCTGGTTTGGCGCAACAGTCGAAGTGAACAGTTGAGCAGTTCTGCAAAAGTGCACTTTGCAGAGATGAGTCATCACATATTTGTAATGTGATTGGAGAGGCATTTAATGCCAAGTGGGAATGTGGTGGCCCAGAGGTGGAAGCCAGAAAGGCAAAAAGAACAAATATTCTTGAATTAAATATGAGTTCAGTTACCAACCTCGGACATTTACTAACTAGATACTTAGAGCATTTAAGTCAGTATTTAATGTCTCTTTTCAGGGCCCTGAATGACTTTTCATTCAGTGATGGTTTTTCAGGGACTTGGGATTAGTCACTGATGATTCAGGAATATGGAATGATTCCTGAGCTACAAGGATTCAGGAACTTGGGTTTAGTTCCTGAACCCTCAAGATTTCACGAACTTGGGTTTAGTTCCTGAGGTTGAGGATTCAGTGAGATGTTTTCACTGATGTATACATTGAGTCAGGGACCTGAGGTTTTAAGAATTTACACTTCAGTTGGAAGGATTCAATCAGTGGACTGATTCTCTATATCCAACATTCCTAATTCAGCTTTCAACCTTGTGAAAGTTGGTTCATCCAAAGGTTTGGTGAAGATATCAGCTAATTGATATTCAGTAGGAATGAAGTGTAATTCAATGTCACCATTCATGACATGGTCCCTGATGAAATGATATCTGATATCAATGTGTTTTGTTCTCTGATGAAGAACAGGGTTGTTTGAGATTGCAATTGCACTTGTGTTATCACAAAAGATGGGTACCATCTTGTACTGAATTCCATAGTCACTGAGTTGACTTTTCTTCCAGAGTACATTTGCACAACAACTAGCTGCTGCAACATATTCAGCCTCAGCTGAGGACAAGGCAACTGATTGTTGCTTCTTGGCACTCCAACAGACTAATTTCCCACCAAGTATTTGGCAAGAGCCTGAGGTGCTTTTTCTGTCCATGTTGCATCCTGCATAGTCAGAGTCTGAGTATCCTTTGAGATCAAGTCCTGAGCACGTTGGATAGTATAATCCAAGGTTAGGAGTGCCCTTCAGGTACCTGAATATCCTTTTCACAGCAGTGATATGAGATTCTCTTGGGTCAGATTGATATCTGGCACATAGACATACCGAGAATTGGATATCAGGCCTTGATGCAAGTAGATACATCAGTGATCCTATCATTCCTCTAAAGAGAGTTTGATTTACTGGTTTACCAGTGAGATCAGGACTAAGGTTGTTTGGGGGGACCATGGGAGTTTTGACTGAGGCACAGTCACTGAGATCATACTTCTTCAGTAGATTCTTTACATACTTCTCTTGACTGATAGTGGTTCCTCTATCAGTCTGCTTGATTTGTAGACCAAGGAAGTATGTCAGTTCTCCCATCATGCTCATTTCAAACTTCTTTGCCATTAGTTTTTCAAATTGTTTGCAAAGTTTGAAACTTGTTGAGCCAAAGATGATGTCATCAACATATACTTGTACTAGTATGACATCATTATTTGTCTTATAGATAAACAATGTGTTGTCTATCTTGCCTCTGACAAATTTGTTTTGGATTAAGAAGGCTGAGAGAGTCTCATACCAAGCCCTGGGAGCTTGCTTCAGTCCATAAAGGGCTTTGTTAAGCTTACAGACATGATCAGGAGACTCATGGCTTTCAAATCCAGGAGGTTGCTCAACATAAACTTCTTCTTTCAGTGAACCATTTAAGAATGCACTTTTAACATCCATTTGGTACACCTTGAAGTTCATGTATGTAGCAAAAGCAAGGAAGATCTTGATGGCTTCCATCCTTGCTACTGGTGCAAATGTTTCCTCATAGTCAATGCCTTCTTGTTGATTATAGCCTTTGGCTACAAGTCTGGCTTTGTTTTTAATGACTATGCCATTTTCATCAGTTTTGTTTTTGAATACCCATTTCATGCCAATGACTGAGACATTCTCGGGACATTTGACCAAGGTCATTACCTTGTTTCTGTCAAATTGTTCCAGTTCATTATGCATGGCCTGAACCCAACTTGGATGTGTAAGTGCTTCTTTAACACTTTTGGGTTTAATTGTGGAAATGAAGTCCACAAATAGGCATTCATTGGATGAGGCTGCTCTTAGACTAGCAGCCATGCTCCTGGTGAGCATGCCTTCAGTAGGCTCTCCAATAATATTGACAAGTTCAATGTCCTGAGACCTAGTCCAACTTTCTTGAGGTCCTGGATACTGATTTGAACTTGTGGAGGCCTGATTGGGTAGAGGGGTTGGTTCTGGAGTAGACACATGATCATTGATTGGATCTTGAGTGTCTACCAGCTCACTGAGATTGTTTGGTTCTTGAGTATTTTGAACAGACTGATTGATATTATCAGTGTGTGCATGTGCCTCAACAAACTCAGTGATGGTAGGGTTAGGTAGGTTGTGAGGGATTATGTAATAGGAAAGATTAGCATCATCTTGATACTGAGTAGAAGGATTGTTTTCAGACAGATATTCATCAGGAGGATATCTTGAAGAATTATCAATTCCTATCTCTTCTACTGAGGCAGTTGAGAACCTGATTGCATCAGTGCTCTCATCAAATGTAAAACCCTAAATCTCGAATACCTAAATTACGTATAATTTTAAAATTTCTAAGTAACGATACAAATAATTAAAAACGCGAATATAATTTAACGAATTAACAATAAGTCCATAAAATTTTAATGAAACATCATATTAGAAATCTTGAACATTTTTGAACTCCAAAATAATTTCGTGACATAAATAAAATCCGAGAACAACTAATTACACTTCATGGACATTGTTTTGGGCCGTTTCCTTTTGTTACGCTACTAAAACCCACTTTAGCTCAACCCATAACCCACGAAACTTGTGCCCATGACCTCCTAGGCCTAGCCCATTTCGAAATTACCACAAGAATAAGAAGGGAGGCCGGTGTTCTTTTCCTTCCCCACAACTAGTGTACGCTTCAAAAAAAAAAAAAAAAAAGAGGAAACCCTAAACCGATTTTTGATAAACAAATGTAGTGACTTATTTCTCCTGGTGCTTTCTTTTGTCCATTCGATCCACACCAAGGTATCCTATCATCCTTGCTCTAAACTCTTCCTAGTTGATCCTTTAATTCATGCTTTGTTTTGTTAAGAATTGGATTAAAAGATAACATGTTACACGTATCACATAAAATCATAGAATAATCAAAACCTAAATTCGTATGTGAATCGGACAGGAGTTTGCGTGATGAAATTAATCGATTTGGATATGTTAAGACCTGTGTTTATTAACCTAAATATGTGTTGGATCAATCTAAAATCGTTGGTGTTAAGGATTAATGAAATAGAATGACTAAAACCCTAAATTACACATATTTCTGTGATGACTGCTTCTGACCCAGAAAAATGTTCGACTTTGAACGCCTGTAAATAATTGTTAACGAAGTGTTTTTGGGTGTTTTAAGAGTCTAAAACTAAGTTCAATGAAATGGCTACCTGGGAAAATTTAGTTTGAAATTTTTAGAGGCTTGGAAGGTTACTTTTTGATTTTTAGAAAATTATGTGTCTGGTCGGATTTGTGAGTCTGGAAAATCAGTCCGGGTTTTTGATTTTTAATTTTCAAATAGTGTCGATTTAGAAGGTCTCCTTTGAACTGGGTAATATATAAGATGTCTATTACTTTTTAGAATTTTTGTAGATTTTTGTGAATTTTTCTTAAAAGGTTTCTAACTAATAACTTTTCGTATAGTAAAATCAGTCAGAAATCTGGACGATTTGGTTTAGGTGAATTTTAATCCATAGTTATGCTACTAAATAAAATCTGGTAAAATTTAGTAAAATACTTAAGACATGTGGGCATCTCTGGGAATTTTTGGGTAATTTATTACTGAGTTCTTGTATGGTTTATGATTTATAGAAAACCTAACAATTTCGTATATAAAACTGTGAGAAGTTATAAAAGGGTAAAATTGTAAACTAAAGGATGTGATGTGTTTATTGTGTAACCTAAAGGGTGTAAATGGATATTTGGCTAAAACCAAAGGTCATGACTTGTAAAATCTGTAACTTGATGATATTTTCATATTATACCCTAAACTTATGCTAATTACCTAATGAACCCTAAATTATGAAAACTGCTATATGAACACTAAAACTTTGTAAAAGACATTAAGATTCTTGAACTATGAATATGATCATCTATACTACTTTGAATAGCATACGGGAATGATATAACATAAAGTCACCTAATATGGAATGAGAGCAAGAATGAAACCTTACGGTCCTATGAACTTATAAGAGAACTTGTGCTTATTTGTAGATCGGGTGAAGAGGGAGTGATCTCCTACTTGATTTGATTTTCATTTCTTGCTTGCGTATTTCGTTAAGGTACAGATATTCTGCTTCTTTATTAAGAGGCCTTCGTTTCTGATTATGATTCATGTTAGGGTTTTCCCTATACCCTTGCCATGTTCACTTTATTCATGAACCCCGATTATTGAACCATCATGTTATTGAACCTCTTATGATTATGAACCTTTGCTTATGAACCCTTACTTATGAACCATGCTTATAAACCTTTGATTATGAACCATGATTATGAACTATTGAAACATGATATTGACCTATGCAAGTAAACTTAAAACATGATTCATGATACTTGACCTTTACCCTCAGTTTGATACTACGAGCCACTCACTAGGCATGAGGGTTTCATGTCCATGTCAGTCGATGCACCGATGGCATGACTCTAGGGCAGGAGAGTGATGACCTGTCCCGTCCCTGCATGTTATGTTTACGTAGAGGCAGATTATGGCCACCTGGGGCGTATGGATGCATCCTAGATTTGTTCATGTACATGTTATGTTATGTTATGTTATGTTATTCATGGTGACTGATGGTGTGTGCGATACACGTCTTTCACACTCCGGGAGCTAGCTACTCCACCCATGATGAGGACACCCCTCATATTTACAGGATACCCATGATGAGGACACCCCTCATATTTACAGGATACCCATGATGAGGACACCCCTCATACTTACAGGATACCCATGATTGAGGACACCCCTCATATTCACAGGATACTAAGAGGTCTCCCCTCTGCATGTTTACGATTATGATTATGATTATGATTCATGTTATGTTATGGGCTCGTAGTGGATTTCTGACTTCCTTTACCATGTACCCTTTTTCCTTTCCCTTATGATACCATGTATTCCTTACCATGTATTCTTACCATGTACTCAAGTTTCCATTCTCATTTACTCATGTATTATTCATTATGCTACTGCTTGTTACGTTATATCTGTTCACTGAGCTCTAGTAGCTCAGCCGCGTTTCTTTTCCGCGGCAGGTTTTAGTTGGAAGCGGAGTAAGAGTGAAGAGACTTTGGACCTAGAAGACTTTGAGTAGAAGCCATTAGAAGAGATGTACTTATGGATTTGTTAGGCAGCTTTTATTATCCTTTGTAAACCTTTGTATTTCAAGATTTCATTTGTAACCTTTGAGAATCTTTGTATTACTATTGATTGTATGCTTTGTTTAATCTGATATGAAACCATTAGTGTGATACTTCTACCCTTGTCGGGTTGGGGTGTTACAATTATGGTATCAGAGAGACAGGCTGCGATTCGTAATACATTTACCCTTGGCCTGTGTAAGTAGGACCACTAAGTTTCCCTGTAAGCGCTCATAAGATAACCTGTAAGATTTACTTTAGGATCTCCCTATAGGAACCTAAATTTGACCAGTGAGGAATGGGTAGACTAAGACATATATGTGAGTATCATTTGCTTCCGCATCACTCTGATTCGTGCCTCTGCCCTTAGTTAAACCTCATCAGAAACTTTTCAGGAGTTAGAAGTTTTACAACTTAAGCTTAGTAACCAAGTAAGTTTGGAATACCTCAGAAAACCCACCTGGATACCTTACACCATGTAAGTTTCATTTTCAGATTTTGACATCCACCTCCGATTTGTTGATAAGCTGTTTAAAACCTTTCCGACCATGTCGTAAGCCATTCAACCATAATGTGTTCGACACATTTTGTGAATTCATTGCTTATGCTGAATGTGAATGTATCGTCCGATACTACTTAACTTTGCATAAATCCGTTACTACTCCTATGAGGATTCTGGTAATTATTAACCATGGATATAGGAAGTTATGTTCTTTTCCTTTGAATGACGAGCGTTGTCCTGCCAACCATTTCCTTGGAAGGAAATGATGTTATGTTATCTCTGTATAGGTTTGTTAACTGAGCATGATGATGCTAATAACGGATATTCTGTACATCTCACTTTTGACAATTATACGATGTTCGTACTACTGATAATACACGCCCTACATACCGCTTATGCCAAGAAGCCGGACAAATTCCTACGCTTTGAATTGTTCGTTTATCCATCTCAACACTTTTATTGAAAAACGTGCTGAACTTCGATATATGAATTATCCGTCTGATTCGACGACTGCGTTCGTACTATGAATCTTTTGATCTCGACATGTCTTATTGTGTGGTCTTTTGGTTATGGACTGGATGACTATTTGTAAAGCTACCACAAGACTTCCGTATCTGAAATGTGATCTTAACAACCTATCTCACCCTATTTCGTTATGATAAATCTCTACACTTAAATCTGCTAAAATTTTGCCGATATGGAAGCACCAACCCTGAACTCATATGATGATCAAGTTTTCCTGAGAACCATTACTATCCACCCTTGGAAAGTTCCGCCATTAGAAATATCCCGTTGTACGAAGATTTTCCGGTATTTTCGATGTGATATGATTTTTGCTCGCCTCAGCGATTTCCCTTGAGTACCCTTGTTAGTCTATGAAGGAGGAAGAAAGAAGTATGTGACGACGTATCGACTATTGTAAACTTAACCGTACCACTATCAGTAATCGTTATCCGTTTTCGCACATCAATGATTGATTTGGTCTTTCTTTTGAAACTTCGTATCTCGTTGCATCGTGCTAAATTTGAAGGGCTGAGGCAACAACCACAAGAACTTCTAAGAAGGGTGTTAACTAACCGAGAGTAACCTTTGTGAAGTAGTTCAGTCTTACTTTGAAGAAGAAGGAAGGCGACATGAGGTGTATGTGAAAGTTTTTCCCTAAACGATTTCAGAGACGGTCCTCGCGCTCGTTATAACCTTATGAGTTTGAGTGATGCCAATAGTATTGGCAAAAATGATTATGTCTTCGTGTGTTTTGGACAAATTGTCATGGTATGACATTGTGTTATGTTCAGAGAACGAAAGAAGAACATAGAGATTATTGGCAGGATGAGCCTTTGTTCTAGAAGAGAAATTCGGTTGACGTTCAGAGCTCTTAGTAGGCAACACTACCCTATATAATGTGAAGACAGAGTTTCACACAGAAAGGATCAAGAACGAAGACAATTATCAGCGTTAGAAACCGGTGGGAGAATAGTAGAAGATGGTTGCGACAAGTGTACCTTAGAAGAAGCACCTAAGAAGGAGAGAGGAACTGGATAGTACTCGACTACACATCATGCAACACGTGAAGATTGCAACTCGGGCATCAAGACAACCAGATCGTATGAGGCGAATCGTTCAACACATACCTGGAGCTATGCTGGAAGACCTGTCGAAGATGCGCAGTCTTGCTTCTCTATTCATTTTAGTTGTACTAAGATGAATTGAGAGCAGAAGCAGACTTGCGGATGGAGGGTTGCACGATGATCGTGTCAGAGACTGCCGCTACGACACCACCATATCAAGAAGAGTTGCAGAAGGCTTGAGGAATCAGACTCAAGTTTGTAATTCCTTTTCACCATGGGATAAGATGGACAAACATAGATGAACCACTCCAACTTGGAAGAAATTTTGAAATTTAGTATTTGAATTGAAGAATTTTGAAGTGGACATTTGCGTTTAGACGAGGTGATTCTGTGAATGATGAAGCTATCGATGACGTAATTCATTTTTCCCTCAACCTACTTAAATTCCGTTACCTGATAATGAAGTCCTTTGAATAATTTGGGTTTCTCTGTTAGTAATTTCGTCCTATGTCACTCTGCATTTGTTGAGTAACGAGTTATGTGGAATTTTGACGAATTATGGAAGGGACTTTGTGATTTATGTTTCAGAAAGGACGGATGTTGAAGTAACCACTGATATTGGCTGAGTTGATTTCGGTAAGTTATGAAGTATTGACGCTATTAACGACGTACTTGAATTCTGATGGACATTTTCGGATTTCCGTTACTCTTCGAGTAATTTCGTTCTCTTAGTTATGATGTTTGACTTTAGTGACCTCTGAGACGGTAGGTGGACTAGGTGGATTTAGATAAGTTATGTTAATCACGAATTGAGATAAAGTATGACCATCATGAGGGCATATGTATATGATGCCAGTATTATGACGTCTGGCCAGCGTGATAATACTTACATCATATAACGTGCACTTATGGTGATCATAGGATATTTCGAGGAGTGCCTTAGAAGCTTTAGAATTCTGGCATCTGATCAAGATCATCTGAGTTTGGTAAGACTTTAGGTTCTTTCTGCCTGAACATTTAATCTTCCTACATCGTTATACGACTTGATACGTTTGGATGATCGACATGAGTTTGTTGATCTCTGTGCTTCTGATAAGAATCTTAGGCTCCGTTGTAAAGCTTCCTACCGTTTACTTTTATCGATCTATCTATTTTCTGTCCATGTGTGTTCCGTGTGGAAGTACACTTAATTCCTGCTATCTGTACGTTTTGCATCTGTTGAACCTGTTTCACCATGATCTGCTATGAGTAAGATATGAGATTTTTAAATTCTGAGAAACAAAATGTGTCTGCTTATGAGAATGCCTTTGAAAGGTTATATTGAAGACGAGACTATTTAAGAATCTGAAGAGTTAAGTGTATGTAGCATCCTCATATCTTCTGCAAATTGATACATTCTCATATGATTTGTCTAACCAAATTCAACGGACGATATATATACGTCAAATCCTACGTATTCCCTGTATCTCTTTTGAGGGGATGCAATTACCATCCTCTGCATGTGGTGTCCTATCCTTTCAATCAGATTCAACCCGATATGTCTCTTCCGGAGGAGCCGGAAGCTGTTCTTGATCGCCAAGAGCGAGTTATGAGGCGTAAAGTTATTCCTTTTGTTATGATTCTTTGACGGAACCACCCAGAGCGGGAAGCTACCTGGGAAACCGAGGAGTCTATTCGAACTAGTTATCCTCATTTTGCATTCTAATCTAGTATGTCTCCGTTATGTTTCGATTCGTTTCATTTCTGACTCTTTGCAAATTTCGAGGACGAAATTTTCTTTTTAAGAGGGGAAGAGTTGTAAAACCCTAAATCTCGAATACCTAAATTACGTATAATTTTAAAATTTCTAAGTAACGATACAAATAATTAAAAACGCGAATATAATTTAACGAATTAACAATAAGTCCATAAAATTTTAATGAAACATCATATTAGAAATCTTGAACATTTTTGAACTCCAAAATAATTTCGTGACATAAATAAAATCCGAGAACAACTAATTACACTTCATGGACATTGTTTTGGGCCGTTTCCTTTTGTTACGCTACTAAAACCCACTTTAGCTCAACCCATAACCCACGAAACTTGTGCCCATGACCTCCTAGGCCTAGCCCATTTCGAAATTACCACAAGAATAAGAAGGGAGGCCGGTGTTCTTTTCCTTCCCCACAACTAGTGTACGCTTCAAAAAAAAAAAAAAAAAAGAGGAAACCCTAAACCGATTTTTGATAAACAAATGTAGTGACTTATTTCTCCTGGTGCTTTCTTTTGTCCATTCGATCCACACCAAGGTATCCTATCATCCTTGCTCTAAACTCTTCCTAGTTGATCCTTTAATTCATGCTTTGTTTTGTTAAGAATTGGATTAAAAGATAACATGTTACACGTATTACATAAAATCATAGAATAATCAAAACCTAAATTCGTATGTGAATCGGACAGGAGTTTGCGTGATGAAATTAATCGATTTGGATATGTTAAGACCTGTGTTTATTAACCTAAATATGTGTTGGATCAATCTAAAATCGTTGGTGTTAAGGATTAATGAAATAGAATGACTAAAACCCTAAATTACACATATTTCTGTGATGACTGCTTCTGACCCAGAAAAATGTTCGACTTTGAACGCCTGTAAATAATTGTTAACGAAGTGTTTTTGGGTGTTTTAAGAGTCTAAAACTAAGTTCAATGAAATGGCTACCTGGGAAAATTTAGTTTGAAATTTTTAGAGGCTTGGAAGGTTACTTTTTGATTTTTAGAAAATTATGTGTCTGGTCGGATTTGTGAGTCTGGAAAATCAGTCCGGGTTTTTGATTTTTAATTTTCAAATAGTGTCGATTTAGAAGGTCTCCTTTGAACTGGGTAATATATAAGATGTCTATTACTTTTTAGAATTTTTGTAGATTTTTGTGAATTTTTCTTAAAAGGTTTCTAACTAATAACTTTTCGTATAGTAAAATCAGTCAGAAATCTGGACGATTTGGTTTAGGTGAATTTTAATCCATAGTTATGCTACTAAATAAAATCTGGAAAAATTTAGTAAAATACTTAAGACATGTGGGCATCTCTGGGAATTTTTGGGTAATTTATTACTGAGTTCTTGTATGGTTTATGATTTATAGAAAACCTAACAATTTCGTATATAAAACTGTGAGAAGTTATAAAAGGGTAAAATTGTAAACTAAAGGATGTGATGTGTTTATTGTGTAACCTAAAGGGTGTAAATGGATATTTGGCTAAAACCAAAGGTCATGACTTGTAAAATCTGTAACTTGATGATATTTTCATATTATACCCTAAACTTATGCTAATTACCTAATGAACCCTAAATTATGAAAACTGCTATATGAACACTAAAACTTTGTAAAAGACATTAAGAATCTTGAACTATGAATATGATCATCTATACTACTTTGAATAGCATACGGGAATGATATAACATAAAGTCACCTAATATGGAATGAGAGCAAGAATGAAACCTTACGGTCCTATGAACTTATAAGAGAACTTGTGCTTATTTGTAGATCGGGTGAAGAGGGAGTGATCTCCTACTTGATTTGATTTTCATTTCTTGCTTGCGTATTTCGTTAAGGTACAGATATTCTGCTTCTTTATTAAGAGGCCTTCGTTTCTGATTATGATTCATGTTAGGGTTTTCCCTATACCCTTGCCATGTTCACTTTATTCATGAACCCCGATTATTGAACCATCATGTTATTGAACCTCTTATGATTATGAACCTTTCATACATGAACCTTTGCTTATGAACCCTTACTTATGAACCATGCTTATAAACCTTTGATTATGAACCATGATTATGAACTATTGAAACATGATATTGACCTATGCAAGTAAACTTAAAACATGATTCATGATACTTGACCTTTACCCTCAGTTTGATACTACGAGCCACTCACTAGGCATGAGGGTTTCATGTCCATGTCAGTCGATGCACCGATGGCATGACTCTAGGGCAGGAGAGTGATGACCTGTCCCGTCCCTGCATGTTATGTTTACGTAGAGGCAGATTATGGCCACCTGGGGCGTATGGATGCATCCTAGATTTGTTCATGTACATGTTATGTTATGTTATGTTATGTTATTCATGGTGACTGATGGTGTGTGCGATACACGTCTTTCACACTCCGGGAGCTAGCTACTCCACCCATGATGAGGACACCCCTCATATTTACAGGATACCCATGATGAGGACACCCCTCATATTTACAGGATACCCATGATGAGGACACCCCTCATACTTACAGGATACCCATGATTGAGGACACCCCTCATATTCACAGGATACTAAGAGGTCTCCCCTCTGCATGTTTATGATTATGATTATGATTATGATTCATGTTATGTTATGGGCTCGTAGTGGATTTCTGACTTCCTTTACCATGTACCCTTTTTCCTTTCCCTTATGATACCATGTATTCCTTACCATGTATTCTTACCATGTACTCAAGTTTCCATTCTCATTTACTCATGTATTATTCATTATGCTACTGCTTGTTACGTTATATCTGTTCACTGAGCTCTAGTAGCTCAGCCGCGTTTCTTTTCCGCGGCAGGTTTTAGTTGGAAGCGGAGTAAGAGTGAAGAGACTTTGGACCTAGAAGACTTTGAGTAGAAGACATTAGAAGAGATGTACTTATGGATTTGTTAGGCAGCTTTTATTATCCTTTGTAAACCTTTGTATTTCAAGATTTCATTTGTAACCTTTGAGAATCTTTGTATTACTATTGATTGTATGCTTTGTTTAATCTGATATGAAACCATTAGTGTGATACTTCTACCCTTGTCGGGTTGGGGTGTTACATCAGTGCTCTCATCAAAGGTAACATGAAATTTTTTCTTAGTCTGCTGTCTCCTTGTGTTGAACACTCTGAAGGCTTTTCAGACAAGTGAGTATCCCAGGAAGTATCCATCATCAGCTTTTGCATCAAATTTTCCTAAGTGATCCTTGTGATTATGAATAAACACAGGACACCCAAAGACATGAAAGTAGCTGATGTCAGGGATTCTTCCTTTGAATAGCTCATATGGGGTTTTCCCATGTCTCTTGACAATTATGGATATGTTTTGTGTATAACAGGCAGTTTTGACTGCATCAGTCCAAAGATGGTTGGAAAGGACTGATCCACATAGCATTATCCTAGCAGCTTCAATGAGTGTTCTGTTCTTCCTTTCAGCAACACCATTTTGTTCAGGTGTGTATGGAGAGGAAAAGTTTTGGGAAATACCTTTCTCATCACAGAAACATTCAAGTTCATAATTTTTGAACTCAGTCCCATTTTCAATTCTAATCTGTTTGACCTTGATGTCATTTTGATTTTCAATGTTCCTGACAAAGGACATGATTGTTTCAGCTGCCTGACTCTTTTTGATCAGGAAGAATACCCAGGTGTATCTAGAGTGTTCATCCACTATGACCAGAGTATACTTCTCATGGTTAGTAGACCTTGGATTGATAGGTCCAAATAGATCCATATGGAGAAGATGTAGGCAGTTCCTGATGGAAAAGTTGGTTTTGGTTTTAAAGGATGCTCTGTGATGTTTACCTTTTTCACAAGCTGAGCATGGTTTATCCTTTGAAAACACAAGTGATGGTAAGCCAAGGACCTTGTTTTGTTTTACAAGATTGTTTATGTTTTTAAAGTTCAGGTGGGTGAGTCTCTTATGCCAAAGCCAGTTGAGTGTATCAGTGGCCTTAGCAAAGAGACAAGTTCCATCCTGAGTTAGACTGGACATGTCTAATACATAAACATCTTGTCTTCTTGGTGCAATGAGGACAATTTCCTTATTTGCATTGAAGATGGTTCCTTGCTTATCATCAAACTGAACTATGTATTTTGCATCACATAGTTGACTGACACTGATCAGATTGTACTTAAGACCATTTACATATGCTATCCTAGTAAAGACAATACCATCACTTGTGTTTTCAAAGGACTCCATTTCATGGAGGGTTTGGTATTGTAGGTCTTTATGAAAGTATTAATTGATTCATGGTCAGAGGTTGAGTGGACTGAGCTACCACATGTTTTGCATTTAGTTGCAGGGGTAGCCTCAGTAGTCTGAGAGGATTGTTTATTCTTTCCTCTTCTTGACTGAATGACCCTCTCTTTTCCTGAGGATTTCTGAGTGGAACTTCCACTAGATTCACAGTGTTTGTCATTTTGACAATCCTCAGGATGATGGTCATTGAATCCACACAATGGGCAAGGTGGAAAAGGCTTGGCCTTTTGCTTCTGTTTCTGCTTAGAATCAGAAGGATAGTTCAGGAACTGAGCCTTAAGTCCTGAAAAGTTTGACATGACCGAGCATTTTTTATGATCAGAGGTCCTGTGATCTTCCTTTTTGCAAATCATGCAATAAAGGACTCTATAGCAGTCATCAGTGAGATGATTTGTATAGTTGCACAGTTCACACTTTTTCAGGGGTTTGGTTGGTTTGGATTTGGTCTTTGAGGAGGCTAGTTTTTGTTCCTTCTTTAAATGAGAAGGTTTTTTATAAGATACAATCTTCTCACTTAGCTTCCTGACCATTTCAGTCAACTGATCAATTCTTGGATCAGGACTTTGAGTTGCAACTTCAGAAGGGACTGAAGTTGATGAGTCATCAGTATTTACTGAGACTTCAAGGGGTGGTCTTTTCAGGAGGATTCTACCTTTTCCTGATCTCTCTTTGGAGAGTGTGGGGAGTAGACCAATGGTGGGAGGTCTGAGCTTGGTGCAGCACCCTGAAGGGTATTTAGTGGAGGGAGTGAAGGAGTTGATTCTGATTCAGGCTCACTGATTGGATCAGAAATACTGAGTTGGTCAAAGAGTCCTAGCATGCCTTTCAAAGCCTGACTTTCAGGGAGCAAGATGTTTCCAGTCTCAAAGTTTGGCAACTTACTGACTGGGTTATCCCTAACAATCCAGTCATTTGACTTGGGTTCCATCTCTTGCTCAAAGGATATGCCAGCTGGAACAAAGGTTATTTCACTGGGACTCTCACTGGAGGTATCAGTGAGGTGGTCAATTCCTATAGTTATCTAAGGAATTAAGCCCACAGAATCAAAGACCTTAGGGTTCTTTTTGGTCCAGCTTTCAATGACAACTTTTTCTTTCTTAAGTTCTGTTTGAAGGGCTTGGTTTCGTTTCAAAATTTCAGTGTTCTGAATTTGTAGAGTAATGGATTCTAGTTTGGCTTGTTTTAATGCAAGCAGTTCATCTCTACATTTATTCAATTCTGACACAATATTGTTATATTTTGAAAATAGATTAAGCCTTTGTTCCTCAACAAACTTTAGATCAACACAAATATAACTCATGTAAGACTGCCAATCAGAATCATCATCCATAGAAAGTAAAGTATTTACCTTCTTCATGGTGATGTTGACCCACTCTCCATTTCTAGCATGGCTTTTTCCCACAGCCACCTGATCCTCTTCAGAGAGTGCCATTAGTGCACTAACTCTTATTTCCTCATCTAAGGAAACCTCTTCTTCATCCCAGTCATATGCTTCTGCAACTAATACCTTGTTCTTTTTCTGAATAGGTTTAGATGTTTGAGCATCCTGAGACAATATGGGGTTAGTTTCAAGAAGTGCAAGTTTAGCTTTGATTTTCCTATATTTTGTTTCAAAATCCTTTTGTCCCTTGTTTTGAAATTGTTGGGTGGACTAAAACATTTTAGGTTGAAACTTGCTAGTTCCTGAGGAACTGTTTCCCGAGAACTTGTAAGAGGGTTCTGAGATAGTTTTAGAATAACAGTCCCCTAGCAAAATGACCCTTTTTACCACATTTAAAGCATTCAGTGGTCTCATTTGCTTTTGGTTTTGTAAAGTTAGACTGATTTCTTTTGATGAAACGTCTTGAACTAGCAAGGAGTGCCCTTTCTTGGAATTCCAAGTTCAAGTCGTTCAGGTACTCCTCACCAGTCCTTTCATCAATTTCTTCTTCAGAATCCTCTTGAATATCCTGCACAACACCATTAGAATATAAAGCAGTTGATATGGGTGTGGAGGTTAAGGCCTTTTTGGACTCAAGAGCTTTTGAGTCAGGGTATCTCCTTGAGATCAAGTTGTCTTCATAGACAAACTTCCCATAAATTTCAGGGAGCTCAAGGGTCTGAATGTGGTTAGCATTCCTCAGGCCTTGTGAGAAGTTGAGCCACTTCTCAGGGAGACTGTTGACAAAGCCAACATTTGTCTCATGCTTAGACAGTACAACACCATCATTTGATAATTCATTTATCAAAGTCTTGTATCTGGTGTAGGTCTGTGAGAGACTTTCAGAGTCTTTTGCCCTGAAAGTATTATACTCAAGTTTAAGGTCCATGACCCTATTTTCCTTGGTATCTGAGGGACCCTCAAAGCTGTTTACCAAGTCATCCCAAGTTTGCTTGGCTGTTAGACAGTTGATGACTGATTCCATTATATCGTCAGGAAGACATGATATAAGGATGCTTTTTAGGCGTTGGTCTTGATTGACCACCCTCCTCTCATCAATGGTCCATTGGGCCTCAGGCTTGTTTAGCCCTGCGGCTGTCCTAGGGGCAAATGGGCCATCCCTGATACAGGTGATGTAGTAGGGTTCCATACCGGTAAGATAGCAAATCATACGCTTCTTCCATTTGCTAAATTTCCCAGCTTCAAGTCTGGGTGCAACAGCAGAGTAGCTGCCACCCTTTTTGTCGACTAGCTGGGGTACATTGATATCAGCCATAGTAGGATCTTGGTTTTAAAAACCTAGAGCACTCTTGGTTAGTTTAAAAGATTTTATAAACCAGAGGCTCTGATACCACTTGTTGGTCCCTTTACACGATTAGAGTTAACTAGAAAGTTAATCTATTTGTGTTTATGACTAATACAATGTTTAAGGTTAATTCTAACAGTTATAAAACGTGAATATAAAAACAACAATATTTTTCAACGTTTAAATTCTTATTAGAAATAATTCCAAGAATCTATTACCCAAGTGTTTTGCGGAACAAACACTTGGGATTGAATAGACAAGGGTATGGGGTGTCTCCTATCGAAACCCAAGTTTTGCTTGAGTGGTAACAATATACCCAGTGAGCTATCTCAGTGAGTTGTATACTCTTTGTAGGAGAGAAGTTACTTTGTAAAAGTTCTAAGCTTTCAATATACAAAGCACACTTTAACTTCTCTCCCATCTGATCTATTTATACACAAGTAATCTAAGTATAAGTGATTAAATATAATACAAGTTGTTGAGGTTACGTGTCTGACAATTACAAATAGTAATTGTCATTTCCAAGAACCAATAGGAAAGGGCTAATAAGACTTTGGGAGTTGTTGGCTAACACTCCATGACTTTTAGCCATAATAGGGAAGGTTGGATCTGACAAGAGAAGAGTGTTGGGCTGACACTTTTATCTTCTCAGATCTTTTCCCTATTGTTCCCGCCTTTTCTTCAGGCGTTGGTTCCTCAGTCTTCAATCACTTTGTTGTTGAGGAGACTGGGGTTCAGTGAGTTCTTGTCCAACACTCACTGAACCATCATCTTCTTCTTTGGCTTAAGTCTTACTCAGGGAGTACCGCCTTCCTGAGTAGTGAATCCTTCTTCTTGAATTCGCCTTAAGCATCCTGAAGATGACTCACTGAGAGGCTGTTCTCTCAGTGACTTGAATTGTTCTCAGTTTAAGTTAACACTTAGTTAATTTGTGTCCAAATCATGTTTGAAGCATTCTTGGGTTTTTCATGACCCAACAACCTTGAATCTTAACAAAACAATACGTACATAACCTTAAACCTAGGCAATCCTTTTATAGACCAAGGATTCCTTTACAAGATAACTATCATCTAATCGTATAAGATATACACAATATCTTTTCTATAATTATCTTTTACAAAAACATAAACAGTACTAACAATCTCATACAACCGTACTAACTGTTCTTGTCTTCAAAACTCATTAGCAGTACTAACTTCTACATTCAGCCGTACTAACTGCTTATGCTTAATTCCTAACACGGACTACCATCCCGTCTTTCATTTTTGTTTAAGTCAAAATAGTATCTAGAAAAATACAAAAAAAGTTAGTTGTTAGTGAGTCGAGTTGAGTCAAGTCTTGGCTTAGCAACGCCACATTGTGCATGTAATTAACTAAGATGATTGACTTGCCACCAGTAATTTTCCCCTATCCAACAAAACCATGTTTTTCATACCCTTACACCTAACGTTACAATCCTTTAAAAGCCCTCTTTGATAGTTTATCCTAGGTGCTTACGCCAAAGTGGTGGAGGTTTGATCCATTTTCAAGCCTATGGTAATCTATGTGCTATGACAGGTACCGAGTGTTATATTTTCCTGTTTCCATTTGTTATATAACTTTATACACCCGAGAGATGTGAGAATCCAAACACTTTATGAGAGGTGCTAGTATGTAATTTTCGTGCTTATTTTGACTAACGTAGAACGATTATGTGTTGTAATTACTTTTATATTAATGTTAAATGACCCCTAAATTGTAAATTGATTAGGATAAAAGCATGTTTGCTTGAGGACAAGCAAATCCCAAGTGTAGGGATATTTGATAAGGATTTATTTGGTACCTTTTTAAGGGGTCATTTAAGCCCAAAATCGTATTAATATGATCAAATATTGCCTCAAATCTTTTCTTTATTCATTTTAGGTACTTGGGACGGAAAATCTGGAAATCGGCACTTTTTGGACGTATTTGGACGAAAAAGTGAAGAAAACGACGAAGTCGCAGAAATCTGTCAGACATTGAACTCTGACGGCGTCACATGCTACAACGTGACGCCGTCACTTGTTGATTAAGCTAGATTTTTGGTTCAAGTTTAACAAGAGATGCCTCTGTCAAATTCTGAAGACCTACAACCTGACGGCGTCAGGTGTTATTTGAAGTTGATAGTCACGCATTAATTTAACAAGAGACGGCCCAGACACATTTATGAAGGACGGCGTCAGACATAACATGACAGCGTCAGAGGTTAAAAGGTGATGTCATCATAATGGCGACTTACACAAGACAAAACTCTAATCACGGCGAGCTGACGGCGTCAGGATCCATAAGCTGACGCCGTCAGAGTTGTATTCCTATATATACTTTCGTATGTTTTTCATAATTCGTGTAACATCTTAGACTAGGGTTTTGTGGATGAATTTGGCAGCTTTTGTAAGGGTTTTACAACCCCAAAACCTATGTTTCATTGAAGATAAGTTATTCGTTTAATCATTCAATATGTCTATGTGTTGTTTGACTACTTGTTTATCTTCTCTTCTTTTTAACATGCTAGCTTAAATTATCTTGTGTTTGCTTAGATCTAATGAAACCTAGTTGTTGATTATTGATTTGTCACCCTTTTTAGATCAAATCACACACATATATTCAAAGAGAATAATATTAACCAACAAAACCAACAACCCTTCCCTTTCAATAGGGAGGGTATTTATAGAGTACATAATGAAGTGGGCTTGGCCCAAAATAGAGAAAATAATAGATTGGGGCGCAGCCCAATAATGAAAATAAATAAAAGCCCACAGCCCATGGGCCTTCTACACAGGCTGTAGAATAAAACTAACCTAAAGGCCTAAGCAACCTATTACAAAATATGATCGATACTTCAATGATCTAAGACGTGTTCCCAACAATCTCCCCCTAAGTATTGATCATCGAGGTTGCTTGACGTCGTCTTTGCTTCTTTGGCTTCGACGTCATCAGTATCTTTGTTCTTCATTCTTGAATATGTGATATGGTAAGATAATAATCTGCCGTCCTCCAATGGTCTTCAATTCTGGTGTCTTTATGTCTTTTCCACCATGCTCATATGTCTTTTGACATTTGTTCTTCAACTGGTTCTCACTTCTTCAATCTTTGACTTGTGAAAGGTTGTAGAGCTTGAACTTTGACTTTTCTTTAACATCTTTGAACTTTTGTTATCTCTAAGTCTTAGTGAGAACGTATCTTCAGGATATGAGCTTGATGGAATGGTAGTGGAACTCCATGATTTGCTGCAGGTAAACAGTTAGCAATAAATCATCCGGTACTTACAGGTTTGGACTTCGAGATCGTCAACAGCATAGTGTGAAGACTTTCTCTAATCCCAACCCAGACCGTTCTGAATCGGATACCCCCGAAAGGGCTTACACGAACACACCGATGTGCACCCACAATTCAGTGAGTCGCTGGAGATCACCCCACGACTGTAGACCATTTTGGAGCTAACACTAAGCGTAACCCACAAGGGATTACCGAAGTGACCTGCTGTCAGGGCTGTTTGAGGTTGACCCTGGCAGGATTTCCATTCAATCACTGAGAATCACATATGTGAATTCTCTCATGAATGTTCTCGGCAGATTGCTAAGATCTGCGTAGGACACTTCCTAATTTTACAATTGGCGCCCATTAATGTAGAACGACCAGTGTAATGCTAAGTGTTCCTATGAGATCTTTTGTTGTATCTCTTGGCTCTAGACTCGATTAGTGCTTATTTGTTTGGTCGTCGGAGGCGTGGAGCAGAATGCCTCCTTTTCAATATCAACACATCTCGGAGTGAGATGTTGATAGATTATGTAGGGATCTCCGTGTGAAATGAAACAAGTGTCTTTTGAGAGACACTTGAGTGGCTAGAAGGTTTAGTGCAGTGCGTCACTGGGTCCATGACGTCTTAATATTCAATACCGGTGTTACCTTGGCAACAACCAGTAGCATATGTATTGAACCCGATTTCTGCCCTAAGGTTGAACAATCTGAAGGGCTAATTCTTTTCACCCTTTTCTTTACTTTTCTTTTTAATTCTTCAACTCCTTCTTTCTCCTTTCATTTCATTATTCCTTTTTTCTTAATACCTAGGACTTTCTAGTTCTAAACTATTGGTATTGTCCTTGGGTAGATCCCTCCGGTTCTGGCGGATCATAGGACGGTTATTCCAAACCTTAGTCACCTTATTACTCCATGACTAACCTATTATCGCCATAGACCAAAACCTTTTGAAAATCTCTCAAAGCATTTATGATTGTGAAAACATATTTTGTTAACACTTTGAGAGTTTTGGTATTTTCAGAAAAACTCCCCCTTAACATGTGCTTACAAGTGTTTAAAGTAAATTTGCACATATCGGGTAGAGTTAGCACTTTTGAATTGATTGATTTTCAATGAACCTGATCGTTGCGAGACACGCTTACATCACTAGTTAGACTAGCTTGAAATTATTACCCGTCCAGATCAGATTCAAGGAAAATCGCTCGAAATCGGTACATTCTACTCAGACACGTCCTTTGCGAGACACGCTTACATCACCAGATAAACTGGCTTGAAATTATTACCCGTCCCGGACATGTCCTTTCGACTACTGACTTTAGTTATCGTCAATTCGAGGGTCAATTCTGAGTCGAGCTCTTGTGAGATTACAACATTTCATTTTCCATATTTTAATCATCACTTATTCTCCCCCTCAAAAATAGCATACTCATGTTGTTTTTGTAAAACATTTGATTAAAATATGCTCTTTTTGAGATTTACGGGAAGAATTTCAAGAACTTATAGTTTCAGAACAAAGATTTAGTTTCAAATACTCCCCCCTTAACGAGGGAATACTTGTCCTTATGAGCAGAATTTTTGAAAAACTTAGAAAAGATTCTGGTTTTAATTCTACTCATAAGAAAGAAGCTTTCGCTCCTTGTTTTAGGATTGAGGCACTGAAGCGTACCTCAGGGTCCTTTCTATACAAGTACGGGTTGTGCACTGTGATGTGTACACAAGCCATTAAGCATGATTTTGATGGATCATTACTTGTTTTGGAAATACTCCCCCTCAAAACTAGCATACGTTTTGACATTTTTTAAACTTTAGAGTGAATTGGGGAGTAAAGATTAAAAAATCTTGAGCAAAATTTTGAAAATTTTTGAAAAACCTTTTGAAAATTTTTGAATAAATTTTGCTCAAGATTAAGAAGTTTTTAGGATAAGTGCATGCTTGGTTTTAAAGAATGGTTTAGCACCGCACTTTCCTTTATTTGAAACCCGAGTTGTACACTGAAATGTGTGTACAAGTCATCATGTTGAAGTCCGAGTCCTTAGCTCAAGTACTAAGAAGTCAATGAAAGTTTAGATTAGACAACAACCTTGGGAACCCATTTAAGCACGGCGCTAACGGGTTTACTAAATTTTGAAATCCATTTGTAAGTTGTGTCAATCTGATTTAAAGATGTTGAATTCCAACGAGGACTGAAAACCGGTGTTTCAGTTTGAAATAACACTCGTGGAATCAATGGAGATTTAAAACTCTTTTTCTTGTGAAAATTGTTTGAGAAACCCGGTGTCTCTCTTGGAGTTTTAAAACTTGAAGAAGAAGTTTTCCATCCATTGTTGAAACCCGGTGTTTCATTTCGAAAATTCGTTTTTGAGATGAATGGAAACCTTCCGGAATTAGGGATTTTCAAAGCAGAGTCATTCTTATGTTGCAGCGAAAGCAATTCTGATATTGAATATTTGAAAGGTCTAGAATGACATTGCTTTGGTCTCCATACTTGCTTTACCGGTGTAAAACGAGGGTGTGGAGTTTGAAAAACTTGAGTTTTTACTTTAGAAGCATTTGTCCTTGAACGCTTTTGAGGAGTAAGTGTTTCAGAAAAACTTGGTTTCTTCGAAAACTTCCTTCCTTTTTGCAAAGAATAGGTTGTAAACTGGGAAACCTTTTTCGAAAATAGTTTTGAAGATTCACCCGTGTAAATCTTCTTCGAAACACTCACTTTTGATGATGAAAAATATGAAATTGGAGCTTTTCCTTTTGATCGATTAAGAGCATCAAACTTTGTTTTTAAGGCATTGTATGATGTTCTCAAATCACTGTATTCTTTTTGAAGAGAAAGATGATCTTGAGATGCCAATTTAGATTTCAAAGAGGCAATTTGTTTCAAAAATTGATCTTTTTCAGCTTTTGAATCATCCGTTTTACGAGCCAATTTCCGTTCGAATGCAATATTTTCTTTTTCAAGTTTTTCAAAGTAACTTTCGAACTTGGCTGTTCTGTTGACGAGTTCAGTTTTGACATCCTCAAAATCGTTTGTTTGTTGAGCTAAAAGTGTTTCAAGCTCAACCACTTTTGTTTGAAGCACACGATTTTCTGTTTCAAAAAGATACATTTTCTCCCCTGTTTCCTTTTCAAAATCTGGAGTATTAAAATCGAACAGGGGATTTGGAAAGGAAACTTTTGGGATTTGAGACTCAACCTTTTTCATCTTCATTGATTCAATCTTTTGCAAATCATTTTCAAACTTTTTATCAGCGAATTCAGACAATTGAAACTTCAAATCATCAGTCTCTTTTTGTTTCATGTTAGAGTTTTGTGCCTGAACTCGTGAACTTTTAATTGAATTAAACAGATTTTTGTAAATCAGTTTCAAATGCTCAATTTCTTTTTCGCATTTTGAAATTTTACATTTCATTGACACGTTTTCATCATCAAGTTGTTCAAGTTTTGACATCCAAGGGTTTTCAAAAGATTGCTTTTCCAGATTGTGTTGTAAAGCTAGCTCAAAGTTAATGCTTTGTGCTTGACATCTTTGAAAATTTTGTTCAAGAGAGAATATTTGACGTTTTAGTTTCTCTTGGATGTCGCTTGACTCTGTTAAAATTCTCTCATTTTCGTGTCTCAACATCTCATTTTCCACTTCAAGACAGTGTTCACGATTAGTTCATGTTTCAAAAGCATTTATACGTTTACTATAATTCTCGAGCTTTTCAGTTAACGACGTATTTTGTGCTTTTAGTTCACGATTAAGCTCATTACATCGAACAACTTCGTTTTGAATATTTTTGATAAAGAAAACATTTGATGCACATTCTTGATCATGATTCACATTGTCATGTTCAACCGTACCTCCATTAGGATCCATATATGGAGTCTCAGGAGTAATATTTCTATCATCCTGATTCACCACATATGTGTCGTTAATGTACTCAGGTTGTCTATGACATTGTGTCTCATAAGCAAACACATTATCAAATGTATTGATATCATCAGATGATTGATGTACCTTAACCAATGTATCTGTACAATGTGAAGGTCCGACATCAGCAGCTGCAGTCTTCAAATCATTCTTACAGTTGAGTTTCCCGTCAGTATCTGAACCATTCCCTTGACTCGTGAAACCCAAATTATTATCTGATGTCCCTTTCTCATTGGTCGTTCCCGCTTGTATCTGCATCTCCATTTCGATTCTTTCCCGTTCTTTTTCTTTTAACTCTCTTTCATCCAATTCCTTTTCATATGACTCTTTCTTCAGATGAATTGATCTTGCAGTGAGCACCAGTTCCAGTATGTTCATTAGATTAAGCAACTGATCTCTAAAAGATTCAACTTCAAGGTAACTAATGATGCATTCTCTCCATATTCTGCTTACAAATTCATAATCTGTAGAATTTCTGAGCACTCTAAAATCTAAGTAGAGAAACCATTTTAGCTGCGTCTTGAGCGCTCGATATGCTTCAATGCAGTCACTTCCTTGTTCAAGTTGCTTCTCTATTAGAGATATGTTGTGCAAGAGTTTCCTTTTGAAGGTTATAAAATCCATTTCTGGTCCGAAGAGTGTTTCAAAAGCACGATTGACCGATCTATCCCATGATGGTAAGCTCACTTCTGAGAAGAGCATACATTGAAGCTTAACTGATTCAAAATGTGCCAAACAGTTTTCTTTGGAGTGCATAGCGAGCTTTACACTTTTAGGCATCTCTCTCCCTTTTGAACTTGATTCCATTTATGTCGGTGTGTGATACAGTTGATCTTGGATCGTTCCAAGGAAATAGGAGTTGAGTTTGTTGTTGTTGGTAACGGTTCAAGAGTTACTTTCGATTATCTAGTTTTGCTTACTTGAGGGATTTCTATGTTGAAGGTTTTCTAAGTTGAAGGATTCCTAACTTGGAGAATAATTGCTTACTCGGAACTTTTTAAACAATCTTTACTCGAAAATTTCCTAACTCGGAAACCTTACTTTGAGAATTCCTTACTAGGAGGATTTTCCTAACTCGGAAATTTTGTAAGTGCTTCTTATTTGGAAATCTTGTAATTCCTAACTCGGAATTATTAAAAACAATCCACTTTACTCGACAATAAAAGTTACTCAATTAATAAATAATTACTCGGAAGTCCAAAGTAAGAAACTTTACTTGGAAACTGTTAGATACTCGGAATATTTGTCCAATGAATAAGTTTACTCGACAATTATTTTATCTTGTACTCGGAATAATTATTACAAACTATCACTCGGTATTATTATACTCGAGAATTTTGGGTCCACCGAGTGACTATGTGTTTCTTGGAAAAGGTCCACCGAATGATTGTTACTCGACAATAAAATATAATACCACTTGGAGCTGCTTTCAAATTTGACAATTAAATAATTGTTACTCGACAATAGAAAGTTACTCGGAAATATTAAAATGAACTTTACTCGACAACTAATAAAGTTACTCGACAATTTTAATATCTTCCTAACTCGGAAGTTGTCCACTCTTTTCCTAACTCAGGAAAAAAAAAAAGAACAGTAAACGCAAGGCACAAAAAAATTAATTTTCCTAATTCCTTGTATAGCTCTTGATACCACTGTTGTGGGCACCCTTTTTAGATCAAATCACACACATATATTCAAAGAGAATAATATTAACCAACAAAACCAACAACCCTTCCCTTTCAATAGGGAGGGTATTTATAGAGTACATAATGAAGTGGGCTTGGCCCAAAATAGAGAAAATAATAGATTGGGGCGCAGTCCAATAATGAAAATAAATAAAAGCCCGCAGCCCATGGGCCTTCTACACAGGCTGTAGAATAAAACTAACCTAAAGGCCTAAGCAACCTATTACAAAATATGATCGATACTTCAATGATCTAAGACGTGTTCCCAACACTAGTTGTTGATTATTGATTTGTCGTCTGATGTTTAGTTAATTGCTTCGCGTTAGGCTAAGAAAACTGACTGACCTCTTATATGTAACTAGCTTGAACGTCTTAGAAATGCAACCGTAGAGTGCACTATCGGTTTTTCTCGTTGTATTTATTGCATGAATTGCAGCTTGTAGATCCTAGAAAACTTAATAGACTTTAAGGTTTTTAGGGGAGACTAAGATTCATAGAGTTGGGGACTTCGGAACCTCCCCACGACCAATATTAAGGAATACAGTGGTTCAACTAAAACAAGGACGCGACAATTCGACAGATCAGTAGGAGATAACTAGGGAGTAATTTAATCTAAGTAAACACGCTTTTCCTTATAATAAGAAGTCACCAATTTTACTTTTTCTTTTTAATTAGTTTAATTTCAAGTTATAATTAGTTTTGGGTTAGTTGACAAGCAACTAATTCCGCCCACTCTTCTAAAACCCGAGATTGTTACTGCTTTCATAAAAATATAAAAAATACAAAAAGAATCATCCCTCACCTCTAGACCTATCTCGTCATACATCTTGACCTAACGACACTATTCCCCTAGAGAATGATCAATCCCCCGGATTTACCTATACTACACTACAGCGATTAGGCACACTACCTAGAGGATTGTAAAACTTCTTTTTGAGGTCTTGCAAATCTCGCATCAGGGACCTTGCATGGTTGTGTAAGAATTGACCAAAGGACTACACAACCCTTAGTTTAGAGTAGGTCTAGATAGATAGCTGGCGCTTAATGACTATGACTAGGTTTCCCGACGAACTGACCAAAGGAGTTGGAATCTAGAAGTATAGGCTAGGCGATTTGACTAACTAATCCTAATGACACTTAACCACCACATAAGGCGATAGTAGACACTTTTAGGAAAACTAGGTCATTGCATGATAATAGTAGTAACTATGCTAGCACATCTTTCTCCCATTGATTCAATCTCAAATTTAATTTTCGTTATTTTAATTAGTTTTATACAATTCCAATCAAAACCATTTTTAGTGACATCATAAGATATAGGTTAGAATCCGCCTCATAGCTCTTAGGACGACCTCGGCTTTACCATTTCTAGACTACTCACGGCCGGGTACACTACCCGTTAGTGCTCACGTAGATCATAGGTAAACGAGAATTATAAATTTAAAACGTGATCTAGGAAAATTTAGCATCAAGTTTTTGGAGCCGCTGCCAGGGAGCTAAATAGGATTTGATTTAAATTTATTGTTTTGATTTAATCTTTTGTTTTCACTCACAGAATCATGACAAGAAGTTCAGGTGTCCGCCAACCCAGAAAGGCAATTTCGTGCCAAGAGAGAGCGCACCCCAATCTTGGTTCACAACATCTACTCCTTTTACGAATCTGAATCCTCAGATTCGGAATCAGATGACAAAGGTGAGGCAAATATCAACACCCTAACAGTGGAAGAATATTTAGTGAAAAGTCATAATAACACGGCTAGAGGAGTGATGAAACCTGAAATCCAGGAAAATGTGAATTTTGAGAATAAGAACCAATTCATGAGCGAGTTAAGGAACAACTCTTTTTCCGGACTTGTGACGGAAGATGCTTTTGAACATATGGAGAAGGTATTATATATCGTTAGCCTGCTTAATATTCCCGATGTCCCACAAGACGCTATCATGCTCCAAATATTCCCTATGTCATTGACTGGAGTAGCCAAGCGGTGGCTGGATCGGGTACCTACAGAAACGATTCTCACATGGGACCGCCTCAAGAAAGCATTTATACAAAGATTTTGCCCACCTTCCAAGATGGCCGACCAGCTTAGGGAAATTCAAAAATTTAAACAAGAGGAGAAAGAGACATTGTATTATGCATGTGAAAGACACAATGACCTCCTCTACAAATGCCCGACCCACGATCTAAACAATTGATGCGTGGTATTGCGACCTTACAACAGGTTTTACCTCTCGAGGGATCTCAAGAGGCTTGCAATCCCCACCAGGCAGTATACCTGACCGATGTAGTATAGTGAAGTGGCAAGTACCGGGGGATTGATCGTTCTCTAGGGGAATAGTGTCGTTAGGATTGAAAAACTACTCTAATAGGTCTAAGGGTGAGAGAAGATTCTTTTTGTATTTTTATATTTTTATGAAAGCAAGTAAAATCTCGGGTTTGAAGGAGTGGGCGGAATTAGTTGCTAGTCAACTAACCCAAATAACTACAAATGCAAATAAAATAAAATACTGAAAATGTAAAGGTTGTGAAACTTATATGGGGAGAAATATGTTTACTTAGATTTCCTTGCTCCCTAACTATCTTTTACCGGTTGATTAGTGTGTATTAATTGCGTGGATGACGGGTGTATTCCTTAATACCAATCGCGGGGTGGCGTACGTACTTCCCCGACTCTACAAGCTCCTACTTCACTCCTATGTCGAGCCGACTAAGAATCTCCTAACATGGGATCACTAGAATTCGCTCATGCATTAAATACAACCATAAAAACCTTAGTACGCATTGGTTCATGTTTCTTAAGACGTTCAAGCAAATTACCGTATAGGAGGTTAGCCAGTTTTCTTAAGCCTAACATCGATAAACAATCATCCAATACAATTAATAACACACCAACAACCAATAATCAATAGTTAGGTTTCATTAGATCTAAGCAAACACAAGATAAATCTAGCCTAGCATGTTAATTAAAAGACAAGAACAAGATATAATCAAACAACACATAGACATATTGATTGATTAAGTGATTACTTATCTTCAATTAAACATGGGAGATCCAAGGGTATAAAACCCTTAAAAATGGCAGAAATTCGTCTTAGGGTTTCTCCTCACAAAGTTGCACACTAATGACTAAAAATTGCAAAACTATATATAGAGTTTAGGGGCTGATGGCGTCACGTTGTAGGAGGTGACGCCGTCACCTCGCCGCGGCTAGGGTTCCCGGATGGTCTTCCTGACGCCGTCCCTCTTTAATCCTCCAAAATCCGCTCTGGCCTATCAAGGGTTGACGCCGTCAGAATAGTGCTTGACGCCGTCTCTCTTTAACTTAAACCGTGACGACCTTGATCACCTTAAAGGGTGACGCCGTCAGACTTTCCATTGCAAAACTCTCTGGCGCGTCACGTGTATTTTGTCATATCCACCTCTTTTGCCAAGCCGTGACGCCGTCAGGAGCAATCCTTGACGCCGTCACGTGTACTTTTTCAGCAGCTTTGGAGACTTTGTCGTTTACTTCACTTTTATGCTCCAAAAACGTCCAAAATGCTTCCTTTTCCAGATTTCTTCTCCAAAGTACCTAAAATGACAAAAGGAATGATTTAGGGCAATATTTGATCAAATAAATATGATTTAGGGCTTAAATGACCCCCTAAAAGCGGTACACTTTTTGCTTCATCAAATACCCTTACACTTGAGATTTGCTTGTCCTCAAGCAAATGCGCTTTTATTCTAATCAAAATACAAGTTAGGGGTCATTTAACGCTAATATAAAAGTAATTACAACAAATAGTCGTTCCACTTTAATCATAATAAGCACGGAGATTACAAACTAGCACCTCACAAGTAGTGTTTAGATACTCACATCTCTCAGGTGTCATAAAAGTATATCTCATAAATGAAAACAGATAATATCTCTCACTACCTGTCATAGCAAATAGATTACCATAGGCTTGGGAAAGGATCAAAAACCTCCTCCACTAGGCGTAAGCACCTAAGATAAACTATCAAAGAGGGCTTTTAAACGGGTTATAACGTTAGGTGTAGGGATATGATAAACACGGATTTGTTGGATAAGGGATATTTTACTGGTGGCGAGTTAAAGATCATGATTAATTACATGTACAATATGGCATTGCTAAGCCAAGACTAGACTTGACTTAAGCTAAAAACAAAATAACAAAAACATAAAATAAACATAAAATGAAACGGGATGGTAGTCCGTATGTTTTTTTTCTACTTTTCTTTTTCTCATTTTTTTTGTATTTTTCTTTATTTTTTCGATTTTTTTTTTTTTTTTTTTTTTTTTTTCATACACTCTTGCCCTACCATCCAAAATAATACATCGTAGGGGCGTTGCATTCCCCTTACACTTGAACTTTTACATAACTTTACAAATAACTATTCTAATGACTCGAATTAAGATAATCGAAACACTTGGAGTACTTTTAAAATATTTAGCACATATGGGGGTAATAATGTTGTTTTTCCCCATTACTCCATTACACTAGTACTTTACCCATGAGTCCCAATCATCCCAAAACAATATGTACAAGGATATGACTCGACTTAGCAACCATGTAATCAATTAGATAATTAACTTGGGGTTTAAACAAATGTTGTCACAATAATGCACTAAAAATGAGTGCATACAAGGTAGGCTAAGGTGATTTGGGTGTACATTTAAGTGGGGTGTAACAAATTCTTCCTTTAAGTAAAATGCTTAAAGGTCGAAACGAAAAGATAGGCTCTGAGGGGTGTACTAGGGGTATCGTGTACTAAAAATGAGTACAACGCAAAGGGTGTGGGAGAATTACTTGACCAACGTAGCCAATGTAATTATAACAAAAACACAGGTGTAAAACAATGGGTTAATCCTAATGCCTCTTATCATGTAGTAAATCTAACTACACGAATGTAGTCTCACTTGTGGCCTCGGAATGGTCCTAACGCAAGTTCTAGAATCTAAGTGCTACCGGTACACACATCATAGCATAAATGCTTTTCCTACCAATTCTAGGGGCGAACCTCACATATTTGGGGGTGGAAAATTTTTTAGTGGTACGGTTTTGTGCTAGTCATATAACTTCCTATCCATGAGACGCTCATTAAGATCAAAGTTTCACTCCTATATGTTGTAAAAAATTTTAAATTTGGCACTAAAATTGCCCTAATAAGTATTTATCTCAGTTTTATTACACATCTACCATTAAACAAACAAAAATCAAGCGCAATTGTATTCTCTAAAGTATCGTACTTTACCCCCCCCCCCCTTACACTTAAGATGAACATTGTCCCCAATGTTCAAATAACAAGATGTAAAAGTAAATTAGGTAAAAGAATGAAATCAAATACTCCCCTGATTCGTTTGGTGGATAAAGAGGTAACATGGTTAGATCTTCTTCCAAGAGAAAGTAGAAGCTCCAAGACTAAAGCATTGCCAAAAGCTTGATTCCACATACATCTCCTTGTCCAAAATAACTTGTTAAACCTGAGAAAACAAACACGAAAACCTGCATAACATCGGTGGGATAAATCTATATAAGGATATAATGCTTGTGGAATGATTATTTTGCAGATTCCTGGAGTTTATAAGTTAGAGATTTAATAAAAACCTTTTATGATTCCGGTAGAAAAACAAAACTTTCAAAAATTTCAGAAAATTAAAACCTGACGTCGTCAGGTTGTAAGGCCTGACGCCGTCAGAAATGATCTGACAGAATTCTCATGTTAAGTTTCCGAAAAATTTCTGGAAAAACCTATACCTTACTTCCTGGAATTCCTGCAAAACATCATTATGACTCGGTACAAGCATTTGACTCAAACAATTACTAGTATGCATGCTCATTTAATATTGTTGTGATTCATGTTCAATCTTGTTCTTGTAAACAAATTTGGATTCCCTTACACTTATCTTTTGCAAAATACCTTTATATGTAGTTGTTGGATCGATATACTCTGACCAAACTAACTTGTAGCTTGTCTACGGTTTAATAACTTTGAATGAATTCAAAACTATTAATAGTGAAACACTGATATACTTTGCTAAGTATGCGGAATCTACTTCAACAAAGCTAAGAAGAATTTAATAAACAACTTTGAATATTATTAAAACCTTGAACCTGCTTTCTTACACAGATTCACTAACAAACTCTAAACTCTAATAATCGTATATCTCTAATCGCATATGCTTGTCTCTCTAAACCACATATATCTCTAATGCCAACCTAGGGATCCTTTTATAGGCACAAGGAAAACCCTAGTCGGTTTACAATACTTGAACGACAAGTAAATTCTAATTATAACTCTAATCTAATACGAATATTCTAGAATTACACATTAGTCCTTAAACTATTTGCATGGCAGTCCTTTAACGAGCAGCAGTACTTTAATCGAATAGCAGTACTTTGACTTGAGTAGCAGTACTTTGACTTTTATAGCCCAACAATCCTCCCCTAACTTGAATTCTACTTGCTTGATTTCAAGTTTCTTTGTATGTCTTTAACTTCAATACTTTATTTTCAAGGAAAGGTTGTTTCTTCAAACCTGACTCGTTATTGTTTTGTCATCATCAATGCAAACAGTATCTTCAATCTTCATCAGCAACAATTCTTTTCAGCATCAGATCTTTTCAGCAACTCAGCATCATATTGGCAATATGTACATCAGATCTTAAAAGTTTCATACTATTCTCATCACTTCCAGGTGTGTTAACTCCTGTGAGAGGTGAATCATTGAAAACTTAATGGATTTTGATGTCTCTTTACCAAAGCCATTAACTCTGGAGTAGCCAATGTTTAGATTTAGGAAAAACCATGGTACATTGATAACCATATGATTTTTAGCAAATCATCAGCTATCAACGGATTTGAGTAGTCTTTACCAAATAGCCGTTTGCTTTTGGACTAGCTAGTTCTTTTAGTACAATCACTACCATGGTGAACTAATTACCATATAATGGTTTTCCACAGCCTTTACCACAAAGCCATTATCTTGTGGGCTAGCCAACTCTTCACTAATATAGATATGGTGAGTTGAAAACCATACAATTTTTAGTAAATTGCCAACTAAAAACGGATTTGATAATCACATCAGAGCCGTACCCTCATGATGAGTCAAACTCTTTCTTGTTTATTAAACATGGTGAGTTGATTACCATTTGTTGTGTAGTACAAGTACTAACACCATGCTGTTGCTTTCAAAACCATTTGTTGCTGTTTAATCTTTGTGCTTTCAAAATGTTTTTGCACTTATCAAAAATTACTAATTTTATCAAAAGACTTTACTGGTTTTATGCTGCAAGCAGTACTTTGAGAAAGTACTGTCTGACCAGCAGTACTTTGAAGAAAGTACTTTATTTTTCAAAAGATTTATATAATAATGAAACCATACCAGTAGTTATGCATTAATCTTCAAATTCAGTAGTCCACTTGATGAATAATTTTATGACCATCAATGCTACTTCATCCTCTTGTTCCACTTCCATTCCATGCTCTAGCATCCTGATCATCAGATCTCTTGTGAGTGGATATCTTTGTTCTGCTAGCATATGAATCATAGTGCCATCTTCTAACTCCAAAACATGTATCCCAACTGATCCAAAGAATCTCCATCTGTTAATCTCCCAGTTGTCTTGATTTTCCCACAAAGCACTGTCCTTAGACTCCTCTGTGTCCCAGATTGTTGTGAGATCTCCTAACAATATCAAACCTATTCCTTGTGGTGGAATATGCTCAAAATAAGTTTGCACTTGGAGATATAACTGAAGCATATCATCTCTATCAATCAGATGTAGAATATCCCATAATGAATTAAACACTCTAAAACTTCCATCTAGTCTATGAAAGATTAGATAATCTCCTTCTTTAGATTCTACAACTGAAAAAGTAGATATCTTGGACTTCTTATCAGTATCTTCTTTTGGATTCTCAAAGTCAACAACTCTAAGATAATTTCTGAGCTCATCAACTGTGTCTGTTCTTAATTCAACAGCTTCCTTGAACTTCTTTGATGGCTGTTCATCAGTGACTCTTTTCCTCTTTGAGCTTCTTGTAGCAGCTCTTTCCTTTCTTTTATCTTCAAGCTTGTCATCTTCAAAAGAAATAATGCCTGCAAGATCTCTTTGAATAGCTTCTCTAACAGCATCATACAGATCCTTCATCTCTGTATATGTCAATCTAACTAAACCTGTGTATCCTTGACCTTTCAGATAAGCCATCATATCATTCCTTTCTCTAGCTTTACTAATTGGCCTTCTTGATTGAACATTCTTTCTTGATTCTTCAGCATCTATCTCTGCTTGTAATATTCTAGCTGCTTCCTCATTTTTGGCAACCTGAATTTGTCTTAACTGTGCCAATGTCATCTTCTTCTTCTTCTTTTCTACCAAGATCCCTTTGCCTTTATCTTTTGGATCTATCTCTTGTGCAGGTTGAGAAGAAGTATGATGTTGTTGTTCAACCTCATGAATACTAATACCTCTTTGACTTGACATATTAAGCATGATATCAGCAATTGTTTCATCATCACTGTTAGTATGAGCTATATCATCTTCTTCCTGAGCTGGTTTAGAAGGACCTACTTCCTCTTGAACTTGAATTGAAGGACCAATATCCTCTTCAAAATCTAAGGTTCTAGGTGTAACAATGAATTGCCTCTCAGTACCTTGTTGAGCAGTACTTTCTTGAGCAGTTCTTTCAACTTCAGCTCCTTCCAAGTTTATTTCCTCAGTATCACCACTTCTCACTTCAACAGTAGCTTCTTCCAAATTTATTTGCTCTGTTTCATCACTCTTCCTCTCAACAGTATCTTGAGGAATATTTTCAGGTGGTGTCCTCTGAGTATCATCCATAAATCCAGCATCTTGTTCAAAATCTTGTTCAAAACCAGCATCATCTTCATTCAAATTCTCTAAATTCCTCCCCATTTGGAATGAAGATTGCTTCTTAGACTTTTTCTTCTTAGAAATCTTTGTAGGTATCCTACCACTCTTCTTCTGAGACTTCACCCATAATCTATGGTGTTGAACTAGTGGCCAAACATACCTCTTCAATTTTTGAAACTTAGTCTTTAATTTGTCTATCTTAGCAGATGCAATATCTTGACCAAATTGATCAAAAGAAGTACTCTTGGGACTCAAACAATGAAGTAGAACGTGAATTAGGTACTTCCAATGAGAACAAAACAAAGGCTTTTGAAAAGTAAGCTTCGTCAGATCGCCTTCATAACCTAAATCACTTAAAGTGTCCCAAAGCACTTGTTTTTCAAAACGAACAGCCCCCCCTTCATCATCAAACATCAACACATCCCTAATCGTGGCCTCAGTAATCCTAATAGCTCGTCCAGCAACCGTAGCCCTAATCAACGAATCACCTTCTTTCGTTGCAGTAGCCCAAAATTCTTGCATCCAGGGACCAATAACATCAGGGTCAACTAAAATAGAGTAGTTGATGGAAGACCCAGTTAAGAAATCAATGATCGCATGAAAATCAAGATTATCCCTTGTCTTGTCCAAATTAGCGATCATATTATGTTTGCTAACAGTAAGGCGATTAGCCATGATGAGTTGGTAGAGAAGAATTCGCTTTGAGTGTGTGTTTTGATAAAAAGATTGTGGTGTAAAAGCGAATGAGGGATCTCAAATATGGTAAAAAGGCGGGGAAATAGGAGTGAGTTTCTTTAAATAGGATGAAAATAAATCAAACTCTTAATAATAAAGTTACCGTTTGGATTAACTTATTATCTCCGCCGTAAGGAATTAATTAACCGTGAGCCCCACAATTTTTGACCGTTGGAACAGTACGTCCACGTAAGCAGTACGTTGAAGCAGTACGTTGCTGAAGCAGTACTTTGAGCAACAAAGCAGTACGTTCCATCTTGTTATCCACAATCGATACTCCAAACTAAAACCAAGAACTTGTAAAAGATTCATGCTTAAGTTCTAACTAATAGTTAATGTTGCCTCCCCTCAAATACAACATATAGGCTAAACTAAACTATTAAAACCAATACTTTCATTAAGACCGAATAGAAAGTATACTAACTAATACTAAAGCCTCCCCTCAAATGTAGCCTAGTAGTTAATCATCCCAATGCTCACAACTAAGTGGTTGAATCTTGAAACATCAAATCCCTTAGTGAGTAGATCAGCTACATTATCATCTGTGTGAACCTTAACCACATTTATAAGCCTGTGCTCATAACAATCCCGAATAAAGTGATGCCTAATCTGAATATGCTTGGTCTTGGAGTGATAAACAGGATTCTTCACAATGCAGATGGTACTCTCATTATCAATGTTGATAGGAGTATTCTTGAAATTGAATCCATAATCCAAGAGTTGATTTTGCATCCACAAAACTTGTCCACAACAGCTTGCAGCAGCAACATATTCTGCTTCAGTAGAGGAGGTTGCAGCAATGGTTTGCTTCTTACATTGCCAGGAGACTAATCTTCTTCCAAGATATTGACATCCTCCTGAGGTTGATCTTCTATCATAGTTATCCCCTGCATAGTCACTATCTGAAAAGGCTTCTAAGTGAAAAGGTGACTCCTTAGGATACCATAATCCTAACTTTGGTTGATGCTTGAGATATCGAAAAATCCTCTTGACTGCATACATATGGGAAACCTTGGGTGTAACCTGAAATCTTGCACATAAGCAAACAGCAAACATGATGTCAGGTCTTGATGCAGTTAAGTACATAAGACAACCAATCATAGATCTGTAAAGCTTGACATCCACAGCTTGTCCATCTTCATCCTTGCCTAGAGGTTTATTTTTATCAATGGGTGTGGTGGCAGGCCTGAGATTTGGAAGATCAAATCTTTTGAGTATGTCTGCAACATACTTTTCTTGGTTAATGAAGATTCCATCTCTTGTTTGTCTAACTTGAAGACCCAAAAAGAAGGTTAATTCTCCCATAGAACTCATTTGAAACTCCTTCTGCATAAGGTCTTCAAATTCTTTCACCATAGACTTCTTTGTAGCTCCAAATATAATATCATCCACATATACTTGGACTAACATAATGTCTTTCTTTTCCCTCTTGATGAACAAAGTCTTATCAATTGCTCCTCTCCTATAGCCATGTTGTAATACAAAATTCGAGAGTCTCTCATACCAAGCTCTGGGAGCTTGATGAAGGCCATATAGTGCCTTGATCACTTTGTAGACTTTGTTTGGATGTGCAGGATCTTCAAAACCAGGAGGTTGTTTAACATAAACTTCCTCAGAAATTGTGCCATAAAGGAAAGCACTTTTCACATCCATTTGGTAGACAGGAAATCCCATGTATGATGCAAAGGCAAGAAATAACCTTATTGCCTCTATCCTAGCAACAGGAGCAAATACTTCATCATAATCCACTCCTTCTTCTTGGCGATATCCTTGTGCAACCAATCTAGCTTTATTTTTGATAACATTCCCTCTTTCATCTCTTTTGATTCTGAAAACCCATCTTGTACCAATGACTCTTTTGCCATCTGGTAAATCACATAATACCCAGACTTCTTGAAGCTTAAATTGTAGAAGCTCCTCTTGCATGGCTTCAACCCAACTTTCATCTGCTAAAGCTTGAGCTACCTTTTTGGGTTCTTCTTGAGATAAAAAGCAAGCAAACAGGCATGTTTGTTGATCCTTGTGATTCATCCTGTTTTGTTTGTAAACAAAGCTAAGTAAAGCAGTATGTTGCTTAGAAAGTCCTTTAACTTTGTTCCTTGTAACCACTCCTGAAGAGGGTGATCCAATAATATTACTTTGAGGATGAGCTTTATGAACTCTCAATGTAGGAGTTGGTGGTACTGGAAGATCAGACTCCAAGTTAGTAAAATCAATGCCTTCATTGGAGAAAATACCTTCTGGAATAAGCTCATCATCAATTTCTTCTAATCCAGGAATGTTAGCATTAACTAAAGCATCATCATCAACATTGGAATCATCAGCATTGTTCCAATTTGATTGCTCTAATACATCAGAAGTACTGTCAAAAGGATCAGCAGTACTTTGATCTAAAGTACTGTGGGCAGTATCTTGAAAGTTACTCTTTTTCTTTGCAGCCTCATAAGCCTTCCTTTGTTCATCTTCATAGGATTGTGCTATAGTTTCTTGAAAAAGCATCCTATTAAGTTCATCTTGTATGGCTTGATCTTCATCAGATACTGTATGAGTTGGCTGAGCAGTACTTTGTTCCTCAACAGTAACTTCAGGTTCTTTGTCAGGAACATCTTCTGGTGTAACATTGACTCCATGAACAATGTACTGTGAATCATCTTCTTTGGAATTAGCCTGATTCTCTTCTCTAACAGGAACATAATTCATAGATGGTGTGAGTTTGAGATCAAGATCAAACATCCAATCAGGACCTTTACCTTTCTGAGTTTCCTTATCTTCCAAAAATTCAACATGAAGACAATCTTGTACCTTTCTGGTATTCCTGTTATAAACTCTAAATCCTTTGCTATTTGTACAATAACCCAATAAATATCCTTCATCTGACTTACCATCAAATTTTCCCAGAGAATCAATGGTATTTAGAATAGTCAGAGAGCAGCCAAAAGGTTTTAGAAAACGAATATTTGGTTTCTTTCCCATGAGTAACTCATAAGGTGTCTTCATCTGAGGTTTAGTTACTGAAACTCTATTCAACACATAGCAAGCAGTACTTATGGCTTCAGCCCAAAAGAGAATAGGTAATTGGGAATCTGCAAGCATTGTTCTAGCTGCTTCTATCAAAGTCCTGTTCTTTCTTTCTGCAACACCATTCTGCTGTGGTGTTCTAGCAATGCTAAACTCTCTCTTGATCCCTTTCTTGGCACAGAATTCATCCATATGCTTGTTCTTGAATTCTGTTCCATTATCACATCTAATACCTCTTACTTTGAGTCTTAATTGATTTTCAAGGGCTACTATCAGGTCATGGATAGCATCAAAGGTTTCATCTTTGAATCCCAAGAAAAAGACCCAACTAAATCTGCTACAATCATCTGTCACAACCAAGCAGTACTTCTTCTTGTTTAAACTTTCTACTGAGACTGGTCCAAACAGATCCATGTGTAGCAACTCCAAAGGTTCTCTAATATCTCTTTCCCCAAGCTTCTTACATGAAGCTTTATGTTGTTTACCCTTCTTGCAAGCCAAACATGAATGATCAGTCTTGAATGTTTTGGAAGGTAAACCTTTAACTAAATTTCCTTTGACCAGCTTGTTGATGTTCTTAAAATTAACATGACCTAGTCTTCTGTGCCACAGATGTGCTTCTTCCAATGATGCCTTTGCTACTAAACATGTTGCTCTTCCAGCAGAATTGAGACTCTTTAAGTCTAAACTGTATACATCATTGGTTCTTGGTACTCTCAATGTCACCAAGTGATCATCAACAAATTTGAACTCAGGGGAGAGAATGAGACATTCTGTATCAGTGAACAAAATTGGGTACTTCTTGTCACAAATTTGAGATACTGACAATAGATTGAACTTGAGCTCCTTTACATATCTAACATTCTCAAAATCAATACATCCAGCCTTGATTGTTCCTTTGCCAGTGATTCTTCCTCCATCAGGATCATTACCAAATGCAACTCTTCCTCCATAATATGCCTTAAAGTCTGACAGGATCTCCTTGTCCCCTGTCATGCTGCCAGAGCAACCACTATCAACAATAATATGATCTTTAAGCTCCTCCTCTGGGTTGCCCTGCACATAAAAGAAAAGGGTTAGTTTCTTTTAGGAACCCAAGCCATTACTGACTTGTGTTCCCCTTGTGGAGTGACATACTTGAATTCCTTCAGTATGTAATCTCCACTGGTTTTAAAGGCATGGTCAATGATTATTTGAGTTGGTCCCATGTCCTGTGTTGCAATATCAACAACACTCCCTGTTTCACCCTTATCTGATGAAAGTACTTCTTGTTCCCCATCAGTACTTTCTTTCTTAACCCAATTTCGTTTGACCTTAGGTTTCTCTGAGCTAGGTACTCTGCTTGAGGTGGAAGACCTTTTATATGAATTGAATCTCTTAGGTCTTCTATGTGAAAAAGTATGAGCAGTACCATGAGTGGGTGAAAACTTATCAGTCCTTTGAGAAGGTATTTCTTGAGACTTATCAGATTGTGAAGGTACTGGTGATTTGGAAAACATTCTTTTCTGGTGAGGGTACCTATAGTCTTTTGAGAAATTACTATGGTTGACCCTATTTGAGTGATTCCAAACTGGTCTAGTCTCTCTTGACTTATGGGTGGGAGGTCTATTCTTTGGAAACTGACTTAAGTATTCTGAGTGAAAGTCACAGTGCTTAATCAAGTGATCAGGACTATAGCATACATAACATAACTTTCTCTCCATATTCCCAAATCCTCTTCTATGATTAAAAGGTTTCCTGTAGTAAGCAGTATTTTGAAAAGTTTCTCTTGGAGGTACTGCTGACTGTCCAGCAGTACTTTGAAAAGTTTGTGGAGGTACTGCTTGTTTTTGAAAAGCTGTAGGAAACTTTTGATCATTACCCTTTTGAAAATCATTCTTAGGTTTCCCAGAATTAATTCTACCATTAAGCTTCTTCCTAAACTCTAGGTTGTCTACACCATAACGAGAAACATCTGTCCTAAGAGGTTGAAACTGACCAGTGGGTGGAGGAACTGAGTGATACTCCTTATCTTTCTTAAACTCAGGAGGTGATTCACTAATTGGTTCCTCATTCCTAGATGTGTTTTCTTCTGAGCTTGTAAGGTCATCATCACTAGGTGGAATCTCTTCCTTAGCACTAGGTGGAGTTTCTTCCTTATCACTAGGTGAGGTCTCATCTGAACTACTAGCTTCACCATAACCTAGTCCAGCTCTACTGTTTATTACTCTTTGTTTTTCAACAAATTGAACATGTGATAGACCAGCCTGTTTAATACTACCAAGTCTTTCTAACAAAGTATCTCTTTCCTTAGTAATCTTTTCTAATTCAGACACCTTACATCCTAACTTCCATTCACTTAATTTCAATTGGTAATCTTGTTGCTCATATTTTTCTGCCCAAGCTATTTCATTATTTTCATGTGTTAAAATTTTGGCTTCCATTGACTCTAAAGTTAATTGATAACCAGCTACCTCAGACCTAGCTGTTCTACAATTATCTCTTTCAGTCACATAATCTTTAAGCAACTTTTGATAAACATCATTACACTTAGAGCATACCTCAGAGACATTGGATGAACTTGGTGAAGTGGCTACCATAGCAATCTGAACAGGTTCATCTTCATCCTCCATGCTCCAGTCAAAGCTTCCAAGACCATCTCTTGATTCCAAAGCAGCATATCCAGGTTCCTCATCAAAAGCTGTGCCCCAATCAAACTCTTCCATTGCAACCATAGAATAGGTTACAGGTTCATCATCAAATTCAGCACTCCAGTCAATTTCTGCTAAATTTTCTTGAGCCACCAAAGCTTTTGGTTGTGATTCAGTAATAGGAACCTCCTTTCTTTCAACCTTGGGTTGTTCAATCATCCTGTTTGCCTGATATTTTGCAAACTTGCATTCCCTTGCAAAGTGTCCAAGCTTTTGACAATTGAAACATTCAATCTTAGATTTGTCAAAAGTGATACCTTGTTTGGCTTTGAAATCAATTCCCCTTCCTGTCTTGTTCATGAACTTCTTGATCCTAGCAGTAATCATAGCTACTTTCCATCTTATGTCAATCTCTTCTAAAGCATCTTCTTCAATCTGCAACAAGTCTTCTTGATAGGTAACAGGTAAAGTGGCTTGTTGTGCAAAGAAGGAACATACAATTTCATCAGAATTGGTGTTGTTTGTTGGTGATGGGTTGGGGGTAGTTGTGGTTATGCAAACATGCTGTGAATCACCAACAGTACTTTGAGAAGGATAAGCAGTACTTTTAGTGGAAGTACTGCTTCTGTTTTCAGAAGATACAAAAGCTATGTTGTGAGTTTTCTGAGAACTGTGACCATTCATCTCTTGCTCGTAGACTTTCAAATTGTTATAGAGATCATCAAAGTCCATAGACTCCAATCCAGGTTGGCCTCTAATCATAGTAGCAACCACATGCCAGACAGATGGCAGACTCCTTAAGAACTTCAAATTTGCATCTTCAACAGATACCTCTGCTCCATATAGTTCTAGCATACTAAGTAGGTTTTGGAATCTGTCATAGGCAGCATCAAGACTTTCTCTTTCACCAACAGTGAAGGTTTCAAATTGCTGCTTCAATAAGTTTCTATGCATCTTCTTTGAAGCATCATTACCTCCAAATCTTGTCTTGATAGCAGCCCATAATTGTTTTGCATCCTTAGCATCATGAAACTTCAATAGGTGACCATCAGGAATAGCAGACAGCAGTATGTTGAGAGCCTTATCTTGATTTCTCTTTGTAGCTGCTGGTAAGGGTGGTTGAGGTGGTTTGGGTTGTCCTTCAATTTGTAGAGGTTCATCAAGAACAACATTACCATTGACAATTACATCCCATAGAGCATGGTCAGTAATAGCAAGGTACTGTCTCATCTTCATGCTCCAGAGATCATATTCTCCCTTCTTGATGATAGGAATTCTAAGTGATGTGATGGATGGGATAGGTGCAGCTTCAGTCGACATTGTGAAGGGTTTGTTGATAAATCGGTTTTAAGGGTTTCTTCTTAATCAGAGTCTCCACACAAGCTCTGATACCACTTGTTGGATCGATATACTCTGACCAAACTAACTTGTAGCTTGTCTACGGTTTAATAACTTTGAATGAATTCAAAACTATTAATAGTGAAACACTGATATACTTTGCTAAGTATGCGGAATCTACTTCAACAAAGCTAAGAAGAATTTAATAAACAACTTTGAATATTATTAAAACCTTGAACCTGCTTTCTTACACAGATTCACTAACAAACTCTAAACTCTAATAATCGTATATCTCTAATCGCATATGCTTGTCTCTCTAAACCACATATATCTCTAATGCCAATCTAGGGATCCTTTTATAGGCACAAGGAAAACCCTAGTCGGTTTACAATACTTGAACGACAAGTAAATTCTAATTATAACTCTAATCTAATACGAATATTCTAGAATTACACATTAGTCCTTAAACTATTTGCATGGCAGTCCTTTAACGAGCAGCAGTACTTTAATCGAATAGCAGTACTTTGACTTGAGTAGCAGTACTTCGACTTTTATAGCCCAACAGTAGTTAAGACGAAGTTAAAAACAAAATAAAGCATTTTCACAATTTACTTTGAAACATGAGCACAAACAATAACAATTAAACTTGCATACGGAAACAAATAAAATCAAACAAACAAACAAACAAATAAAGCTTGGGTTGCCTCCCAAGAAGCGCTTGTTTTTGTTCGAGTCACGAGCCTGACTCTGCCCTTATTTAACGGATAAAGGAGAGGTTTTCCCTACACTTAGGGTTAAGTGCGGGTGATAGTAGCGATACACACCGACTCGGTATGAGTATGCCATGTGAGGAAAGAGTGGTGGATGAATTATATGCTCAAAGGTGCGGGATCCTATCATCATAACCTTGCCTAGTTCACTTTGGTCAATGGGTGATTTTGAGTTTCCTCCTAAAAAGGGATCATCTTCTATCAACTTCGAGAGATTCCTAGTTGGGAATCCATCTTGACCTAATAAACCCGGTTTAAACCCATAATGTTTCTTGTGATCAATCATGAATGGGTGATGTAAGTATGTAAGGTCATGGTTCACTCCTATATTAGCTTCCTCTCTACAAGGCTTAGAGTCTAATACCTTCAGCGTAACACTACCCGGACTATATGGTTTGATGGGTGGATCGGGACCTAATTCAATTCCTAAGTTCACATCTAAGGATGGAAGATTAGGTAACGGTTTTGGTTGAGGCTCCGGCTCATCAAAACTAGGAACTTCCATAGGACTAAAAGAAAGGTTGTGATCACTAAAAGCATTCAAACCTATTTCTTCTAGTTGTGTTTGGTTCAAGGGTTCTACCTCTATTGGGGTTCCTATAGTCTCCACTACTTTTTCCGGGTAAGTCACGGGCGGTGTGTGTGCCTCAAATGATGGTAGGACTTGTGGGGTACTTGGTGGGCTTATGTTACTTACCTCATCATGTGTTTTAGTAGAATCTAACCCTAACATTTTCCCAAGTATCTCAAGTGCTTCTCTAGGCATCTCAACTTCTATATCCGAATCATAAGGGTCATCCTCAATATTCTGACTGCTATATTCAAATTGCCCAAAAGATTCATCATGTGTTTCTTGAGATTCATCGTCATCGATCATAAAACCTAGGTCTTTTTGATCAATGTGATCATGCTCGGCTAGATCCTCCATCACATCAAGATCACCTAAGTGTTCACCCTGTATTATGGTAGTGCCTAACCATGACATGCAGCTAGGTGGCTCAACTCTACCCTCATGTGTGTCGTATGTTTTGGTGAAATCTATCCCACTCATGCAACTAACCATCTCAGAATCTTGGTTTGATTCTAAGTCCATGTTCTTAGAAACTAGGTCTCTTTGCTCATACGAATCCACCAATTCGTTCCACTTATGGGTCATGGTTAGGAAGCTTTCCTCAAAATTCATCCAAAGGGCCTGACTAAAAGGAATTGATCCAGATAATGCTCGTCTAATAGAAATCTCACATGCATAGAATTCATTAAACCCATCTAACCTTACCCCTAACTCCTTTTGGAAATCACAAAGATCACACAAAAATTCATAGGAATGATAGGAAACAAATCTATTGGTGAAATATAATTGTTCCTCTATTGTCAATGATCTAAATGGAATTTCATCCATCATAGTGACAAATGAAAATGGTTTTACAAACAAAGGGCACAAAGAAAAAGATAGACTACAAGAAAGCTACAAAATAAAAAGAAAAAATCTCACTTGATAGGAATCTTGTGAGTAGACCTAATAAAAATAAAATTTCAACCTAAGCAATAACTACTCCCCGGCAGCGGCGCCAAAAACTTGATGCGTGGTTTTGCGACCTTACAACAGGTTTTACCTCTCGAGGGATCTCAAGAGGCTTGCAATCCCCACCAGGCAGTGTACCTGACCGATGTAGTATAGTGAAGTGGCAAGTACCGGGGGATTGATCGTTCTCTAGGGGAATAGTGTCGTTAGGATTGAAAAACTACTCTAATAGGTCTAAGGGTGAGAGAAGATTCTTTTTGTATTTTTATATTTTTATGAAAGCAAGTAAAATCTCGGGTTTGAAGGAGTGGGCGGAATTAGTTGCTAGTCAACTAACCCAAATAACTACAAATGCAAATAAAATAAAATACTGAAAATGAAAAGGTTGTGAAACTTATATGGGGAGAAATGTGTTTACTTAGATTTCCTTACTCCCTAACTATCTTTTACCGGTTGATTAGTGTGTATTAATTGCGTAGATGACGGGTGTATTCCTTAATACCAATCATAGGGTGGCGTACGTACTTCCCCAACTCTACAAGCTCCTACTTCACTCCTATGTCGAGCCGGCTAAGAAGCTCCTAACATGGGATCACTAGAATTCGCCCATGCATTAAATACAACCATAAAAACCTTAGTACGCATTGGTTCATGTTTCTTAAGACGTTCAAGCAAATTACCGTATAGGAGGTTAGCCAGTTTTCTTAAGCCTAACATCGATAAACAATCATCCAATACAATTAATAACACACCAACAACCAATAATCAATAGTTAGGTTTCATTAGATCTAAGCAAACACAAGATAAATCTAGCCTAGCATGTTAATTAAAAGACAAGAACAAGATATAATCAAACAACACATAGACATATTGATTGATTAAGTGATTACTTATCTTCAATTAAACATGGGAGATCCAAGGGTATAAAACCCTTAAAAATGGCAGAAATTCGTCTTAGGGTTTCTCCTCACAAAGTTGCACACTAATGACTAAAAATTGCAAAACTATATATAGAGTTTAGGGGCTGACGACGTCACGTTGTTGGAGGTGTCGCCGTCACCTCGCCGCGGCTAGGGTTCCCGGATGGTCTTCCTGACGCCGTCCCTCTTTAATCCTCCAAAATCCGCTCTGGCCTATCAAGGGTTGACGCCGTCAGAATAGTGCTTGACGCCGTCTCTCTTTAACTTAAACCGTGACGACCTTGATCACCTTAAAGGGTGACGCCGTCAGACTTTCCATTGCAAAACTCTCTGGCGCGTCACGTGTATTTTGTCATATCCACCTCTTTTGCCAAGCCGTGACGCCGTCAGGAGCAATCCTTGACGCCGTCACGTGTACTTTTCCAGCAGCTTTGGAGACTTTGTCGTTTTCTTCACTTTTATGCTCCAAAAACGTCCAAAATGCTTCCTTTTCCAGATTTCTTCTCCAAAGTACCTAAAATGACAAAAGGAACGATTTAGGGCAATATTTGATCAAATAAATACGATTTAGGGCTTAAATGACCCCCTAAAAGCGGTACACTTTTCGCTTCAAATGCCCGACCCACGATCTCAACAATCATCAAAAGGTATATATATTCTACGGAGGTTTGAACACCACGACTCTCCAGATTCTTGATTTACTAGGGGCAATACCAAACATGACGCCTTCTCAAGCCTTAGCATCTATCCAGAACATTGCCAACCATTGTTACAAATGGCATATTGAAGTATGGGATGGAGCCCAAGGGAATACCCCATCTGACGAAACTAAGACCATGGCTGACAAACTCAGTATCTATTGTCGCGACGTGGAGAAACTAAAAAGGAACGTTTTTGAAATGCAAAATGTTTCCCGAAGGGAAGAAGTCAAGAGCATGAGTGATATAAACAGGAAAACAAAGCTTGAAGAATTAGTTTACAAGTACTTAGAGGCTTCCCAAAAGAGACAAGAAAAGGAAGAGGAATGATATGGATGAGAAGTTTTGTTGAAAACACAATTCGGACACTCAAGGCTCATGATGAGGGAATTAAGAGTCTCGAAATAAAGGTTGAGAAATGTACCAAGGCAATTCGAGAACATTTAAAGATGAAGAATGATTCAGAAAAATGCATCAAAGCGACAGGAACTATTGTAGAAGTCACAAATGAGGAAGAAAAATTTGGTGTCAATGAAACCGATTTAGCAAAAACCAAGGAGCCTACTACGTTTTCCGAAAAAGTTAAAAGAAGAATTGTGAAAGAGCAATTACTTCTAGAAAACTTAAGAAACCTTCAAGTCAATATACCTTTGCTTGACACTATCAAACATAAATCTAACAAAATTCAGTGCTTGCAGGGCTTGATCGAAAAGAAGATTAGTGTTGAAGAAGTCGCGTCAGTGAAACTCGAAGTTGCTCAACAATATTACGTAATGAGTTGCCTTCCAGGGAAAAAGAACCAAGAAATTTTACTCTTCCCAATTTAATTGGCAATCTTATTAGTAACACTTGTCGGATCTAGGGGCCAGCATTAGTATTATGCCCTTTTTATGTTTAAGCGATTAGGAGTTGGCACTACAAGAAAAGTGGCTTTTTAGGACCCCCATAAGCATCATAAAATGGTATTTTATAGGACCTTTCATTTAATAGGACCAAGGATGAAAGGGATGTATGTAAGGGGGTTGTAATAGGTCACAAGCATCCTAATATCTCAAATACCCTTATGAAACCAATTTTATGATCGTATTATATGTCTATGAACAACCCAAATAGCGTCCTAATAAAACCATATTAGGACACTTTTACAATGTTTTGACATGTGCTTACCTACTTTTAATCTTTTGACACACATAAAAAGGTCCTTAAAAGTTTGTTAGGACGCATATGATGCAACATCATAGCTATTTTAGCAACCAAGAAAAGGGTCCTAATAACTCAAATAAGATTATGATACCAATTTTATGGTCGCATAATAGGTCTATAAACAACCCAAATAACGTCCTAATAAAAACATATTATGACACTTTTACAATGTTCTAACATGTGGTAACCTACTTTTAATCTTTTGATACACATACAAGCGTCCTTAAATGTTAATTCTTAGGAAGGTTATCATTTAACATTATAGTTACTTTAACACCAAGAAAAGGGTCCTAATATCCCAAATACGATTATGAAACCAATTTTATGGTCGCATAAGATGTCTATGAACAACCAAATAAGGTCCTAATAACAACATATTAGGACACTTTTACAATGTTCTAACATGTGGTTACCTAATTTTAATCTTTTGATACACATACAAGCGTACTTAAAAGATAATTGTTAGGACGCTTATCATATAACATTATAGCTACTTTAGCACCAAAAAAAGGGTTCTAATATCTCAAAGATTATTATGAAACCAATTTTTTGGTCGTATAAAATGTCTATTAACAACCTAAATAACGTCCTAATAACAACATATTAGGACACTTTTACAATGTTAAGCGTCCTTAAAAGGTAATTGTTATGACGCTTAATAAGTTTAATAGGACAATTTCAAAGTCCTAACAAGTCTTATGATAGGACGCTATTTTCAGCATGCACACTCTATTTTACGATATGAATAAAACATCAACTAATTATTAAATGAATAAAACGAAATTGTATTTCAAATAAGCAATTTTCATAACAAAAGCACTAAACATAAATAAGGAATAGACATTATCCAACATAAAGTTTGTAACATTAAACAAGAAATTAAAGCAACAAGAAGCTTAGTCCGGGGTCCTCATGCATCCTTTCTCAATCCTCACGGACCACCTACAAATAAACATCCATGTATAAGCATTAAGCTCCATGTTATTAAAATTATTGGTATCACAAGTTTAACAAAGACATACCGAGATAAAGGGACAAGGCCATGCTATGGTTGCACCAACACAGTCTGCAATTGTGGCAAATAACCCATATGGTCTCACCAACATTTCATCTCTTTTTGTTGGTACTTGAACGTTTACCTCACACCATCCTCGTCCAATCTCTGTACCACCAACTAGATCATTTAGGTCCAAGCTCCTCACCCATCCTTTTGCTACAATCTCGGTTGAGTTTAGAATGCTTTTAAGGAAAACTTCATCCCCGACCTAGATTTCAGTTTTCAACAAATATTTATCAATTTATAGTCAGACACATGTATTAGCTTAAACAAATGTAATATGCAGGTAATGATATGAATTTAAATGGTGCCTCAACCTCTAATACAAATGCTACTGCAGGTATGGAGGCTGGTGTATCCAAAGGAGGTCAAAAGCAAATAAATTTGCAATCTAAGCAGGTTTATAAAGTAGTTAATGATAAGAGAAATCAAAGTAGTATTAATACTATAGTAGGGTATCTCCAAACAATAATCTGGTTTTGGGAATTTCATTGGGTGCTCAGGAGTTCATTCACATTCTTTGACCATACGAGATTGCATACCTCCCATTGTAACAACACAATGAATTAGCAGTCTATTTACCAAATGTCTAAACTAACTTTAATGATGACAAAAAAAGATAATGTTGTGACCCCAGATCTATATCAAGCATTTTCAAATCTATAATGGCAAGTCCAGAACTTTCAACTTGGATGCATTACCATACAAAATATAAACCAGAGATGTACAGATGTAATGTACAATTCATAATATAGCTTCTTTTCTTTATACTTTTCTTTTTTCCTTTTTTTTTTAATTTCTCGCTACTACTCTAAATCAGCTAAAACCATGAAAAGATATCAACAGTGTGCTATTAGCGAACTTAGCCTACTACTAATTATAGCAAACATTCATGAAAAATCCTAAAACTGGAAGGTAACAGTTCTGATGGATAAATAAGGCGTCATATTATCAGGATCTTTAATTTAAATGACTTCTAATCCAATAAGCATGATCCGATTTTCACATTAATGAAATGTAAAGTACAAGAATGTTGCATGGCTACGGGTATCCATGCAGCTCAGGTGAGAATTAGTGGTTGTGTTCCAAAATCGTATCCATGCAGCTCAGGTGAGAATTAGTGGTTGCAATCCAATAACAAAAGCACACTCAACAACTTCAGCTCCAACACGTTCTGCAATATCATGTTCACAAACATATATTATTGGTTTGATCAATGATTAAATATGATTGTAACTCAATATAAATGATGGAACGTCCCATTTCTGCACACCTGAACACACATAATATGCTTTTCTATAACAATGACAAAACTTACAAGTAAGAGCAAAAAGTAGTGTCAATTCATTGTTTATTTTCACTATAAGTATGATAATTAGCTTCTGTGACTGATTACAGAGCTGCTCGGAATAATTGAAGTTAGTAACTAAAACCCAGTAAATTTTCTTATATCACTCAGCAGTGGCAATTTTGACCCATTTACTTATGAACATGTTCACTTGGATGGGTGAAATGGGTAAGATGAAAAAAAAAAAGTAACTAGGGAGGAAACAGGTTAAATATGTTGAATAAGCTGAAAGCCGCTAAAGTGTATTCTTATTGCATAAAAAGTGTAGTCTTGCACAATTTGGCACTTACCAAAAAATTACTAGGTTGACCCATTTACCTAACCCACCTAATCCGGCCTATTGCAGAGACACGCAGTAAGAGGGAAGCGCTGTATCTCTATTTATGAAGCAATAATAGGTATAGTTGCACTAATACTCAACGTAATCAACTATTTGAAAGTTTAAATAAGTTATTCAGTTATACCTTGAAATTTACAATTTCCCCAAACTTCAAAAATTCTGTATGCACATCTTCATAGAAGTCTTCATAACTGCGCTCAACCTCCTCTTCTGTATACTGTAGAGGTCAGAAATTCCGAAGTCAAATTATACACAATAGCTTATTATAAATAAAATAAAAAAAGAAAGAAATTAACGCATGTTAATAGGATCACACAAAAATACCACAAAACCAATCTAATAACATGGCATGGTGGGGTTAAGGAACTTAACACATAACGGTATTCGTATTTGTTTACTAGGACCAAAAATAAAAGTTATGACCAATGTTATATATATCACCACATTATAATTTACTTTGTTTTAGTCATTTAATGGATAATTTTTTATACTGTAACTAATAAAGCCCGGTTTGAAAATTTGACTAAATCCGCAACACCCTTTAATATAAATGCTTCAGACGACTTTTTTCCTAACCTAAATTACCTAATGGTATTGGAAGACAATGAGAAAAAATTTGCTAATGGTTAACAATGCTAGAGATGAAGAACAAGTAACTGTTCGCTATTATAAGTTAAAATATACATGCACTTTTGACTAAAACAAAGCATAACTAAACGAATCCAAACCCTGAACCACATCAGTTGACAACAAATCGCCACTAACTAAATAAGACAACCACACTCACGTCGTGACTCGTAACGAGTCACGACTCACCCTAATATGTGTCAAACAAAACAACGACAACAATAAAATGATCAAGAGGAGTAAGCTTATCGCAACAACAACAAGGTAAATACCAAATCCGAGTCAAATCTAAACTATAAACAAAACAAAGCACCAACCGAACATGCTAATCTAATTTGAACCGAGGCAACAAAAAGCAGATAAGCAAAGGCAGATACAGTTCGGACCACCCAATCAGGTCGTGACTCATAATGAGTCGTGACTCGACTCCATACGAGTCAAAATAATTAACACCAACAATAGACCCAATGTGAATCTAGGATATCACATCCACACAGAAATATAGCAAATATCCGAGTCAACTCAACTCGGTGAGTTGACTCGGTCGAGTTGAGTCGACTCGCCCACGAGTCAGACGATTCTCGGTTTCAAAACATGGATCCACACAAGTTTTAATAGAAAACATTAATTTTAGTTTCATTTTTTTTAACAAGACATTAAAGTGCTTGTAGGTCAACCAGGCCCCTTTCAAGCCTGAGGTGTACGAGGGTCAACTTCAGTTTGGATTGTGAAACGAGCCAGGTTAATTTAGCTCAACTTTGCAGATTTTCTAATGGTCTGGCTAACAAGCCCCCACTTGATGGCCATCTCAATGACACCCCTAAGTAAGTACAATGACACAAAAGTAATTCACTATATGGCCTATATAAACATGTCAAAAAAAATTGACCACAATAAGTTATAATGCAACATACTTCCAAAAAAATTGACCAAAATAAGTTACAACAAGCAGGTCAGGAGCAACTTATTTCAAAGTGCTTAGATCCTCGTGTCTAACCAATAAACCTTTAAATATATGCAAATGTAGAGGGTTCGAGATTGCTTACTAAGGTCTTCTAGCCTGCTTATTGCTTTCAAAAAAAATAGTGTAGAAAAAGCGCCTGCATGCTGCTTATTTAAAAAAGTTCATTTCACTTGTAAATAATCAGGTAAAAAATAGATATGCTATCACAAATGTTCAAAACTGTTTAAAAGTTGTATCATAATGCAATAAGCATATAAAAAGTTTTAATAAGCAATCCTAAAGACCCTGTAATCAAAGAAAACAAAATTTTAATTTACATGTCGAAGAAGATACTAAGCCGAGCATCAAGGTCTTTCTTTGTCATCTCTTCCCAAAAATCTCTTACTTGATCTTTGGTGAGCCCGTCTTCCGCATCTATGTTCCTACGCCTAGCCATGGCATCATACAATTCCCCTGCAAACTCGATGCTATCTCCATTCCTAAAAGCATATATAAGAAAAATATCATGGAAACATAAAAAAAAAGAACAACTCTAATTCTTAAAACAATTTCAAATTAGTTCTAACCAACACAAATTCCAAATTTATCTCTAGGCAGCTTTCCATCAACCGAAAATTGTTGGAAACGTCTATCAATCGCCCTCCACGCATCCCCTTCTCCGCCTCCCTCAATAATGGTGGTGAGGTGGAGAGGCGCTGGTGGTGGTGTAGGTGACGGCGGCTGGTGCTATGGTAGCTAGTTAGGGTTTGGTGGTAGTACTGTAGATGGAGAGAAAGAATCGTAACTATTAATTTTCTTTTAGGTGGGTCAATTGAAATTTTTTGAAGGAACTCCTGGACAAAATTGATTGTAGGTGATGTTTACATACCTTGTTTATGGTGAATTTAGATGGAACTCCTGGAGATGAAGCAACCATGAAATGGATTAGCAAGTGACAAAAAGAAAGGGGGCGTTGATAAGAGGATAAGTGTGTTTAGGGTTTTGATTTTAGGGAAAAGAGGGGCGGGAGATCAAGAGGGATAACTGTAAAGGATTTTGATTTTTGGGGAAAAACCTGGCGGGAGGCTAATAAAATTTCACAAAATTTTAGTGTTTATGAAGATGGTGTGGCTGAATGTGAAAGGTTGGAGAGAGGGATCCAAAAATGTGATTTTGATTTTGGGGAAAATTCGGGCGGGATATAATGAAAATATTTGGGGGGACCAAATTTTGGGAAAAGCTTTTTAAGACTAATTTAAGATATAAATGTGTGGCCATATATGACATTTGGTCACAATGTTCAAATGTGACATATATTTGTGGCTAAATTTTGCCATAAACAATGTGGGACCCATTCGACGTACCAAACAGACTCGAAAAATTATGAAACTTGCTTCATTATTCCCGAAATGATTTTTCTGATAAGAACGAGTATAAATATGCATAAGTTTCTCGAAATTAATTTATTTGGCAAATTCGATTCGTTTCGCGTGTTTTAGGTTATGTTGGCTCGATAAATGAATAACTCTCACGTTTCAACAAGATATCCACTGTTATTCAATCGAAAACAAGTTCAAAGAGTTTTAAAAGCTAAGGATAATCAAAATAGTTATTTTGGCTCGTAGAACAAATTTTGGAAACTTGTCGGTTGTTACACGAGCTTTGGTGTTTTGCAGCTCATTCACTTGTCCGACAAGACCAGTGACCATATTGGTTAAGGTTTTGACTTGGTCACGTAGTTGGTCATCTTTCATGGTACGTTCCAGCTTTGCGGACTTTTTCACCCTTTCAGACGCTTGGGAGATTAGATCATCCCTTTTGAGCCTAGTTATCTTCTTTGTTTTCTTGCTTGTTGAGACACTGGAGGTGATTCATGGACAATTGGTGGAGAATGTGGAGGAGTGGTTGGTGGTGTTTGAATATGACGGTCGTCTTCCTTTTCCTCAGCCAGCCTTTCTTCTTCCTCCCTCTTCTTTTCCAATTCCAGCTCTACAGCAGCTTTATTGATCTCTTCCTCATCAATAAACATCTTATCTGTCTCATCATCCTTATCCATGTCAAAGTCCTTCGTCTGTTCATCCTCATTCTTTTCCTCGTCGTTACCGGGTTGATTAACCGGATTAGGACGAGGTGGAGTAACCCCAGATCCACCAGGTTGATTAACCGGATCAGGACGAGGTGGAGTTACTTCTTTTACTACCCTAGACCCACCGGGTTGATTAACCGGATCGACATAGGTCTGGTCTTAACCAAATTCTTTGGCCAATTCTGCTTCCATTCTCATTTGTTCTTCCATTGCACATATCTGCTTCCGCCTTTTCTGATCAGCTTTATAGGACTCACGACTCTTTTCTAACGCAATCTGTGTAGCTATTTCCTCCTTATAGATTGTTCATTCTTCATCGTTCTCCGTTTTAGAATCGGATCCCTCTTCCTCAACAATCTTTTCTTCTTCTGGTTCGGACTTAGCTATCTTAACCGGAACTCTCCTCTTAATGATTTTGGGAGCAGCTGGTTTGATTTTCTTGGATGTGCTAGAAGTGTTGCCTGACTTGATTACTTGTTTTTGTCAACTGCTCAGTCCTTTGGGCTTATTTGTATGCTTATTTCAAGTTTCCAGCAATAGTTGTAGTTTTGAAAAATGCTTATTCATTAGTACTTTTCATGTTTGTAAAAAGAAAATAATAATAATAATAATAATAATAATAATAATAATAATAATAATAATAATTTTCAAAAAGTCCAAGACCAGGGATCGAACCCTGGTCTCTGGACACCCAGACACACACCACTACCACTCTTGCCCTTGGGTCTTTTGCGTTTTATCCTTCTTTAATAATCCTTTTAACACTTATTCCATCATTTGCTATTCGAATTACTTAGCTTATTCACAACTTATTTAAATAAGTTGGGACCTTTTTAGTATTTTTTCTAGGATTGTCGTATCATAAATTACTTTCAGTAAAATTTTCAGATTTTTCTAAACAGTTGTAGTATTTTTAATAATTTAATTAGTTTAAAATAGTTTTTTAATTCGTAGTAAAATTAAATAATAATCAGAAAAATATAATTCTTTTTTCTAAAATTTTCTTTTATTAAATAGAACTCAGGAAAATTATTTTAGCATTTCTAGGATTAGAATTCCATCGTTTTGATGTTTACGCTCGGGTTTCCCGGTTTAAACGCGTGTTCTATTTTTCCTTACGTTTTTAGCTATTTGTTCTTTAGAGTGTCGTTTTCCTTGCTTAGTAAGTCCTTTATACGTTTTCGTCCGTATTTACACGTTTTCATCCGTATTTACACGTTTTCGTCCGTTTTTACACGTTTTCGTCCGTTTTAACACGTTTTCATCCGTTTTTACACGTTTTCGTCCGTATTTACAAGCTTTCGTCAGTATTTACACGTTTTCGTCCGTTTTTACACGTTTTCATCCGTATTTACACGTTTTCGTCCGTATTTAAACGTTTTCGTCCGTTTTTACACGTTTTCATCCGTATTTACACGTTTTCATCCGTATTTACACGTTTTCGTCCGTTTTTACTCGTTTTTCTCAGTATTTACACGTTTTTCTCAGTATTTACACGTTTTCGTCCGTATTTACACGTTTTCATCCGTATTTACACGTTTTCATCCGTTTTTACACGTTTTTGTCTGTTTTTACACGTTTTCGTCCGTTTTTACACGTTTTCGGCCGTTTTAACATGTTTTCGTCCGTATTTACACGTTTTCGTCCGGTTTTACACGTTTTTGTCAGTATTTACACGTTTTCGTCCGTATTTACACGTTTTCGTCGTTTTTACACGTTTTTGTCAGTATTTACACGTTTTCATCCGTATTTACACGTTTTCGTCCGTATTTACACGTTTTCATACGTATTTACACGTTTTCGTCCGTTTTTACACATTTTTGTCCGTATTTACACGTTTTCGTCCGTATTTACACGTTTTCGTCCGTTTTTACACGTCTTCGTCCGTATTTACACGTTTTAGTCCAGTTTTACACGTTTTCGTCCGTTTTTACACGTTTTTTGTCAGTATTTACACGTTTTCGTCCGTTTTTACACGTTTTCATCCGTATTTACACGTTTTCGTCCGTATTTACACGTTTTCGTCCGTTTTTACACGTTTTCGTCCGTATTTACACGTTTTCGTCCATTTTTACACGTTTTCATACGTATTTAAACGTTTTCATCCGTTTTTCACGTTTTCATCCGTTTTTACTTGTTTTCGTCCATATTTACACGTTTTCGTCCATTTTTACACGTTTTTGTCAGTATTTAAAAGTTTTCGTCCGTATTTACACGGACGAAAATGTGTAAATACGGAGAAAACATGTAAATACGGACGAAAACATGTAAATACTGACAAAAGCTTGTAAATACAGATGAAAATGTGTAAAAACGGATGAAAACGTGTAAATACAGATTAAAACGTGTAAAAATGGACGAAAACGTGTAAATACGAACGAAAACGTGGAAAAAAACAGACGAAAACGTGTAAGTACGGACGAAAACGTGTAAGTACTGACAAAAACATGTAAATAGGATGAAAACGTGTAAAAACGGACGAAAACATGTAAATACGGATGAAACGTGTAAATACGGATGAAAACGTGTAAAAACGGCCGAAAACGTGTAAATACTGACAAAAACGTGTAAAAATGGACGAAAACGTGTAAATACGGATGAAACGTGTAAAAACGGACGAAAACATGTAAAAATGGACGAAAAAAGTGTAAATACGGACGAAAACGTGTTAAAACGGACGAAAACATGTAAATACGGACGAAAAGTGTGAAGGACTAACGACCATTAGTCTAAAGGACTAGATGTGAAAAAATAGACAAACCATAGTGACCATTTATGTAATTACTCATTTGAAAAAGAAGATGACAAGGGCTTTTTGGTCATTTTATTCGAAATTGGACTGGATCCGTAATATATGCAAACCACAGTGACTGAATCAGTAAAAAAAAAAACTTTAGTCACTGAAAGTGAAAAAAAAAACAAACCACAGTGACCATTTATGTAATTAACTCTTTAGATTAAAAATCCAAATCTCTTCGTTTTCACTATTCAAACACGTATCACGAATCGAGATCACAAATTCCATTCATCCTTCGTTGGGGATAACGAACCGGGTTACACATACTTCACTTGTGTTTCCTTGGAAATAATTACACATTGATTTTAGCGAATCAAATTTTTGATAAACATTCTAAAAAACTGATATTTTATGACTCAAATATGAAGTGTCCTATTATGGTGTATGATAATATAACCATAATAAATAATCGTCTTATAAAGGTTAAGGTTATAAGACCCAAGTGTCAAAGGTCCTATTAAGTTTTATTAAAATATAACTTTTCCAATTAAGGGTCCTATAAAATTTTTGTTATAATAAAACTGTTGCGAATAACCGTTGTAAAAACCTGATGTTTTATTACTTAAATAGCTAGTGTCCTATTAAGTTTTGTTATAATAAAACTTTTGTGAATAAGCGTTCCATAAAACTGATCTTTTATGACTCAAATATCAAGTGTCCTATTATGGTGTATCAAGTTTTGAGACCCAAGTATCAAGTGTCATATTAAACTGATGTTTTATGACTCAATTAAGAAGTGTTCTATTATGGCGTATGATAATAAAACCATAAAAATAAGCGTACTATAAAGGTTAATGTTAAAAGACACAGGTGTCAAGGGTCCTATTAAGTTTTGTTAAAATAAAACTTTTGCAAGTAAGCGTTCTATAAAACTGATACTTTATGACTCAAATTTCAAGTGTCCTATTATGGTGGATGAATTTATGAGACCCAAGTGTCAAGTGTCATATCAAGTTATGTTTTAATAAAACTTAATTTGAATAAGCATTATAAAAAGCGGATGTTTTATGACTCTAAAAAGAAGTGTCATATTATGGTGTATCATAAAAAAACCATTATGAATAAGCGTTCTATAAAGGTTAATGTTATAAGACCCTATTGTCAAGGGTCCTATTAACTTTTGTTATAATAAAAAATGTTTGCGAATAAGCGTTCATAAAATTGATGTTTTATGACTCAAATATCAAGTGTCCTATAATGGTGTATCAATCTATGGGACCCAAGTGTCAAGTGTCATATTAAGTTATGTTTTAATAATACGTTTGCGAATAAGCGTTCTAAATAATTAATGTTTTATGACTTATGTATCAAGTGTCCTATTATGGTGTATTGTAATAAAACCATAATGAATATGCGTCCTTTAAGGGTCCTATTAAGTTTTGTTATAATAAAACTTTTGGGAATAAACGTTCTAAAAAACTGATATTTTATGACTCAAAAATAAAATGTCCTATTATGATGTATGATAATAAAGCCATTATGCATAAGCGTCCTATAAAGGTTAACATTATAATACCCACGTCTTAAGGGTCCTATTAAGTTTTGTTATAATAAAACTTTTGCGAATAATCGTTTTAAAAGAATGATGTTATATGACTCAAAAATGAAATGTCCTATTATGGTGTATGATAATAAAACCATTGTGCATAAGCGTCCTATAAAGGTTAACGTTATAATACCCACGTGTCAAAGGTCTATTAAATTTTGTTATAATAAAACTTTTATGAATAAGCGTTTTAACTAACTGATGTCTTATGACTCAAAACTCAAGTGTCCTATTATGGTGTATTATAATAAAACCATAATGAATAAACGTCCTATAAAGGTTAAAGTTATAAGACCCAAGTGTAAAGTGTCTTATTAGGTTATGTTATAATAGGACATCTAGTGATCAAGTGTCGTATTACACTATCACATAATGGGACACCAACAACTAAATGCCTTATAAAGTAATTATTAGGATCCATATTTTAAGTGTCCTATTAAGTTATATGATAATAGGACCCCAAATAATCAACCATCCTATTATATAACTTTTTAGGACACCGCCTAAGTAGCATATATTTAAAAAGGACCCAAACGCTCATATGTCCTATTAAATAGTTTTTTAGGACTCTATTATCATATCGTCCCACACAAAGGGTCCTAAAAAGCCACTTTTGTTGTAGTGATTAGGAGTTGGGAACCTGAAACTAATAAAAATAGAGATTGAAATGGCTAACAAATCCATGCAATCCTCTAAGGGAATCATGGAAATTGTCTTGGTTAAAATAGATAGGTTCGTTTTCCCTGTATATTTTGTTATTTTGGAAATGATTGAAGATGAGAAAATCCCCATTATATTGGTAAGACCCATGCTTGCTACAGATCATGCTAAAGTAGACGTTTATGGCAATAAAATGACCTTGGAGGTAGGAGAGGAGGAAATTATGTTTAAAGCTAACGAAATTGTATCCACCCCCCTAGAATGGGAATGTTTGTGTTGTTAACCAGGTACATGAGCTTAATGACTTCGGAAATGATTTGGAAGACTTGCTAATGAAGGACGATATAAATGGGGATCCAGGAGATTTTTTGGAGCTTAACGATCTTTCATCTGGGAACGACTTCGACGCTGCGGACTTCCAAGACGAAAAAGGAGAGATGAGAATTGGTTTAGATGACTTAATTATGGAAGTGAATTATATGGAAGATGTTCCTTTGCAAAAGAAAGATGGAAATGGAATGAACTATCCAATTCAACCTTGGTTCTTCGAGGCAAGCAAAAGGATTCACCATCGCAACCCTTACAATTTACAATTAACTTGTAAAATCGGGTTTGTGGATTTTCACGCTTACGTGGACCCAAATTCTCTAGTGAATACTATGTCTAGGGAATGTTACAATAGGGTTATGAGAAATGAGTTAGCATACAGGGGAAATAACTTCATCGAGATTGCAAGTAGTTTTCACGTGTTTGCTGGAATCCACACATTTCTAGTAGATTTCATGATATTGGAGGATGTAAGTGAGTTTGTGGAGAATGACTTGCTATGAGTCATTTTAGGAAAACCTTTCAAGGCTATATATGGATTGGAGGAAAACGCTATCGAAGGTTTAGTTTGGTTAAAAAGTAAAAATGATACAACTATATTTAGAATGCCGAGAACGGTGGCTAAATTCAAACACTGGACTAAGAAGCTGTTAAGTATGACTCCTCCAATTTTAGAAATTAGTCAACAAGATGAGGAGAATGGTCACAAGTACCCCTATCAAAAGATCAAGGAGTTTTAGAAGGGATTCATGGAATTAGGAGAAGAATATAAGAGGGATGTTGGTCCACACGATTATGGATCTCTAAGTAGCCTTTAACAACTTAGTAGACGACTTGAATAAATCAAATCAATCTAAGCAGAGACTCTAACACTTTGTTTATGCTAATGCGGAATCTTAACACAAACAATGAAGAACACAACTAACTTTATATTACTAATCGTTTACTGAATTACAATCTTCGTCGTCATCTCTAAACTATGAATTAGGGTTCCTTTTATACATTAAGGAAACCCTAGATACAAAACTTGCATAAGGATTTACGTATCTTCTCTAAAGATAACTTCAAATCCTTTCCTATCTTATCTAACTTATCTCTAAAATACACGACTAGACTTAACTTAATAAGTCAAACCGGACTTAACTATATTATAGTCTACCAGACTTAATATTGTACTACCAGATTTAATATTACAAAATACACTAACAGACTTAATCGTGTATGCCACCAGACTTAATCTGTTTTCCCATTAAGTCTTCTCTTGATAATTCCCAACAATCCTCCCCTAACTTGATCTTCATGCTCCATGAACTTCAAGTTTCTTCTGAGTAAGCTTCTGAGGATTTAGTCTTTAACTCTTGGAATTATCTTGATCTTCAAAAAAAATGCTTTGTATCAGCAACTTTAACCTTGATAATTTGTCCACCATATGATCTGATCTTTGCAGCATCCATCTTATATAATCCACTTGATCTTCACAGCAACCATGACTACTTGTACATCAATTCAATTTAAGTTTCATACTATTCTCATCACTTCCAGGTGTGTTAACTCCTGTGAGAGGTGAATCATTGAAAATTAATGGATTTGATGTCTCTTTACCAATAGCCATCACTACTGGAGTAGCCAAATGTTTTGGTGTGTAAGACCATGGTACATTGATAACCATATGATTTTTTTAGTAAATCATCAACTATCAACGGATTTGTTTTGTCTTTACCAAAAGCCGTACCCTTTTGGACTAGTCAATTCTTTGATGGAATGCACCTCATCATGGTGAATTGATTACCACTTATGGATTTCCACAGCCTTTACCACAAGCCATAATCTTGGGGCTAGTCAACTCTTCACTATCTACGATATGGTGAGTTGAAGACCATACAATTTTTGGTAAATTGCCAACCATAAACGGATTTGGAATATCTTTACCTGTAGCCGTTTGCTTAGGATTAGTCAGTCCTTGTGTGTATTAGACAAGGTGGACTGATGACCTTTTGTTGTGTTAGTGCTATGCACCTCCACCAAGTAGAAAGTTCCAATAGTCCTACTTACAACTTATGAAAATTCTTTCAAACACTCTCAATCCAACAATGTCTCCTTCAAAGATTGAATCTTGATCAAAATCCAAATCCTTTCATAAACTTCATCTTTCTTGTCTGCATATAATTTCCTTTCCAACATTTCCTTGCAGACTTCAGATGATAAGGGATACTCAACTTCTGCAAGCATATATATTGTTAGCATTAACCAAAGACAGACAATGTACTTGGCATCTATCATAATATACCCATCTAATCATTCTTTGTTGCTCAGGCAGCTTCCAGATCTCATCTTCCTTAGAAGGTGGTTCAAACATTATTTTCAAGTCTCCCCGAAAGACTATTTCATATTCTTCCTCAGGGACATTAGCTCCATGTTTAATGTTAACCAACTTATATAAACTCAATGAGATTTTCCCTACTCACCTCATGTATAATTGCAGGGAAATTCATATACATCACATTAGAATAATCTTCTCTTATTAATTGATATGTTGCCCTTTGACCAGACTTAATGATTTTATACCTGACCAATCTTAGCTGGCTTCTTTGAGCTTTCAATAGTTCCCATAGTAACCCCCTCAGATGAAGCTTCTTCTTCTTCTGACTCCTCTTCTTGACTTTTCTTCTTTGACTTTCTTTTTCTAGCCATACTCTTTCTTCTGTTAAATGTCAATATAGGTTTTCTCACTTCCTCTTCAGTTGCTGCTTTCTCAGTCTCAGATGCTTTCTCTTTCTCCTCATCAATACCTTTTTGTTACTTTCTCAGCTTAACATCTTGCACAGTCTTTGTCACTTTCCCAAAATGTTGTCTCAAGGAATCTTCATAATCCACTGGTTTATAACCATGATCCCTTTGATAAGCTCTTTGATACATTTGTAGAAGATCTTCATATGATTTGCTCTTCATATGCTCCCAACTTGAATACATCATATTCTTCAAATACATCTTCATACTATGCATCTGTTCACTCTTAGTCATCTTCTTTTGAACTTTGGTTTTCTTCTGAGTTTGTCTCATCACAGACATAAAATCTCCCAAATTTTCTTTACTTCTTCTGATATTGATGAACTCAGCTAGTTGTTTAGCCTTTTCTTCTATAGTCAACCCTGGAGTTGACTTAAGTTCTTCAAATTTTGCTCTTAGTTCATCATCTCCTTCAATCAATTGTTCATCTGCTACTCTCCTAGCATACAATTCATCTTGTCTTTCCTGTTCTTTTTCCTTTTCCAATTCTTCCCTTTCTTGAGCTTGTAATCTGTCAATCAAAGCTTGAGATGCTTGATCTTGTCTTTGCTGTAGCTTTGACTTCTTTGTTTTAGGAGATTCAACAGAAATCTCCTTTCCTTTTCTCTTTTCTTCAACAGACTTACCATCAGACTTATCATTACCAGCATTATCACCAGACTTATCATCACCAGCATTATTACCAGACTTATCAGAATGAACCCCTTCATCTTCACTTTCTTCAATCCTTAACTTTCTCTTTAACTTCCTTTGTTGTTTAATCTTGCTGAAAGATTTGAGCTAAGCTCTCTGCTGCTTCCCTTGTTTCTGGACTTACATCCTTAACACCAGCAGACTTATCTTGTGAAGGTGTTCTAAAATCATTAAAATCTTGTTCTTAACCAAAATTCCTCCCTGTTTGGAAGAATTTTCATCCCCTTCCTCAACACTGAACTGAATCCCTTTATCTTTCAAAATAGTTTCCAACTTCTTGACTTTCTTTACCAAAGTGAGAATACTCAAATTTAGCAGTATTTTCCTTCTCCAAAGCATCTATTTTTCTTGACTAGGGTGGAACCAGGTTTTAAAAGATCTTCCACAGACATCTGGGGCGGTTCCTCCTCCTGTTTAGGATTTTGGGAACGTGCAGGCTGTTGGTGAGGGTGTAGGAGATGATATAGGTGTAGGTGATTTTGTTGGGAGATGGGAATGACTTGGGTGTGGTGAGGGATGACTGAGTTGGTTCCTGTGATGCTCTATGAGGGGCTCTTGAGCAGCCTCAGATATTTACCTGCGGGGTTAGTACCCTACCAAGCAAGCAGGCAATAAAGGCCAATGGGCTCATTAAAATTTCTTTTCATGTTTGCAAAATTTTTTGGTGTAAGCCCACATTAGATATGGCAATTTTCCTCTGTTTTAAAGTTAAAAAACATTTGTATAAATTTGGATACATTAAAACCTAGATTTTCCTTTTTAAATTTTGCAACCATGCCATCAAAAAACAATTTTGAAAAATAAAAAGGCCTTCCAAGGGCAAGAAAAACCAAGGCAGAAGCAATGTTGCTTCCAAATATCCCAAACCCTCCATTTAGGACTTAGGCAATGGAGCAAGGGTGTATCAAAAACCCTAATGTGGTGTGAAATAGTTGATGAAGCGAAAAAAGTTCCGTTTTAGGGGTCATTTAAGCCCTTTAAATCGTATTTATTTGATCAAATTTTGCCCTAAATCGTTCCTTTTTTCATTTTAGGTACTTTGGAGAAGAAATCTGGAAAAGGAAGCATTTTGGAAGGGTTTTTGGAGCATAAAAGTGAGAAAACGACAAAGTCTCAAAATCGGCTGGAAAAGTACCTTTGACGGCGTCAAGGATTGCTCTTGACGGCGTCATGGCTTGGCAAAAGAGGTGGATATAAAAAATAAACATAAATAGCCAGAGAATTTTACAAAGGAATTCTGACGGCGTCCCCCTTAAGGTGATCAAGGCCATCACGGTTTAAGGCTAAAAGAGACGGCGTCAAGCTCATTTCTGACGGCGTCAAGCCTTGAAAAAGCCAGAGCGGATTTTGGAAACACTAAAGAGGGGACGGCGTCAAGAAGGCCATCCGGGAACCCTAGACACGGGGGAGGTGACGGCGTCAAGATCTATAACGGACGCCGTCAGCCCCTAAACTCTATATATAGTTTTGCAATTTTTATTCATTAGTGTGCAACTTTGTGAGGAGAAACCCCAAAAGAATTTCTGCCATTTTTAAGGGTTTTCATACCCCTTTGGGTTCTCCCATGTTTAATTGAAGATAAGTAATTACTTAATCAATCAATATGGGCTATGTGTTGTTTGATTATATCTTGTTCTTGTCTTTTAATTAAAAATGCTAGGCTACATTTATCTGTTGTTTGCTTAGATCTAATGAAACCTAACTATTGATTATTGGTTAATTAGTGTGTTATTTATTGTATTGGATGATTGTTTATCGTTTGGCTTTAAAAAAATGGTAACTTCCTATACGGTAACTTGCTTGAACGTCTTAAGAAACAAGAACCAATGCGTACTAGGTTTTTATGGTTGTTTTAATGCATGAGGAATTCTGTGATCCCATGTTAGGGCTTCTTAGCCGGCTTTGACATAGGAGTGAAGTAAGGAGCTTGAGATTGGGGAAGTACGTACGCCACCCCATGATTGGGTATTAAGGAATACCCCGTCATCCACGCAAAAAATCACACTAATCAACCGGTAAAAGTAGTTAGGGAGTAAGGAAATCTAAGTAAAACATTTCTCCCCATAAGTTTCAAACTCTTTTCATTTTTAGTTTTTTTATTTTATTTGCATTTGTAGTTATTTGGGTTAGTTGACTAGCAAACTAATCCGCCCACCCTTCAAACCCGAGTTTTACTTGCTTTCATAAATATAAAAATACAAAAAGAATCTTCCCTCACCCTTAGAACCTATTGAGTGTTTTTCAACCTAACGACACTATTCTTGTGGAGAACGATCAATCCCCCCTACTTACCACTACTAACTACATCGGTAGGTACACTGCCGGTGGGGTTGTAAGCCTCTTGAGATCCCTCAGAGGTAAAACCTGTTGTAAGGTCGCAAAACCAGCATCAAGTTTTTGGCGCCACGCGGGGAATGTTATTGTTTTTTGGTTGATGATGTGTCGTTTGTATAGGGATTATCCCTTATCAATTTTACATTTATATTTTGCCGACTTAACCTATAACAACAATAAGGGCAGTGTACCCGATCAATGTATAGTTGGTAAGTAGGGGTCGTCCACAAAGTGATTTTCTAATATACTAATTCTAAAGGATTCACTCTATAAATTAATCCTAAACTAAAGCAAAGGGGGGTTCACCGAGAGCTGGCACGAGTTTGGTTTTATATAAACTAATTAACTAAATAATCAAACGCAAGAAGCTTTAAGGATCGAAAATAAGAAGAACGTGTTAACCAAGTTCAGTCATTTATGATTTTGTTTTGAAAAGTTTCAAACATGAGTGATGGTGCTCACGGGGTAGGCGCGGTCATCCTAAATAGGCGAGGAAGGGGGCCTGGCGACCCCCAAACAAGCCAGCTAACACAGAGGTTACAAGCCTAATAAAAGTCACCCAAAACGTTGGCTCAATCTTATTGGCGAATAAACCCCTTAATGATTACTTATGTTTATCCTATTCTAGATTCCATTTTAAGTCTTTTTGACTGACTATCCTGTCACAATTAATCAAACCCTTAAAGCTGCTTAATGATTACCCGTTTATAATTATTTACGCTTAAGGGGCTTACATTAATCACGAAACATATTAAAAGAAGTATAAATAATAAAGTAAAACAAAACGAAGACCAAGCAACCAACGGAATTAAAACTAATTAAACCATCAAATACTCAAAAAATTTTGGGTAACCCTAAAAGTGTTAGCCCATAACTCGGTAAGAAAAACAAAAAATAATCAAGACGGGAAAGAGTGTGAAAAAATTGAATACGATACGCTAACGAAGTTTAAGAATATAACAATGATAAGAATGTTCTTCAAGTAAATTGGGGTCTTCAAGGGTGATCTTCTGCTGTTTTTGAGAGTTTGGGTTGTCTGGGAAGGCCCCCAAAGGGTTTCCCCCAAAGATGCCAATTTCGTTATGGTTGGGTATTTATGATTCAAAAAATTGGTCGATGGGGCGCCTATAGAGTAGATGGCCGCTTCTATAAGAAACTAGCCCCCAAGCGAAACGGACCCAATACGGGCATCTAAATACCAGATCCCCCCTCATTCCCAATGGGGCGCAAAAAGGACTAGATGCGCCGCATTCCTTAAATACAGGTATTTTCCCTTTTTTTCTTTCCGGGCCCCGCTTGAATCCCTAAAGGGAGTCCGGATGAAGTTTATCCCCAAAATACGAAAGCATCTTCAAGTGTCACTTGTAATCTTGTTTTCTTCATTAAGATTCAATCTTCACTGTTCTTAATTCTTGGAAAGGGTTTTGTATATGGCCGAAAACGGCGCATCGGTAGGCCGTGGGCGTTTTAAAAGGGAACTTCGCGGGGGTCCCGGATTTAAAATTTTTTGGAAATTTTCCCCATATCTTGAAGGTAAGTCTTGAGATTAAAAACCGCATATCGGAGCTTCTGCGGCGCATCTGGAAAAAAACAAGTTGGGGTTCTTCTCGTTCCAGGTTTCATATGCGGCGCGGGGGATAAATCCAGGGGGCGCTTTTAAAGTGGGGCAATGCCCTTAAAAATCTCTTCAATTCAGTAACTTTTCCAAAATCGTGTTTTTTTTGCCCCTTTTTAGTCCAAAATCGCTTTTTTTTCACCAAATGTTGTTTTTACCTGAGAATTAAAAAAAGAAAAAAATTAAGATCTTCTCATTTAAATAAAAAAGTCAAATAATGGAAAATGATGGAATAAAATGTATTTTTTTGAGTTCATAAATTTCCCCCCCCCTTAAATTTTTTATTGCCTAAAAAAACCCTTTAAATTTAAAAATTATAAAAAGTACCTAAAAAATTTAGATGTTTTTTTTAAATTAAGCATTTTCGTTTTTAAAAAAGCACAAACCCAAAAACCTACGAAAAGGAAAAGAAATCAGAAATCACCCAACAAAACTATGTGGGAACTTTTTGTAATTCGCTAATTCTGGGGGGGGTGACGAGTTTTTTGTCAAAAAGCTTGGCCAAAATCCCCTCCCCCCCCCTAAGCCAAGGAATAAAAGTTTTAAGCGGTAAAAAAAAAGGGGTTTTTACTTATGGGTTGATCCCTTTTTTTTCTCTACGATCTCAAATTCCAGAAAAGGGGACAAAATCACAAATCATGATCAAAACCACGACCCCGTATTGCAATTGTCAAAATCCTTAACTCAAAAAGGGAAAAAAATAGGACCCCAAATAATCTTTTCCCAAAAATATTTTCAAAAAGGCGACAAAATCATAAATACATACCCCCAAACCATGACTACGATACTTAAGATTTTAAATCCTAAAATCCAATAAATCAAAGGTTTGGTAAAAAATGATATGGGGGATGGATAATTTTTGTTTAAAAAATTTGGTTTTTAAAAAGAAAAAAAAAAAAAAGGATAAAAAAAAATCCTAAATGGGGCAATCCTTTTCCCCCAAACCCCCCCATGAATAAGACTATATCATTAAAAACTCCCCGCTTTAAACCTTAAAAAAAACACGCTTTAGGTAGACCAATTAAAAATAACAAGATTCAATCAAAAAATACTTTTTGGCGTTCCCCAAACCCCAACTCCCATTAAACCCTTTATAAATTCAACAACAAGAGTGGGGGTACTCCCTTTTAAAACAAAATTTTTCTAACTGGTTAAAACAAACTTTAAAATTTTTTTTTTTTTTTTTTTTTTTTTTTTTTTTTTTTTTTCTTTTTCCTTTTTTTTTTTTTTTTTTTTTTTTTTTTTTTTTTTTCTTTTTCTCCCTTTTTTTTTTTTTTTTTTTTTTTTTTTTTTCTTTTTCTTTTAAACAATAAAAACATTAAAGGTGTAAATTTACCCTTCACCCACAAAAAATCTTCAAAACTTCGATAAAAAAATAATAGGGAAAGTAAAAAACCACGAAAAATAAACTAAAAGTTATAAATATTTCTTCACCCAATTGCATCGTGCAATTTCCCGACCTAAAAAAAGATAATGAATTACGCACCGAAAACAGGTAATGAAGGAAAACAACTTTCCCTAAAGCAAAACCCGGATTAAATCTCAGGGTGGAAAAGGTGTAAGGGGTGTAACAAAAACATTATAACAAAGGTGTAAAACAAAAAGGTGGCTCTAACGGTTTTTTTAGGGGATCTTACTCTAAAAGTGAGGTAAAAAAAGGGCTTATACGGGGGTTAAAAAACCAGTGATTGTTAAAAAAATAACAAAAGGTTTTTGGGGGTGTTACCTAGAATTTTACGCTTTAGCGGTACCCAATTATAAAAATTATTATTATGGTGGCTCAAAGGGGTATACAAGCCAAATTTTCTAAAGTTTACAAGTCCCGGGGCAACTAATTTTTGTGGAATTTGGGTAAAATAATGGGAAATGAGTAGGCTTAACCCCTCACAATTTGGAAATAGGGGTCATGGTGGGGTTATAAATTTTTGATTTCAAAAAAACATGCTAAAAAAATTTTAAAAATTTGGCTTTAACCTTTTAAGCAAAATTTTTGAAAAAAGGAAAAGAACGTTCAATTCTCCCCCCCCCAAAAATTAAGATAAACAACGCCCGGGGTTGTTTTTTTAAAATTAAAAAGGGGAAATAAAAGAATTAGAAGGAAAACTCCCTTGAGATTTGCTCGGTATATCCCCTGAAGAATGCGGCATATAAAATGTGGGAGTTCTCAACTTTTCAAGTCCAACCTGTAAATATGAGACCAAGAAAAATTAGATCGAGAACTCTCGTTAATTTTTTGGTTTTTGAAGACTAAAACTAAAAAAAATTACAGGTAAGAGTGTGATCCCCCGCTTCGGGGAATTTTGGGGAACGCCGCATCAAAACCGTAAAAAAATATTAAATCATCAAGGGATAATCTCCGTTCGATAAAAATTTAATGTGTCGCTTTTTTATTTTATTAATTCGAAGACTGTTTTTAATAAAAAATTAGATCGCCGTATCTGTACAACAATCTTGTATTCGGTTAGGGTTTTAAAAAATTTTTGATTAAAAAAAGAATGGTCGTATCTGGGGGTAGATGCGCCTTTTTTTCTCAATTTTTAAATCCCTGTGTAAAAAATTAAAATGCCATACGCCCCCATCTAGTACACAGAGCGTTATCGTTTGTATCGGAAGCAGTCATGCGGGGAAAAAAAAAAAAAAAAAAACCAAGAAAAAAATAACTAAAAAAAAAAAAAAAGACAAGCATGTGTTCCTCCCAAAAAGGTTGTTTTTGTTCGAGTCAAGCCTGACTCCCCTTTTTTATTGGGTAATGGGTGTAAGCCCCCCCTTGGAATACGTGCAGGGGAAAATAGCAAAAAACACTATAAAGGGTAAATTTTCTATAGTAGAAAAAATGCAATAAAATGGTCCCCTTTGTGGGTATGATCTCCCCTCATTCCCTTTTTTCCGGTTTGGTGAAAAAATTGATGTCTTGAACATTCCACATGAACTAAAAAATTAGGGTGCATGAATTGTTCTTCTTTATCTTGTCTTGTTAGGGGTCCCCAACTTCTATAAAAGATGTGAAAGGTCTAGGCGAATTTTTTCGAGCTCCTTTTTTCCTTTAGAAGTCCAAAGTTTCTTGCTCTTAACCTGGTATTATCCCCAAAGTATCATCATTTTTTTTTAGGTTCAACCAAAATTTGGTGAAAATAAGGGGGTAGTGTGTGTCATCATGTGGTGTGATGTCTATGATAGGTTGTAAGGTAACAGATCCACCCCACCCCCTTCGGTTTGCAACCTGTTTTTTAAACTAACAAATTTTTTATAAAAATAAAAAGGGGAATCAAGGTGTTACCTATTTGTGTCGAGATTCCACATGAGCTTGTGTTTTTTTCTTTTATCGTTGATTCTAGCTTTCATCTTCTTTATTTCTTTTTTTATGGCTTCTTTTTTTTTTTCCACCTTCGGTCGCCAGTGAAAAGGAAGGTTGCATCCCTCTTTTTTTGTCCAGGGAAAGGGCGGGTGGGATTATGGTTCATTACCTTAAAGCTTCAAAAAGGGGGGGGATTTGGGGGAATAGCTAAAGTAATTCTTCCATTTTTTTTCCCACTATTTTTTTACCTCCGGTTTTGGCCTAGGAAAAGGGCAGGTTTATGTTTTGGTTAGCCCAAAATGTTTTAGCCTTTCTGAGTCCCCGAGATTGAATTTTCCATTTTCTTCCTAAATCCACAAGGGTTTTCTATTGTTTCCTTTTTTCATCTAACTCCCCGGGAAACTTATTATCATGTTGTGGTTGTACATTATCACGTATAATGCCATTTTTACATCCTTTCCCCCCTACCTTTTTTTTTTTTGACACAAAAGGGTTATAATATTCACAAGGGGTTTTCAATCGATGTATTAATCCCTGTATTTTTATGTGCTCTTTTTAATGCTTTTTTATAACTTGTGTTACCAACTCTTTTCTTGATTTCCCATCTTTTATAAAAATTTGTAAAGGGGTTTTTGAAGTCATAGATCTCTTTTGTGGGGGTGGAGTTGGTGGGTAAGGTGATGAGGGGCCCTTGCTCCCTTGTAGCGTTATCGTGGTATATATCCTTTAAACTTATTTATTTCCCTGCCAAGGTTATCATTTGAAAGTAATTGTAGCTAAAATTTTTGAATCATCCTTACCTGTATGTCTTTTTTTAAGCCCCCCCATACCACCTTAAAAGTGGTCCTCTTTATGTATAGCGTTAAGGCGTCTTTGCATTCATTTTAGGTATAAAACTTGAGAAATAAAAAACCCCGTCCAATCCCCAAAACCCAAGAAGGCAATACAACCTGCATGTCAGTTAAAAAATGTTGGGGGGGCATCTAAAAAAAAATTCTTTAAAAACCGTCCACGCCAAATAAAGCGTTTTCTTCCGGGGTTTGCTTAAAGTTGTTGATTTCTTGAACCTTTTTGCAGTCATTAATAGAGGACAATACGTTCAAAAATTTAGCCTTTTGTCGGCCCCCTTTTTTTGCTTCTAGGGAATAGTTTTAATCCATCGATATGTTGTCCGTGATGAATCGGGAATACTTGTAAATTATTGGTCTTTCCCCCCTAGTGATGAAACAAATCAACGATCTCGACCCCTTTTTCAACATGCCATTGACCTCATTTTCTGCACCACTGAAAGCTTTTTGGTAGCTCTTTTAAAAAAATGCCCTTTTAATTCAAACCTGGTTTCTTTTTCCTCAAAATTGTGTACCCTTTTCTTATGTATTTTGCTTTTGGAAATATTTTTCCAATGGTCAGTTCATTAAAAATTTTCTCGATCACCATGTTTCCTGAAAACAAAACAACAAGAGAACAACAGTAGACCAAAAAAAAAAAAAAAATAAAACTAAAAAAATAAAAATTAAATAAAACACAAAAAATAAAAAACGAAAAAAAATTTTTAGGTCCGAAGATGGATTGCCGTATCCAACAGACAAGGATACACGTTAGGACAAGTTAATACGCCTATCCAACAGACAATGGATACCCCGTATGCTTCTTGCAACTTTTTTTTTTTTTTTTTTTTTTTTTTTTTTTTTTTTTTTTTAAAAATTTTTAAAAAAATTAAAAAAACACACAAACAAAATTTTTTTGCCCACAGAGCTCAAACGCCGTATTCACAGACAAGATACGCCGTATCTTCCTTCTCAGACAACCACGACAACAAACAAACGATAAAAAAATAAACCAAAAAACACAAAAATAAACAAAAAACAGAAAAATACCAAAAAAAATAGCAAATAGATAAATTCACTCCCCGGCACGGCGCCAAAAACTTGATGTGTGTTGTATAGGTGATTATTCCTTATCAAGTTTTACATTTATATTTGCGACTTAACCTTAAAACATAACGGGCATGTACCGATCAATGAGCCTATTTTTGGAAGTAGGGTGTCGATCCTAAGAGTGGATTTTTAATATACTAATTCAAAGGTATTGCCTACTAAATTAATCCAAAAATAAAGCAAAGGGGGGGTTCAGCCTGAGGCTGGCCGAGTTTGCTTTTTACTAAAACAATTAAACTAAACTAATCAAACGCAAAAAGCTTGAAGGTATCGAAAATAAGAAAATTTTTAAACCCAAATTTCAGTCATATTGATTTTAATTTTGATAAGTTTCTAAAAAAATGTAGTGATGGTGCTCACGACTAGGCCCCGGGGTTTCCTAAATGGCGAGGAAGGGGGGCCCTGGCGACCCAAGCAATGTCGCTAACACGAGGTTATCAAGCACTAAAAAAGTCACCCCAAACGTTGGGGCTAATCTTTTTGGGATAAACCCCAAAAGATTACTTATGTTATCCTATTTAGTTTTTTCCTTTTAAGTTTTTTTGACTAATCTGTCACAATTAATCAGAACCCGAAAAAGTTTTTTTTAAAGAATTTTCCCCGTTTATTATTATTTTTCCCTTAAGGGGCTTACTTAATCACGCAAACGTTTAAAAGAAAAAAAAAACTAATAAAGTAATCAAAACGAAAAAACCCAAACAACCAATTGAATTAGAAAAAAATTAAACCATCAAAAATCATAAAAATTTGGTAACACATAAAAATGTAGCCCATAATTTGTAAGAAAATACAAAAAAATAATCAAGACGAATAGAGTGTGAAACTAGTGAATACATCCCCCAAAAGAATATTAAGTAAAAAACAAAAATAAGGATGTTCTTCAAGTATAATTGGGGGTTAAGGGTGATTTCTGCTGTTTTGAGAGGGGGTTTTATCTGTTTGGGAAGGCCCCCAAAGGGGTTCCCCAAAATGCCCTAATTCGTTAAGAGTTTTGGGATTTATAATTTGAAACGGGCGATCGGGCTCTATAAGTTAGTGCCCGATCTATAATAAACGTAGCCCCCAATTTGAAACTGACCCAAACGGGGGATCTAAATACCAATGCGCTCACTCCCAATACGGCGACTAAGGACAGAGTGCCCATCTCCTTCAAATACAGGGAGATCTCCTTTTTCCTTTCCCCGGGGCCCCTTTTAAAACCTTTTAAAAGGGTCCGGGTTAAGATTTGGGGCCCAAAAACGAAACATCTTCAAGGTTCGACTTGTAATCTTGACTTTCATTAAGATTTAATTTCACTTATCTCTTGAAAAATTTTGGGGGGATTGTATAGGCCCTACGGCGACGGGTTTTGGCCGATGCGGCGTATTAAGGTAACTTCGCGTGGGGGCCCCGGAAAAAAAATTTTTCGAATATTTTTCAATTTTGGAAATTGGTGAAGTCTTGAATTGATACGCGCATATCAGGAGTTCATGCGGCGCCCCTGGAGTAAAACAAGTTGGTTCTTCTCGTTTTCCAAAAGGGTTTTTGCGGCGCATGGATAAATCCATGCGGCGCATTCTTCAAAGTAGGCAATGGTCTTAATTCCCTTAATTTTGTTGATTTTCCCCAACTGTTGTTTTGCTCCTTTTTTTTTCCAAATCCTTAGTTTCACCAAATGCTTGTTTTTCCCGAGAATACAAAATAAGCAATTAATATCAATTCTCAAAAATAAATAAAAAAACAAGTCAAAACATAGGATAAAAAATGGTAAAAAAAGTACTTTTTTTAGTTATCAGTTGAATTTTTTTTTATTGGTTACTCATTAGATTCCTTTCTTAGTGAATTTTTATTTTCTTTTTTAGCTTTCTTTTTGTCATCTTTTTTTTTGGGCCCTTTTTT